>JAZDUH010000342.1:1315000-1542500 GCA_036419115.1 Scarus forsteni
AAACTTGTGATCAAGTATTTGTCATTATATGTTATTATGGTAGCACATACACAATGAATGGGTTTGCCGCCGACCGCCTGCGCTTGCCGCGTTTGGTGTGAAGGGGCCTTTAGACAAGGTGACTGTCGTCAATCAGTTTCCCCTCGACATCCTTGTAAAATCCAAACTTTGACCAGACTTTAGACTTTGTCCATTTCGAATAGCAAAACCCTGTTAGACTGAGTGAGGCTCCATCTCAGAGGCCAAACATTACAAACTGCTCCTCCGTCTGTGAGAGACGGCTGTTTCACCGAGGAGCAGACACACATAGTTCAGGCTTTACAGTCAAAGAGCAGCATCACCGTGAGTTACTGACAGAGTGGGGATCAAACATGGTGTTTTTTAATAGGACATGGTAATGATTACTGTGGATTCCAGTTTACCATTTCACCAGTAACTTTTACATCCCTACCTTCATGCCTTGTCTTCATATTTTGTCATGTTTTGTCTCTGCGTGTGGACTTAACTCTGGCTGTAGTACTTGTGTTAAACATGAATCCCCGGAGCTGCACGCCTTTTCAAACCGGGGTGCAGCCTTTACCTGAGAGAAGAGCCGAGAGAGAAAGCAGCAGTTTGTCCTCATAATGTGACATGAAATTATTTTTGTTCCCAATTAATGAAAACACGCTGTGCTGCTGCAGCACATGAGTATTTGTTCAGAGCGACGTCTCCCTCTGCTGTGGTCCAAACAGACTTATGTCCTGATGCAGCACTTTAAATAATGCTCCTTTATCTCCCTCTCTCTTAAAAAAACCTTGACTCCACCTCTTTTTCTTCTTCTTCTCTTTGCAGATGATGCGTTTTTATTAATGGGCCTGAACATCGGTGACCTTTACCCCGACACCACCCGTTACATCACCTACGAGGGCTCCATCACCATCCCGCCCTGCTACGAGACGTCCACCTGGATCCTCATCAACAAGCCCGTCTACATCACGCAGATGCAGGTGAGAGCAGGAAGGGAGCAGAGGGAGGCAGGGTGGCCAAAGTCGACCGTGCAGAATAAAAACAGGAAAAGGATAAAATATGTATGAAGCAGAGGAGTAGCTGTGGCTCCTTTTCCTTTATGTCATTCTCCACTTTATCTCTCTGTCGTTGCTGCCTCTATCAACTGCTCCAGCAGGCTGAGTCTTTTTATCATCTAAAACAGCTGATATCTGTATTTAATAACCTCTTTACTTCTGTTTTAATTAATGCGGCCAATGTCCAGCTCTTTTTTAATGCTGGTCTCCGGTCTGATAATGTCAATCTGACGGGGGATGATTGTGGGCAGTGAGTCGGGTCACTGCTGCGAGTTTTGCAGATGATGCAGGTTGTAAAACTGTGCTTCATTCTTCAGAGTCAACTGGATAAATTATTGTCAGTGATCAGCTTTGACATGCTGGAGAGTCACCTGCTGAAACTGTGAGGCAGGTGCAGGATGACGGGCAGCAGAGCCACCATCTTTACTTCACTGGAAAACTGAGAAAGTTTTAAAGTTGCTAACAAAGCACATTGTGGAAGTTTTGCCCCTTTTAAGAATGAGCTAACAGTGCAGACCAGGCTGGGTTAGCCCTGCAGAGTACTGAATGTTTTCCCAGTATTATAAGGTTTCCCCAGCATGTTTTGATCTAATGAACTGGAAATCAAAGCCTACCATAACTATCACACTGGAAGAAAGATTCAACATGGCAGCTTTTTATAAATTCAATAAACTCATCATAATTCCCCATCAGTGATTCATAATTAGGTCTTTTTTTTTTTCTTACAGTCCACACTCCCCAACACAAAACACAAACAAACACAAACGATTACTCTTTCTATTTTATGGTTTTGTTTGAATTATTTTTTATGACATCAGAATATCCTGTTTCTGTACATCCCATTTGCAGTTTAGTATAGTAAACTAAAAACATTTTTTCTATTTTTTTCTTTTCAACCACATAGTCATACTTATATAAAGATTCTGTTGTCTTGTTTATATTACAGTAAGTATGAATCATTTTTCTCATCAAGTAACTATTATTATCATTATTTAGCAAGCGATTGTTGTCATTTTTTAAAATGTCTTATTTATTTATTTTATTACCCCCGCCAAGGAGGTTATGTTTCCGGGAGAGTTTGTTTGTCCGTCTGTGAACAAAATAACTCAAAAAGTTATAGATGGATTTTGATGAAATTTTCAGGAAATGTTCAGCATGGGAAAAGGAAGAACTGATTCGATTTTGGTGTTGATCCGGATCAGCGTCTGGCCTCCATGATGAAAAATGTGATTTCTGTGAATAACTACTGAACTAAAATAGATATCATTATGAATTCAGTCACTAATGGTATGTTTTAATGGTCAAGGAAACTAAATATTTAGATGAAATAAAGGTAGGACTAATATTTATGGTAAAAATCACAATATAGGAGAGGACTGTGGTGCTGGTGGAGGTCTGCGCTCTCTGAGTGCTTTTCAAGTTTTATTTATTATAATTATTACTCTTTTTTGCCTTATTGATTCATATAGGTTCCTGTTTCATTTTCAGTCTGTTGTTCTGTCCTAAAAAACACAGTTTGAATATTAACCCACACACCTTCACACACAAACACCTCAGAAACTAGCATTCTACCTTACCTCCATATTACTGTAACATGTCATTGTTTTATCTTTATGCTTTGTGTTTCTTTTCACTATTGTGTCGCAACTTCTTTGCAATGTTTTGCACAAAAAAAATATTTATATATACATGTATATATATACATGTATATATCTATATATCTTATATATATATATATATATATATATATATATATATATATATATAAAGTTTCCCCTTCTGAGAGGAGCTGACGCTGCAGACCAGAGGGTTTGATGCTCTCAGAGTTTTTTAATCATTATCGTGCACACGTGTAACAGAGACAGATGCTTTATGATGATAAATGGATCTGTAAAAATCATGCAGACTTTATAAAAGCCTCTCAATTCAGAAAAGCAGCTTAGAAGCAGCAGATCTGTGTTATTGGGGCGTCACTGTGATGCTGCACATGATCCTGCACCCTCTCCTCACCTTTGCTTTCTTTACCAAATAAAAGGAAAAATCTTCTTAAAAAGAAATGAAAAATATACATTTGTAGAATAATGAGGCAACATCCCAGTCAGCTGATATGCTGTTGGAGCTTTGCATTGCCGAGTGATGAGGCTGGAGTTCCCTGCAGGATGCAGAGTGCACCGAGGTCAGATTGAGCGGAGAATCGTCAGCATATCGTCAGAAACAAATGCCGTCAGATCGACTCATTAAAGCACCAAGAGGGAGTGTGTACAGTGAGAGGAGAACAGAAAAGAGCCGACGTGACATGGGAAAAACAACACACGTTCTGTTGACTGGGGCAGAAATGTAATTTGTAATATCCTTGTGAGCACGCAGCAAAAACAGCTTTGAATTGCAAATTACAGCTTCATAACCTGTAAGTGAAAGCATCTACTTTTCCCTAAGTGGTTTAGATGAAAGAGGCTGTGGTGAAACAGCGCTGCTCTGCACAGACACACACAACACGGAATGTTAAATTGCATCCTCTCAAAAGTCTCAAAGTGCAGAAAAATCCGCCCTCTCGTTTTTTCAGACCTGCATGAGAGGAGAGTAAAAAAGCGGTGTGACACAGCAGTAAATGTGCACATCATGTCAGAGCCCAACCAGAAAGGCTTTCTGTGTGAGTGAGGCGCAGCTGCACAGATGAGATCCTCTTCAAATCAGGACGCTGGGCATCAAAGTGCAGCACATTTACAATCCAGCGCCGCGCTCACCTGCATGCATCAACGTAATCAACTCCCACACACCATCTGCCATTACTCCCTCTTTATTTACCCTCAACCAGCCGAGCTTTGTTCTCCCGGCCGACAGCTCCTCTGATCTCTACCTTTATTCTTCTTCTTCACTTTTGTTTCTGCGTCTCTTCAGAACACTGTATCAATCTTTCATCATTACAGCTCCATAGCTTGCTTGTTTTTCCCGTTTGTGTCTCAATCCTCTTTTTTTGACTCCTTTCTCCTGCACAGACTCCAGACTAATGGACTGTACAGTTTCATTTAACAGAGAGATCTTTAATAGGGCTGCTGCAATATAACAATAAAAGAACAATCAGCCTTATTTAAACATGACAAAACTGTCCCAGCAGGAAAAAATAACCCTTTAACTACCAACACAGCTGTTTGAGGTCTAAAATAAACTAAGGGATATTAAATGTTATATTAAACAGAACAAATCAAATCATTGTTTGATTCTCTTTTCATGGTGCGGGATTAAAAAGTTAAAAGTTGATTACCTGATGACTTTAAATGCACAAATATTTGGGACAAAATCAATTACAAAATGCATAAATGTTTGCAAATAAAATAGCAATAAAAATGACTAAAAAGAGATTGAGTTCCAGTTTGACAAACACACCAAAAACTGTTTTTTATGTAATTAAAGTTAAAGGGACTATGAGGAGTTTCTAAGTAATTACAAAAAAGTCTCACTTTTAGATATATGCCTGATGGAAATACACACTTTAAGATGAGTTTATAGCATCAAAATAGATTATCTATAAATGCTATTCCTTAGCTTCACGGTCGGGTCGGACAGGGCTGGACTGGCCTGGATACTCAACTTCAGGAACAAGACAATTAAAACTAGAGCAAATGTATATTATTCAGACACGTCTTAGAGCACCGGGCTGTAAGTAGCCATATATAGCCGGCTACAAAACTGTGATACTAAGTTTTCCAAAAATTGCTTGTTGTCACACATCAAAAACTACCGCTACGTAACTAGAAAGAGATACATTACCTTGTGGCTTTGCATCCTGTAAGTTGTTGAAAAAAGAAGTTGTAAAGCAATGCAGAGTTCTGAGGAAGGTCCGAGCTGCATTCATTAGCATCACAACAAACACACGCTTTGGCTTGGGTCACGCCGAGTTGACAATGGAAGATGGATGCCCCCAGTGTGAACAGTTATTTAGCTCCTGTAATAATCCATTTATTTGCACTTCTGACTGGGGTGTGTCGCTCTAGATCAGCTGTATACATAGTATTGTTAGACTTATATTTACAAAAATGCTGCCATAGTGATAATCACATTCTTCATGTGATATTTGTGAACAACAACACAGGGCGTGCTAACAACAGCTAACAATAGCCTGGTAGATCGGCATGTTTTTTTCCGACTTCAACTGGAACGCCGATAAGTCGGAGATGATGTCACTCCCATTTCCGAGGTTACTGGAACGCAGCATTATGACAGTCGCCGTGCGTGCTCATGGGTAGCAGAGTCTTAATGTCGCCGGTTATAGATTCTCCTCATAGTACCTTTAAAATAATAATGAGGGAGATAATAGTAAAGGCAGTAAGTGGAATGAATGTCCTCCATCGCCTCACCTCTCTGTGCAGGTGTGGGGGTGAAGCTGCAGGTCAGAGATGAGTTAAGGAGTGACTGGCATCTTCATCTGTGTGTCGTCATATTTCTCTTTTATGAGTTAAAGTGTCACCCCCATAATTCAAGCAGTATATTTGATCTGTTTACACTCATTTTGTTCCAGCAGAGCATTGATGTCCTTATTTCTTTATCATTTTCACTGTGGTAACATTTTTTTGACTTCTTTTTTTTTTTAATTTTGACACCGTGACTCACTTAGTTTTGGGTTCATTCTTGGACAATTGGACACTTCCTTTACTTACTGCACGATGTTTAGTGTTGTGCTCAAGACCACATCTGAGACCAGAATGCACCAAGAACAAGTCAAGACCAAGACTTTTGGGAATTGAAACTGTAGCTTAACCCGGCCAGACAATGATGAAGCGTACTGATGTTTCATGAAGGCTTGATTGTGCTCAGCCTTTGACCTTTGTGTTTGAACACAATTAATTTCCATCTTTAAATCTTCAGAAACACCATAAGAGCTAAGGAGAATAAAAGATTTTTTTTATTCTAGATAGGCTAATTGTCAGAAACTAGCTTAAAACTACCCGAAACAGAAATTTTAAATAAAAGATTTTAGTTCAAAAGAACCGTTACGTTTTCAATACTTCGACAAATACATTCATATAAACTCAGACAAAGCATTATGAATCTAATACCCTGTTCTCACTCCAGTCAGGTGCTGAAATGAAGCACAAAAAAGGTCTTTTGCTGCAGCTGTCAATACACCATTTGTGTGGCTCCTACCACAGACCAAACAGGAAACACTTCAAAATAAAAGCAGGAAGGTGCCAGTGATAACATAAACAGAACCCATCCAGAAGAAATAGAAAAGTTTCTTTTCTTAATAATGGACCCTAATGAGAGCCTTTTTCAGAAACAGAGTCCAGACCAAGACCATCAGCCACAACAAGGGAAGGCTGCAGTCATCACAGGAGAAATAACACATGAACTGAAGCTTTTTGTTGTTTTACAAAGTGTTCCTCCTTATTCACATTAATGAAGCTGAAGAACAGCAGATCAGTGCTGGTCTGGATCGGTCTTGCCAGATAAAGTCGGCCTTCAGTGTTTGCAGGTGATCGTTTGCTTTGCTTTGTTGAGCGGGACATGCTCCCAGCTTTTGGAGGTTGTTAGTCGTTTGCGAAGTGATGCTGCTGTGGACGCTGTCATTGTGAATCCTTCTGCATGTTGTTATGTGCAGTGACGGTCGCTCCTCTCACAGTAGCTTACGGCAAGAGAGCGGGCTCATCTCCTACGGGCTAACCGACTGTAAGCTACAATTTCATGCACCAAAACACCCGCGATTCGTTGCAGATGAAAATCGATAATTAAATTAGTTGACAATGAATTTAATTTGCGATTTTCATCAATTTAATCAATTGGTTGTTGCAGACCTAGACCGAGACAAGACCAAGACCTTTAAGGGTGTTTTCACACCAACCATATTTAGTGCACACCAAAGAAGTTTTGGCCCAGGGTTTGGTACGTTAGTATCAATGTGAATGCAACCGCCGCACTTTGGTGCACACAAATCAGCCGGTCAGAGACCTCCATGAAGGGGTGGTCTCGATCCGCTCCATCTCCCTACATTTGGTGCGGTTTCACTGGTGTGAAACAAAGTGGTCTGAACCGATCTACTTTTGATGCATTACTTCCTGTTAATACCCCGGTTGAATCTTTTGCTTACTCAATCTGTCGATTTGTTTATTCTGGTTGAGGATTACGATGATTTACGAGGGTCTAGAAGGTCGCTGATGCCGTCTCAAACACGATAAAAAAACACATTTGAAGGAAAATGTAGAAGAGAGCGAAACGTAAACATTGGTTGTTTGGTGTAGGAAATGGTTACCATGGTAGCCTCTTCTTCTTTCTCCTCCATACAGGTTTGGTAACCAGTTACGTACATATCGCCCCCTGCTGTTTCAAACTGAGTAAATACACAAGTGGGCCTGGGCACAGTTCGATGTTGCCAGTGTGAATACAAGCCAGTGGGGGAGGGGGAGGGGGGCGAACCACGCCACAGTACGGTTCGAAACAAGTGGACCTAATGTGAAAATGCCCTAAAATGTGGTTTCAAGACCAAGACTGGTCTCGAGTAACAGAACACTAATAATGTTTAATAACTTCAACACTTTACAGAAGCTTTCATCCCTGCAGCACAGCTTTAGAAATTCACAGGAGGTGATAAGAGAATCGTTACAGATTGGATCAATAAACAGGACCGATAATGGAACAGGTAATAAATAAGCTCATTAACCCCCACCTCAGCTGTGACTGAGTGAGAATAGAGGTGGAAAATTGTGAACAACATGAGCAGTGATTCTAATGAACATGTGACCTTGAGTCTGTGCAGTATGAGCTCTGTAGGTGAATGAAAGCAGCAGCGTAGACAGTCTCTGTTCTCAGGAGTAACTGACGGATTTGCCTGATTATAAACTTTGAGGATTGATCGGCTCGTTTCTTTTGACTAACCTGCTTCGTTTGTCTCTGTCCCCCTCCTCAGATGCACTCTCTGCGCCTCCTCAGCCAGAACGAGCCCTACAAGATCTTCCTGAGCATGAGCGACAACACCAGGCCCACCCAGCCCCTCCTGCAGCGCTGCATCCGCACCAACATCAACTTCAGCAAGCAGGGCCGGGACTGCCCCAACAACCGGGCCCTGCGCCCGCAGTACAGAGGTGAGCTGGAGGGGGGAGGTTGGAGAAAGTACAGCATCTTAACTAGGAATGTACTGTATGTCGTTATGATTTTATCGATACAGATACTCCTTATCGGTATTGATACTTATCGACACTGTTATCGATACTACAACACGTAATTTTGTGTAAAAAATAAAGACTTTACAGGATATTAAAAGATTCAACCTCTTCTTATTACCACAAGGTAAAAATAAAGCTTCAACAGAATAGAAGTAATGCATTACAAATGCTTCTCAGAGGCAAAAAGAAAGCTAAGGAGATGACAAAACCCCTTCATGCCGCCCAACAGACTGCATGTACAGACAGACCCATATATCAGTGGGGCTAAAATCAATGCTGTAATGATGACTACAAACTAGAACAAAAACTTACCGTGACTTGACATAGCAGAAACAAAAGCGGGTGTCGCCGCCATGGTGATGCAGTCTTTAGTGTTAGCCGGGCTGCTAACTTTACTCGTGTTGCTATAGCAATCAAGCAGCCTGCACTCCTTTAGCTTTATACTATGGCGCACGCTCCAAGTGTTTGGTGATGTTGCTAGTATTTCCCCCTTGGACGCAACCTCTCTCTGGCAAAGATTGCATTGGGCCGAGTTTTCATTAACTTTGCTAAAGTGAGCTCAAGCCTTCGAGCGCTTAGCCCTCACCGACATGCTCATCACCTGTCGACGGCGGTAGTGTCATAACTACGTGACATTTGAAGAGACTGTAAGTACCGGTAACAGTACCGTTTTTCCAGATTCGTAGCTGTATTCAGGTCCTGACCCAATTAGGGACCGGTACATTAACGCACCGGTCCGCTGTATACATCCCTAATCTTAACAGGGCTTTCTGAAAGTGAATCTGAAGCTTTTCCAAAGAAAGGACATTTCTGATGGTTTCTGTAGATCATGGATCTTAATCATGGCTCTGTTTGAGATTAAACATCAAACCTGGGGGATGTTTATGGAAGCATAAAGGATCTGAAATGACTTAACTCATAATCAAACTGCTGAGACTGTGGCTCAAATCTTCAAAAGTGGAGAATTAAAAGCTTAAAACCATCTGGAGCGATGTAAAAAAAGGACTGAGACGAGCTTTGTAAAGACATCATGAAAGGAGGGGTTAACTGATTAAGAGCAGAGAAAACAGGCACATTAAAGGCCATAATTAGCCACCAGATAAAGTAATGCTTAGACAAATTATCACAGCGTGTTGTGCACAGTGTCACTACTTAAATGTTGGATTTAATGAGCTCAAAGCTCAGCAGCAGCAGCCTCTCTGGTGATGAATGTGCTCCTGCAGTAGCAGGGAAGCGTATCAGTCTTTAACCCGTGCAGGTCTGGGTCTGACACCAGGAGGAGAAGTTTCAGCTGATCCTGGAGCGAGGAGGGAAGGTTGGGTGAGCTCGACTCCTTGTCAGCCGAGTGAGCAGAATGTGAAAATAGAAAATGAAACGATGTGGGGGGGGTCTCCAGGGAGCAGCAGAGGGGAGAGAAGCATGAGAGGGAGAGAAACAGATATATATGCGGATGTGTTTGTGCTGGATGTGTTGAGTTTCTGCAGCAGAGAGCAAACAGCAGACGTGGAAGTGCGATGCAGAGAGAGTGGGAGTCCTCTGCTCTCCAAATATCTCCCTCATCGATCTGCTTAAGCCCGCTGAGCTTGGCCTCCTTACAATAATGTTTGTTTGGATTCTTAGATCCCAAAAGGGAGAGGCGAGGGGAGTCAAGAGAGGCCGAAGAGGTTAGGCAGACCTCACGCAGACCTGCGATTCACTGGAGTCTCCGTAGATGAGTCTTAGATGAGGCTCAGGCTGAAGCCTTGGCTGTGTTTCACTTTTCTTTTGTTTTGGTTTCTCTCTCAGATGCTGCGTTATCGCCCCATGCTCTGGTTGAGGCTGTAGCTGCGGCCTTTGCCTCTGCTGTCCGGCCCAGTGTTGCATTATGACCCTGAAATACACAACCAGCTTTAGCAATAACCAGGCAGCAACCTCATGCAAAAGGGCCAAAAGGTGCAGTACCCTGAGTGTCCACTGGGGGTTGCCTGCACTAACCTGACACCTTAAAGCTTGTAAGTAAAGATAGATGCGTTGTTACAGCCTAAATAAAGAGCTTTACAGCCTGGTTCAAAAACCAGCTTCAGTCTAAAAACACATCTTTGTGCTCTCATGGTGAGGGGGGGTTTATTTACACCATGCTTGTTGTTTTCAAGAGGCCTAAAATGTCCAAATCCAAAGAGTTTTCTTCGCGTTTTGGCCTCCTGTTTGCATGGGAGCGGTACCTGGAGTGCTTGAATCTGCAAACTTTTGAAACCAGAATGTAAACTAGAATCAGAGCATGTGCAGTACTTTCTGTGCACACATACCAGAAACAACAACAGCTTCATCGTCTGCAGAGTAACACGTGTGCTGCTTACTGTGCTCGCTTTGTTATCCAGACAAAACTATCCACACAGATTTGTTGTCCAGATATGAAACTCCTGTGTCTTTATGCGTCCACTCACCATTGTTGTTTGTCAAAAGTTTTTCTTCTTCATACATGTGTAATAACAGCTCTGTTTCTCTGCAAACCTACATCGCCATCCACTGGACTGGCATGCACACTACAGCTGTTTCATTCATTTCTAGTGTCTTCATCTGAATTGAGTTTGAATATGCAAAGGAAAAATCTTCGGTGACATTGTCTCCGTGTAACATGTTTTCACAGAGATGATTTCAGATTTCAAGTGGCCATGTGGTCCTGATCAACCCTGGATCTGCATCAGGTCAGAGAGAGAGTGACGCTCCACACAACAAAGAGGAGAGACACTTTATCATCTTCAAATTCAGACACAAAACAAGAACAAACTGCACAAAGCCTGAGCACAGCACCTTCAGACTTTAAAGGGATAGTTGAGGATCTTCTTGAAGTTGTCCATCGCCCATTTGTTTGTTTTCAGGCTCAAGCTTCATCCTAATATGCTTCTGCTTTTCTTTTTTAACAGACAAAGCTTTTAACTTAACTTTAATTTTTACACGGTTCAACGGAGCTCTTCCGCCTTCGCCAAAAGTGTCATCTAAGAAAACAAAAGAAAAAAACCCCACAAGAATCTGAAGTAGAAGAAAAAATCAAACAGCTCGAGATCACCAAAGCAACTAACCCAACAGAAGCAAATGAGAAGAAATGAAGACGGTATAAAATAGAAATAAACTAAATCTTGAATAAGAAAACTAACTTTTTAATCAACAGACTTCGCCAAGAAAACTTCCATTGTAATAACAGATCAGGAAAATACCTCGTAAATCAAATAAACAGAAATAAGGAAAAATCTACCATCAGGAACTCAGCAGGAAAGCCAACAAACTCAACAGATGAAATAAATAATAACAATAATACAAGACTCAAAGATGCTAAATCAAATATTCAGAGAATTTTATGCAAACCTTTACTCCTTAGACAATAACCCAACAGATGAAGACGTCACATTTCTCAAAAGCCTCAACTTACTCCACCTCTCCCATGAATAAATCAACAAATCATAATAACTGTGAGATCAGCTGTAAAGGACACGTCACTCTAACATCAGGTGACACTTCTGACGAAGGCGAAAGAGCTCTGTCCAAACATGTAAAGGTGTTGAAAACCCTGCTTCTCTGTTGAAAAAGAAAGTATAAGAATATTATCCACGTAAACATGATGAACTTTCTCGGACTACTTCATGTCCTAATGTGGATCCCGATGGAATTGTTCACACTAAACGATCCTCAGATCTTCAAGCTGCTGTAGAGCTGAGACAAAAGGACTGTTTCAAGTCCTTTTAACAGAATAATCCTTTAAATGCAAACAGAGGAGCAGAAAACCTGTTCGCTCCATTCAAGACATTTTTTAAAGACATGTTTACGCCTCTTTCTGTTTCCACATCTTAGTGGTAATTGGTTTTAACACTTCTGTCTGTGACCTTTTCTTTTCAAGTTTCTTTTTTAAATCCTGAAGAATAAAAACCATCTATCTTGATCTCATCTGAAAGAGACTGTGAGGAGTTTCTAAGTAATTACAAAAAAGTCTCCCTTTTAGATATATGCCTGATGGAAATACACACTTTAAGATGAGTTTTATAGCATCTAAATAGGTTATCTATAAATGCTATTCCTTAGCTTCATGGTCAGGTCGGACAGGGCTGGACTGGCCTGGATACTCAACTTCAGGAACAAGACAATTAAAACTAGAGCAAATTTATATTATTCAGACACGTCTTAGAGCACCGGGCTGTAAGTAGAGATATATAGCAGGCTACAAAACTACAATACTAAGTTTTCCAAAAATTGCTTGTTGTCACACATCAAAAACTACCACTATGTAACTAGAAAGAGATACATTACCTCGTGGCTTTGCATCCTGTAAGTTGTTGAAAAAAGAAGTTGTAAAGCAATGCAGAGTTCTGAGGAAGGTCTGAGCTGCATTCATTAGCATCACAACAAACACACGCTTTGGCTTGGGTCACGTCTTTTGGTGCATTCCAGTTGTAGTCAGAAGTAGGAATTTCCCAGTAGGAAACTGCAACTGGAACGTCCCCCGAAGTCGGAATTTCCTACTGGGAACTTGGTGAAACCTCGCCACCCCCGAGTTGATAATGGAAGATGGATGCCCCCAGTGTGAACAGTTATTTAGCTCCTGTAATAATCCATTTATTTGCACTTCTGACCGGGGTGTGTGGCTCTAGATCAGCTGTATGCATAGTATTGTTAGACTTATATTTACAAAAATGCTGCCATAGTGATAATCACATTCTTCATGTGATATTTGTGAACAACAATGTAGGGCGTGCTAACAGCAGCTAACAATAGCCTGGTAGATCGGGATTTTTTTTTCAGACTTCAACTGGAACGCAGCATTACGACAGTCGCCGCACGTGCTCATGGGTAGCAGAGTCTTAATGTCGCCGGTAATAGATTCTCCTCATAGCACCTTTAAATACTATTTTTTTTACGGGTACTTGCTTTAGCAGATACTTCAGAACTTCTTGGATTTCTAAAAGCCTCACAGTTCAAACTGAGCTGCCTTTTCACCAAGCATGAATTAAAACCCTCGTTGTTTAACTCCATATGTTAAATCATCCATGTTTATTCAGTCTGGTCTCCTCACTGTTATGTTTCATTTCATTTTTCTCATTGTTGTTCGAGTAAAGGTTGGAGGTATGCTCAGAGCCTCTGACTCATTAGCAAATACAACACTCAGCTTATAGAGACATGGCTCCAGGGCAGGGCGCTCCCACGAGGCTCGTACCCGTGCACACACTCGCTCACAGGTGCGTTTCTTTATTGGACGGGGAGGTCAGATCATGACGGCGTTCGGCGTGCAGCTCTTCCATGCTGCCTCAGGTTGATGGAGGCTCTGTGCTGCACACACCGACATAAAGCTGCTCTGAGTCTGTTTGCTCTCCACCTGCAGAGCGAAAACACTTTTCTGTTCTGTTCTGTGAGAATGAGGGCAGGTGATGAAAGTTTGGAGTCCTGAGTGAGCGCAGAGATGTCCCTCTTTAACCGTTTCCTGAATGAGTTACTAAATCACAGCAGCATCCTTTTAAAGGGAACACCATGCATCAACAGTGTAAATGGTAATCTAGTAAACCATAATAAAGATCCACAAAAAATAGCTTTGACAAACATTTATAAAGAGTAAATAAAAGAAAAAGCAAAGTCTGAAATATGAGTATTAATGCTGTTTAATCAAAATATTTACTTTACTACCAAAGTCATGTGAAATCTGAATACAGGCATAACACCCAGTTTGCTCTTCACTGACTGTTTTTGATGATGCAATATCTCAATCTGAAAGAAAAGGTGCAAAGATAATATTTTTATGAAACTTGGGACTGCAAGAAAACAAAGTGTAAGGAAAGTCTGTATACAGACATGTATGCGTACACAATACATATAGATACTGTATGTAAACTTATGTATGAATTTATGGATATCTGCTTGTACACAGGTGTATATATAGGTGTGGGTGTTAAAATAGATATGGATATGAGTAGGTTATCAGACAGGTAAACAGATATTTATGTTTGTAAAGGAAGGGGTGTCCTGATACAACTATTTCACCTCCGATACGATACCGATTTTGCAGCCTTGATACTGACATGATCTGATCAGATATCAGCAGGAATCAAACAGACTTTTATTACTTATTTTGTAGTCTGGACTGTAAGAAAAGGCTTGATCAGGTGAGATTACTCAAACAGAGAACACTAGGCAGCAATAGTAGGTATGATAAAAACTGACCCATTTGTCATTAACCAATAGGTTAAATAAATTTTAACCTTAAACTTAAGAATATAGTGCAATTAAAATAAAATAAAATGAATAAAAAATAAATAAGACGACCCTGCAATATAACCTCAATTAATCAGATAAAAACATATTTCACAAATTGCAAAATAACCACTGTGTTTAACTTAAACATAGGCAT
This sequence comes from Scarus forsteni, assembly GCA_036419115.1. Classification (NCBI taxonomy): domain Eukaryota; kingdom Metazoa; phylum Chordata; class Actinopteri; order Labriformes; family Labridae; genus Scarus; species Scarus forsteni. The sequence goes on from JAZDUH010000342.1 coordinate 1,329,583, forward strand.
ATTCTACCACTGAATCAAATAAAAAATAAATAGGGTGACATCAGGTAAATTGGGCCATCAGGTAAAATGGGCCATTTAAGCTTCAGATGTCCCAGCACCTCTGATTTTAAGAGCCAATGACAGCAAATGATTTAAAATGGTTGACACAACTCTACTTGACAAGAAACAACAGATTTGATTGGTCTGTAGTTGTTATTGTGGGAGGATCTAAGATTCAAATCCACACTGCACCACAAAACTGCATGGTGAGTTGACTGGCATAGGGATTTCTGATAAAAATGATAAGGACGATAACTCAATTTAAAAAACATGTATATATAAAATGTTTGATGCATAGTATCTGTCTTGATGACACCTATTAGAAATAATGCTTAAAGTGTGGTATTTGGACATATTTTTTGGAATATTGATGCTTTTGTTAGTGGCCCATTTTAGCTTAACCTAAAAGTTGGGCCCCCGGTTTCAGCTAAAATGGGCCACCCTTTTTATCAGCAATAAACGCACACATGCACATGTTTGGAGGGAGTGGGGCCTGTATGTGGCCTGATGAGCAAATCAGTTGGTGTTCATTTATTCATTCATCATTTACCATGTAATTAATTTTCCTGATAATATGAAATTGTTCTAACAAAGTATGTTGCCATATTGACAGTTGTTTTACAATAAAAATTAATGACTATCCCTTTGCAGCTGGACTGGCCCAACTTACCTGATAAGCGTCCCATTTTACCTGATCGGCTGGCCCATTTTACCTGAACTCTGCTTGTGTAAAAAAGTTGGCACAGCTGACCTATCAAGACCTGTAGGGCCTATAAAAATATATTTACTGCACAATTCTGACACAATATGTAAAGAAAACAACCATTATTAGCCATAAAACCACATTTTAATAACATACGTTGTATTCTGTAAGTGCCTGAAGCTAATTACCAAAAAGTGGCCCAATTTAGCTGATCCCACCCTATATTAGAATGGGCTGCTTGTATCGGAGTGCTGATATCGGTGATTTTGGATGCAGGCTGGTATAATCCGATTTTTGTTTTATGGACCAATATCAATATCGGATCGGGACATCCCTAGTGTATAGAAAATAGGAAGGTGAATGTATAAATATATTTCATTAGTCCATATAATTTTCTTTTCTAAGTCTGTTGGAGTGCACAGGTGGAACTTAAGTCAAACATGTAACAGAGATTAAGAGGTATGAACAGATAAGTTTGACTTCTTCCTTTTCGAGCGTGTGCACTGTAACTTATGATGAATGTTATAACTTGGCTATTTTCTTTGTTGTTTTTTTTTTGTTTCATATGTATTTTTGTTGTTAATATGTTCAAAATAAATAAATAAACTTAAAGGGTATAAAATGTATTCCAGTCTTCTGTAGAGGACACCGTGCACACTCTCACCATCATGATTTTCTCTTTGGATTTTCCTTCGTCACAGCTCGGGCTCACTTTGTCATGCCAAAGTCTTCAATCATGCCGCGGTGCAGGAGTCTTAACAAGAATTAATGCAAAAATACGAATAGAAGGACAAGGGGAGTCCACCGGTCCCCCCTGGAGTTCTCGTTAGAGACAGAAACTGTTTCCAGGAGTGGCACAAATAACAAATGTAGCGGTTGTGTACTCGCTCTCGCGTTGTGTGATGAATCAGATCGGCACAGGTCTTTAGCTTTGGCACCAACACGCCGTTTATTCTCAGGGAAGCGTGGTATAATCTGATAAGAACAGATTCATTTAAGGTTGCTTACAGCGACTCTCACAAAAGGTCCGACACTAGTAAAACATAAAAAACAAAAAATGATTGAGCTAACAGTTAGGGGTGCTACCAATGAAGATCAGACGTTACAGTTTAGCTAGCACAACACATCACATGCGAGTCCAAATGACTCAAAAACAATCAATATAATCACAGAAAAGTTCTATGGTAGTCCCAGAGATTATCTCAAACATGTCAAATGAAAAGACAGCACCTCTGTCAAGAAAATTAACTTTTTTATTGCATTTTTAGTGGAGCTGCAGTCTGGCGGAAACAAACAGGTTGTACCACTCATGTCTGCAGGGGTGCCAGCAGAGGGCGCTCATATCACAGAGTCTCAGTGGATACTCAGAATTAAATATCAACAGTTCATAAAGAAAACAATAACAGCATTTTATACCAAGAGACGGCAAGTGGAATCTTCAACTCTTTTACACGTTAAAGGTCAAAACACACCCGGAGGGAAAAGTGTAGATTTAGTTTTGAGTTTGCTTGTTTGGTCATGCTAGCTTGGGCTTGTGGGAAACGTAATTGGAGGTGAAAAGCTTGTTCTTTGTTGATCTACATGTGATTTGTGCAAATTTCTGTAAAGTTTTATTATATCCTGTTTTTTTTTTTAGTATTTGTACAAAAACTTAAATGCATGATTATCAAAACAAAAGTGTTCTGATATCACAGGTCATTATAAAACTTTGTCTTTAACTTGATTGTATTAAAAGGGTTAAAGTTTTAGGTGTAACAAAGACTGCCTGGGTCATACTGAATACACCTAAGGATGGGAATTAATACGATTTGATTGATACCAGTCATGCACCCAAATTTGTGACAGTGCACCGAACATTTTTTCTTGGGCGCACTGGTGAACCTGAACATAAAGCTGCGAATAAAAAGAAGCCACAAAAGGAGGAAAAAATCCAGAAAAAGCCGTGAAATGTTCTGACCTACATGTTGTTTTTTATAATTAGTTTGAGGAGGATTGTTGTTTTTTATTATTTACCTTAGTTTCAGTTTTGTGAATATTGACTGTAGTGTGTGAAGTCTAGGTTCAAATCTATTGGAGAATAAAACCATCAAGTTAAATGTTTTGTTGTAAGTTGTTAAAATCTAAGTATTTATTTCATTTTTCAGTTCAGTATAGCACCTTAAACATGAGCACTTTTTATTTTAAAATATTTTATTCAACTTGAGATGTTTGAGTTTGAAACATAACGTTTCAGTTCAGTAAAACACTTTAAGCACTTTTATTTGGAAATGCTTTATTTTGCTTAATGTTTTAGTTTGAATTTGTAAATTTCATTCAGTGAAGCTCTTTAAACACTGTTTTTCTTTTAATGTATAATTTTGCTTCAAATAAAGACAAGTATTTCTTTAAATCTTATTCTTATTTAACAGTCATTTACATTATATAAAGTTATAGAGAGTGCTAAAATGGTGACCTCATGGCGTTAAAGGTGACACTGAAAAATTTGGGTGCACCTACTTTTTGTGCTGTGCACCTTTCAAAACTTTTTAGGTGCCTCGTTGCAACCAATGCAAAAAGTTAGTCTGGAGCCCTGCCAGTGCTGTTAACGATCCTACTAATCGATCCAATTCTTAAACAATTCCCTTATTGAGTCCTGCAGATCTGTGTCAACAATGTCAAACACGTCACATCTTAGATAACTGCTTCTGCACAGTGTTTCCACTCACTTAAGGTTGTGCAGTAGCACCTTTTGTCAAAAATTAAGCCACAATTCTGACCTCCTGAACCCTGTCAGTGGAAGGAATTGATAAGGGAATTGATGAGCAAAAAGACTCATGATATCGACTCTTTGATGGAGCTGTTAACGACTCTCAACTGGGGTTAGTTTTCCATTCCCATCCCTAAAAGCACCGTAAGCTTCCTGGTGGATATTTTCTGCAGAGTAGACTTATTTCTCTCATTAAATGCACATCAAACAAACTCGGAGTGGCATTAAACAAAGTGCTCCATACTTAGGCCTCATTTCAGAGCGTTATTGAGTTAAAGACTTTCTAAAGTCCCCGTCTGGATGCGATGACAGTAGAAGTAGGACACGGTGGAGCCTCCTCTCTCTTACCTCCCTCTCCTTCTCTGGATGTTTCTCATGCTCACTTTGGGTCTCTGCACAACTTGTGATACCTGAGGCAAACCTTTGTTCTGTTTTCTTCACACTGCTTCTTATCCTTTCTGTGCTAATTATCTCCTCCCCTCCTTCTCCTTGTTTTTATCTCCCCCTCTCCTCCTTCTCCTCAGTGAATCAGTGGCTCCTGAAGTAGAAGATGAAACGATACGAGGCTGCAGGATTTCAGGCCCTGATTCATTCTGGTGTTTCCACCGTGCCAAACCGAGCTCGGCTGAACTGAACGGACAGATTAAACCAGACTGAGCCCGGCTGAGCCGCAGCCTGCCCTGACTCCTCCTACACGTCTTTATAACGAACTCATGTGGATGAGCACGGACCAGACCGCGAGTCCACAGTGAGGCAGAAACCAGGAGGACGCTGATGTTCGTGTTTTTATCTGTTGTGTTAAATCAAATGTCCGGACGTGTGAAGACTTATTTTCTTAGGCTGCTTTTCAGAGATATGGATCATATATTAAATCTACAGAGAGCATTTACCAACATGACCGTTCCACTGGAGGACTTATTTCACCAACGCTGACGGTCTGAACCCGGGCGAGGAAGAAGAACTGCTGTGAAAACCATCTGTCCTGATCATAGACTAATAAAGTTATTTTCAAAGAGGATCTGTTTTAGGAGAGACTGAAGCTCTGCAGACCTGAACAGATGGAGCCGCTCACTCATTTGCATGATTTTACAGTTGTTCACTTGTCTTAAAGGAGTTTTATTATAATATTGTGACAGAACTGAGCAGCTCACTGCTCTAACATTGCCATATTAAGGGCAGGCCTCCATCAGCTGACTGGAGTGTTGAATCAGAACCATCTAAGCTGATTAGATAACTGGATTATCTCATCATTGAACTCTCTTATTCAGCTTATTGGTTAGCTTTAGACAGCTGTAAAGGCAGCAGCAGATTTAAAGGCGTTAAATCTTTCCAATTTTATCATAAATGTTATTTTATGTCAGATGTCAAAAGTGAAAAGTTGAAAGTTCGACACACCTGCAGCCGGTCACCAGTGCAGGTCGTCTTAAAGGCTGCTGCCCGATGCCCACGTTCTCCTGAACCAGGATCTAAGCAAAGGGTGTGGAGGGAAATCTTTGGGACGGGAAAGTTGTGCAGAAATTGTGCTGGATTATTCTGCACATCAGGATGAGGCAGAAGCAGTGAGCAGCCGCATTCAGAGTGGAAATCTGAGCATGGAAGAGGTCATTTTATTCATGTTCACAGCCATTAATGTTAAAAAACTCTAGCTTTCTCTTACTCAGTACCCCTGATCCACCTCTATTCTCGCCCATTTGAGGCCCTTCCCCACGTGGTCTGCTCTGGCAGCTCTGATGAGGCAGTGAGATGCTAGCTGCTGCAGGTCAGGGGCTGTTTATAAGAGTTTAATGGCAGTGTGCTGGTGTAATACTGTAGTGGTGATGCTCGAGTGCCAGTAAGTCAAAGGCAGTTTGTGGAGGATGAATCATACTGTATGTGGGGATCAGGAAAGCCTTTAGCATTTTCTAAGTGGCGTGAAGTAGAGATGACTCAAAGATGATGATACTGAGCAGATGGAGACACCTGCAACTTCAAATATAGAAATGAAGATTGATAAAGAGGCAGTACATTAGACGTAGGTCGCATAGTTTCAGTCATGATAATTAAGAGGAGACACTTAAACTGCAAATCCTTAGTGGTGAAACATCAGATACAAGGCAATGCACAACATTAAAGAATAAGTTCGGCTTCCACAGCTTTCACATTGTTAGAATGAAGTAGAACAATATACTCACCCAGAAGGCTTTCCTGATCCAAACAGTGCTTCAGGAGATATTTAGATCCAAAATCGAGCGGCCGGCATCCGTATAATGGTAGCACACGGGGCATGTATAGCGCCGCTCCTAAAACTGCATTAATCGTCCAAAAACTCATTAGTTTCACCAATATTTCATCATGGTCCACTCACACTACTCCTCCACGACAGTCTGTGTCACTCCAGACATGTTTTTGTAACTGTGTTGACCTCTGAACTGAAAACTGCTCTCTGGCCAGCTGTTCTTCTCTTTGCCTCTGCGTCCTCCTTTCGATGAGCTCCTCATCTGTAAACTCTGGCTCAAACTGTAAGGACACCCATCATATTCAAAGTTCTCCTCCACAACATCTTCATCTGATAGATATTCGTCCATTTTGCATAAAACTGGAAGAAGAAAGTTGTTGTGTAGCCAGCGGTCGCCCCTGAAACAATGAGCCGTACTGCACATGCGCGGAGGCTAACATTCTTCTTCTTCAGTTCAGAGGTCAGCACAGTCACAAAAACATGTCTGGAGCTACACAGACTGTAATGGAGGAGTAGCTTGAGTGGACCATGATGAAATTTTGGTGAAACTAATGAGTTTTTGGACGATTAACGCAGTTTTAGGAGCGGCGCTAACATGCCCCGTGTGCTACCATTATACGGATGTCCGCCGCTCGATTTTGGATCTAAATATCTCCTGAAGCACTGTTTGGATCAGGAAAGCCTTCTGGGTGAGTATATTGTTCTACTTCATTCTATAAACAATGTGAAAGCTGTAGAAGCCGAACTTATCCTTTAACTATGAGCATGATCATGACTCTACCTGTGTGACATCACAAAGGTGACTCCACTTCAGTGATGCTCCATGACTGAAGTGTGTTAAAGGAGTTACATTTTGCCTTTTGTTATCTTCTTATTTTTTTATTTTAATGCTGATTGGCTATGCCCTGACCAGTTAAGTTCAAAACAATGTAGTTTTTGCAGACTGGGTGCCCCTGATAGTCCTGTATTCTCTCTCTGAGGTGCTCTGCTGGAGCTCCTGCCCCTTTAAGGCTCTCTTCTCATGTGAGCCAAGTCTGCTCTGATTGGTGTACCAGTCAGCTCCATAGTGATTGGTCATTTTCACTCTTCTAGGTGCCATAATGTCAACAACTCTGCACACAGTCTGGGTCTAGGTCAGAAGTGCATGCGGCTCTTACTCCCTACAATTGGCCTGCCAGTCCACATAAATGATTTAACTGTATGTTATGGAGAACAGCTGACAAAATGCCATTACAGCATTAAAACATCAAAAGTGACAATAATTAATAATATATATAATTAACTGTAATTATTTCCATCTAAATTTCACTTTGTTCATTTATTAAAACTGAAATAGATTCAAGCAGAACATGCTTTAACAGCCAGTAAGCACTTTGGTTCCTGAAACAGACTTGAATCCTGTATTTGAGCTCATTAGATTAAGTTTTTTTGAGTTTGAATATTAAAAGATGCTGATCAAGGAACTTTTTATGACATCTAAATAAATGTTTGTCCCTTTTTTACTCTTTAAATTGCCAAAATAAAGTATTATGACAATGAGGATCATTTAGAATGCTTTCTTCATCACCAAAGTTGTCCATCTCCGGTTCAGGCTTTGCAATGGGCTTAAACTAATGACAAAACAACAGTATGATGTCACACTGGTAGGTCTGTTCAGGTGGCTGGGTGAACGAGGTGTTTTGGGCAGCTGGTGACCTTACTAATATACATCCTAGTGTCACTTTCAGAGCATAGCGATGCTGCATGAGTAGAACCACTTGAGTGACAGAGCCCAGACCATACACAATGTTTTCAAACAGATGCCATCTTTAACCAGTACGACATCACTGCCTGAAGAATTTACGAGTAAAAATATTTTGCATGGAGGAGCTAACAGTTGCATTTTTATGAAGAAGGTCCCTCATGGAGATGCAGCAGGTGATATTTCATTTATCTGTAATTATGAACAAAATACAAAAGCACAAAAGTTAACAGAAAGTCCATCTGCAGTGTGGAAACTTCTGGATGATAAAGTCAGGAGGCCTGTCCAAAGATGTTTGTGAAGAAAAAGATTTTGTTCAAAAGGTGCTTTTGACCAGATTAACAGGTGTTGGTCTTTTAAAGGTTATAAGAACAAGTTTAATGGGCATCAAAACAGTTTGATCAACAGAAGATGCAGCAGGATTTCATACTAAGAAGCTGCTATGGATCAACTCCACGTCTCATCACAGTCAGATTTTAACCATCTAAAATCATGTTGTTAATTAAAAGAAATGTTACTGTTAAAAGAAATCTCATCCTTCATCATGTTTTTATTAAATGACCAGCTGATGAACTGCTTATTCAGTCCCATCACGGTTCGTTTGTTGGTTTGATCATTTTCTCTGTTTGCTGTGAAGGTCCTTCTCCTGATGGAGCTCAGTCCTCTTCTTTGTCTGGTTTTATGATTTTAAAGTAATAAAAAGACCAAAATCTTCAGAAGAAAATGCACAAACCTCTCTCTAACAATGACATTCATTCTTGTCGAGTTCCTCTACATGAAATTCATGATGAAGACTGAGCTAGACGATAATATCAATCATGATATTATCGTCACGTGTCCAGGTCGATAAAAACAAGCCCAAAATAAGCAACCTCCAGCTATTTCCTTTCCTGAAGTGATATATTGCTTTTTAAAAAGAGAAATCTACACTCAACAAAAATATAAACGCAACACTTTTGTTTTTGCTCCCATTTTTCATGAGATGGACTCCAAGATCTAAAATTCATTCCAGATAAACAATATAACCATTTCTTTCAAATGTTGTTCACAAATCTGTCTAAATGTTTGATAGTGAGCACTTCTGCTTTGCTGAGATAATCCATCCCACCTTACAGGTGTGCCACATCAAGATGCTCATCGGACACCATGATTAGTGCACAGGTGTGCCTTAGACTGTCCACAATAAAAGGCCACTCTGAAATGTGCAGTTTTGTCTCACAGCAAAATGCCACGGATGTCACAAGCATTGGGGGAGCGTGCAATTGGCATGCTGACAGCAGGAATGTCAACCAGATCTGTTGCTCGTGCATTGAATGTTCATTTCTCCACCATAAGCTGTCTCCAAAGGCGTTTCAGAGAATATGGCAGTACATCCAACCGGCCTCACAACAACATTCCACAGGCCACAATTGACAATCTGATAAACTCTATGCGAAGATGTGTTGCACTGTATGAGGCAAATGGTGGTCACACCAGATACTGACTGGTTCTGAGTCCCCAGACCCCCAATAAAGCAAAAAAAAAAAAATGCACATTTCAGGGTGGCCTTTTATTGTGGATAGTATAAGGCACACCTGTGCACTAATCATGGTGTCTGATGAGCATCTTGATGTGGCACACCTGTGAGGTGGGATGGATTATCTCAGCAAAGCAGAAGTGCTCACTATCAAACATTTAGACAGATTGGTGAACAATGTTTGAGAGAAATGGTAATATTGTGTATCTGGAATGAATTTTAGATCTTTAAGTCCATCTCATGAAAAATGGGAGCAAAAACAAAAGTGTTGCGTTTATATTTTTGTTGAGTATACATACATATGTAAATTTTCATCTACATTACATTTCAATATTACAGTGCCAAGCTTCTATTTACAAAAAAGAAGGTTGCTTATAATAAGCAGACCTGGCAACTTTGGCTCTGGAGCATGCTCCATGTGCGTGAGTGTGTTTGGGGACGTGCACGATAACCAGGAAACGAGGAAGTGGACAAACTGCCTACTGCAGTCGTGTTTAGCTTTATTGTTAGGGGCTGGAAGATAATCAGGGGGATTCACACAGACAGAAGAGCCCCAAGAAGAAACTTAACGTTTAGAAACAAGACCACAAAAACTGCGACCCGCGGCCGTGACTTACGAGATTTGCGGCCCTTAGAAGCTTATAACTAGCAGATTTGGCAACGCTGCTTGTCCGTGAGAAAAGTAACGTTGCGCTGCATTAAAAAATCCTGGATTAAATGTTTTAAAGGACAAAAATTAAAGCTACCCTTTGCTGAATACATTTCTTAATAAGCTGAATTTTGGCTTGAATGAAGTCAGAAGGGAATAAAATGTTAGTTTCAGCAAAAGGTTGTTACAATATTGGTTATTTTTATACTGTAGGATTATTCATTCCAGTTATCTCTATAAATGGGACTTGAAAAGGAATATGACACTTTTACATGATAAATTAAAGACATGACTTTTCCTTTAGAAACATAACATTGCAGTGGAGCCAAGAGTAAGTAAATGGGATTATGAAAAAACAAACCTTTAACCATTTCACAGGTCTTGAATGGCTTGACAAAAACGTATTTAGTTCAGAGAATGTGAGAAAGTTGTGTTTCATCACTTTGCTCATTTTTAAAAGATTGTAAATATGCCAAGAAAATGTTTTTGTTATTTCAGGATATATCAAAAGATTAGATATGCTGAAGCAAACATGCGATTCATGATTTAACAGTTTATTGGTCACAGTTTGAAGATTTTATGTGAGATATCTAAAGAACATGTTTGTTAATTTTGGTAGCATTTCAATGAGAACTCATGGAGATGGTGTTTTTTCATTCAGCAGATTTTGAAATGTTGTAGTCATTCAGCAACAGTCAGCTCTGCTGGAGGAAACAGGACCTTGTCTGCTTTTTTATCGTTGTGAAATAGTTTGAAACAGATTTGTAATATCAAGCTAAGCACCTCTAACCTCTTGCAGAGTTATGTGTACTTAAGCAGCCACACAAATTCACGCAGGCAATAAAAGAACCTGAACTTTGAGAATTTGCAGCTCCACTGTAGGCAAGGGGCTAAAAGAAAGCATCAAACAGCAAAGCATAAGTAGGTTGATTATTTTAAGGACCAGGAGCTTATGAAATATACCCCCAAACTAAAAATGGACTAAAATAATCTTCAGCAAAAAAATCTGCCTCATATCAAAGCAGCAGAAAGTTTTGTCCCGTTGCATAAGCATGTCCCTTTACACCAGAGGAGGACTGCTGCCCTCCAAGGCTACCTATAAACCCAGAGGAATTCCCTCTTTATGTAGGCGATGGCTTCAAACAGGAGCCTGAGTCACCGCACAGCTGTTACAAAACCAAACCAGAGTTTGATAGCATGATAGAAAGCAGCACATTTGTTCTCTGTATGATGAATCTCCAGTGTGCTGCTGCTGCTTCTGTGTTTGACTTTTGTGATATTTGCAGATCTCATAGATGGTTCTTATGTGTGCATTATGGGATGGAGTGGCGTACTGTAAAACAATGAAACTGGGACACGTCTAAGCTGCAGGTGCTCCACGGTCTGCTGTTTGGAGATGTTGACAGGCTGTCTCAGCTCAGGCTGCCACTGAAGTAAATAAAACATTCAAATACAGTGCTCACACTTAGAAGGCATTTCCCTTTGCGTCTGATGGACGATGTGATGCAACGTGCACATCATCCTCGCTGACGCTCGAGGAAATCATGAGGAGAGAAAAGTTAGACAAACATGCCCAAACATCACTCAAAAACTGTGTATCCACTTCTTTGTTAATGTATTTATTATTTTTCTTATGTAAACCAGAAATTAAAGAGGACATGTGCACTTTAAAAAGGTATGTAACACAATTCTAATGAAGTTTGGAGGTTTTATAAAAAGTACATAAAAGCAGAATTCAGTGATTTTCCAATGTTTTTCAACCTATATTCACCTGAATATACTGCAGCAGGTCAGTCTAGTCCCTGTTCAGTGGAGACAGGCGTGGACTGCAGCAGGTCAGTCTAGTCCCTGTTCAGTGGAGACAGGCGTGGACTGCAGCATGTCAGTCTATTCCAGTGGAGGCAGACGTGGACTGCAGCAGGTCAGTCTATTCCAGTGGAGACAGGCATGGACTACAGCAGGTCAGTCTAGTCCCTGTTCAGTGGAGACAGGCGTGGACTGCAGCATGTCAGTCTATTCCAGTGGAGACAGGCGTGGACTGCAGCAGGTCAGTCTAGTCCAGTGGAGACAGGCGTGGACTGCAGCATGTCAGTCTATTCCAGTGGAGGCAGGCGTGGACTGCAGCAGGTCAGTCTAGTCCAGTGGAGACAGGCGTGGACTGCAGCAGGTCAGTCTAGTCCAGTGGAGACAGGCGTGGACTGCAGCAGGTCAGTCTATTCCAGTGGAGACAGGCGTGGACTGCAGCAGGTCAGTCTAGTCCAGTGGAGACAGGCATGGACTGCAGCAGGTCAGTCTAGTCCAGTGGAGACAGGCCTAGACTGCAGCAGGTCAGTCTAGTCCAGTGGAGACAGGCCTGGACTGCAGCAGGTCAGTCTAGTCCAGTGGAGACAGGCGTGGACTACAGCAGGTCAGTCTAGTCCAGTGGAGACAGGCGTGGACTACAGCAGGTCAGTCTAGTCCCTGTTCAGTGGAGACAGGCGTGGACTGCAGCAGGTCAGTCTAGTCCCTGTTCAGTGGAGACAGGCGTGGACTGCAGCAGGTCAGTCTATTCCAGTGGAGACAGGCGTGGACTGCAGCAGGTCAGTCTAGTCCACTGCAGCAGGTCAGTCTATTCCAGTGGAGACAGGCGTGGACTGCAGCAGGTCAGTCTATTCCAGTGGAGACAGGTGTGGACTGCAGCAGGTCAGTCTAGTCCAGTGGAGACAGGTGTGGACTACAGCAGGTCAGTCTAGTCCAGTGGAGACAGGCGTGGACTGCAGCAGGTCAGTCTAGTCCCTGTTCAGTGGAGACAGGCGTGGACTGCAGCAGGTCAGTCTAGTCCAGTGGAGACAGGCGTGGACTGCAGCAGGTCAGTCTAGTCCAGTGGAGACAGGCGTGGACTGCAGCAGGTCAGTCTATTCCAGTGGAGACAGGTGTGGACTACAGCAGATCAGTCTAGTCCAGTGGAGACAGGCGTGGACTGCAGCAGGTCAGTCTAGTCCAGTGGAGACAGGCGTGGACTGCAGCATGTCAGTCTATTCCAGTGGAGGCAGGCGTGGACTGCAGCAGGTCAGTCTAGTCCAGTGGAGACAGGCTTGGACTGCAGCATGTCAGTCTATTCCAGTGGAGGCAGGCGTGGACTACAGCAGGTCAGTCTAGTCCAGTGGAGACAGGCCTGGACTACAGCAGGTCAGTCTAGTCCAGTGGAGGCAGGCGTGGACTGCAGCAGGTCAGTCTAGTCCAGTGGAGACAGGCGTGGACTGCAGCATGTAAGTCTAGTCCAGTGGAGGCAGGCGTGGACTGCAGCAGGTCAGTCTAGTCCAGTGGAGACAGGCGTGGACTACAGCAGGTCAGTCTAGTCCCTGTTCAGTGGAGACAGGCGTGGACTGCAGCATGTAAGTCTAGTCCAGTGGAGACAGGCGTGGACTGCAGCATGTAAGTCTAGTCCAGTGGAGGCAGGCGTGGACTGCAGCAGGTCAGTCTAGTCCAGTGGAGACAGGCGTGGACTACAGCAGGTCAGTCTAGTCCCTGTTCAGTGGAGACAGGCGTGGACTGCAGCAGAATGTTTCATCATGTCTCTGGAATAATCAGGACATTCCTGATGGCAGCATGTTGCTCCTTAACCTGTCTATATCTTTCAGCATTAATGGAGCCTTCACAGACTTGCAGGTTACCCATGCCATGGGCACTAACACCCCCCACACCATCACAGATGCTGGCTTTGGCCTTCGCTCTGACAGGCTCCTCTGGTTGGTTCACTGTCTGCCTTTCTTTACGCCTCTCTCCTCGCTCTTATCTCTCACCGCTCACATGCTTTATTTCTGACACAATCCTGCAGCAGATTACAGATGTGATGGAGAAGTTTGACTGTCTGTCACTTTAGGACAGAAGTTCTGCAGGCAGCATCGTCTGACAAGTTCGACACCAGAAGATGAATAAATCTACGCACAGGCTCGACCTAACCTAACGTGTGAGTCGAGGAGAGAAGATGGACAAGAGACCACAAACAAAGTCCACCAGGCAGACATGTTTCTTTAACTCTTTACCCCCTGCCAAGGTCTGTGTCTGTGTTTGGTCTTCAGTTGATCTTTAAATCAATCAATCTTTATTTGTATAGCACCAATTCATAACAAGTGTTATCTCAAGACACTTTGCAATAGAGCATAAAACTCTTCATTTTATGGATACACATATATGCATAGACACATGAGTACATATATAAAGTACACATATATAGTGCCTGGCCAAAAAAAGACAGCAGCCACCTAAAAAAAAAAGGTGATGACATATGATATATGATATATGTGACATGAACCTCGTCAAAGACAATCCCTTCAAGTAAACTTCTGAGGAGGGCAGATTTCACCAAGTTTCACTGAGTAGCCATGAGGACAATAGGCTAATCCGCATGTCCCGGTTCTATTTTACAGAAAATCACTGCATACACAAGGCTACCTATAAACCCAGAGAAAAAAGTGGAAAAAGTAACCTGGTCGTATAAAAAACAAGCGGCAAGACGGACCTGCAGGATTTCAGAATCAGGCAGGTCTGTCTGCTCTGCAAGGCTAGGTAGCTGTAGATATTACAGTAAAATGCTATAGAGTTTACTAAATCAGTGATGGTGTTTATATTTGAAGTAAACCACTGGTGCATACCGTGTTAGATATTTACAGAGTGATTGAGAAAAGTTGTTTTAAGTGGCCTAAGCACTGCAAGTGACCCCAGAATCAGCCAGTACTCTTAACAGCTTTCCTCCCTCATACACTTCTTTAATGAATGAAAAGGTGGGTCACTGGTTAATACGCCTTTATTAGCACAATTTTATTAAGGATGCAGAGCTCCTGCAGCGTGATGAACATTCTGTTAATCAAGTTAAATATCAAACTGATCGTCTCACTCTAACTCGATAAAGTTCTTCTCCTGTTTGTATGTGGATTGTGTGTTTTTGTGTGCAGCAAACCCAGACTTCAACCCCATCTCACACCTTTGGGATTAATTTAAAACAGCTTCAGCATCTTTGGAGTCTGACAAAAAAAGAAAATCCCTCCGCTTCATACAGTCTCTCCTCAAAGGCAGTCTCCACGATGAACTCAGCTGTGCAAACAGAAAGGGGCCGACATCGCTGTGCAATCAGAAAATAATGTAAATTTGTCATCTGCCTACATCTGGCCCACTGCTGCAGGGAGACGGGAAACTTTTCAGGCTGTGAATTCAGATATTAATACATGAGGAGATCCCACCATCACAGCTTAATAACAGCTCTGTATCTTCAGGAAACGATTGTCTTCATGATTTACATTAAGTGTTTTGACCGAACAGCTTTGAATGGCGTGACCTTCTTTCTGAAACAAACCACCCGAATTAGAAAGTGAGCTGAGGTTTGTTTTTGACCAATGAACAGGGAAGGAGAGGAAACACCCATAGACTTTATAATATCTTAAAAAACAGGGCAGAAAATACAGAAATGCTCTTTATGCTGTTTAAAGCTAAATATGAATACGGTCCAGTGGTTGGCTGCAGCAGAGCTCCAGACTATATTTTTGCATTGGTTGCAACGGTGCACCTAAAGAAATATAAGGTGCACCAGCACAAAAATTTAGTGCACCTAAATTTTACATAGTGTCACCTTTAAAGGATAAGTTCGGTTTCTACAGCTTTCACATTGTTTATAGAATGAAGTAGAACAATATACTCACCCAGAAGGCTTTCCTGATCCAAACAGTGCTTCAGGAGATATTTAGATCCAAAATCGAGCGGCGGACATCCGTATAATGGTAGCACATAGGGCATACAGTGCCGCTCCTAAAACTGCATTAATCGTCCAAAAACTCATTAGTTTCACCAATACTCCATCATGGTCCGTTCGGGCTACTCCTCCAAGACAGCCTGTGTCACTCCAGACATGTTTTTGTAACTGTGCTGACCTCTGAACTGAAGAAGAAGAACGTTTGCCTCCGCGCATGTGCAGTACGGCTCATTGTTTCAGCGGAAGACAGTTGGCTACACAACGACTTTCTTCTTCCAGTTTTGTGCAAAATGGACGAATATCTATCGGATGAAGATGTTGTGGAGGAGAACTTTGAATATGATGGGTGTCCTTACAGTTTCAAGCTACCATTATACGGATGTCCGCCGCTCGATTTTGGATCTAAATACCTCCTGAAGCACTGTTTGGATCAGGAAAGCCTTCTGGGTGAGTATATTGTTCTACTTCATTCTATAAACAATGTGGAAGCTGTAGAAACTGAACTTATCCTTTAATGTCATAAGGTCACGATTTTATCACTCCATAACTTTTACTTTTCCATGCTGAAACCTGACACCACAGTCAGGCTCTGTCTGGGCTCATTTGCATACTAACAGCTGATTAGATGATTACTGAAGGCTGTGTTGGTGTGTGTACGTGCGTGTGTGTGCCTACAGCCTGAAGCCAGTGAAGATGCTTACTTTCTGACTTTTGTCAACTTAAATTTGTAAGAGTGTGTCTAACATTTTTTTCTTGGTGCACCAGTGCGCCCAAGAAAAAAATGTTAGGTGCACTCACAAATTTTGGGTGCATGTGCGCCCAAAATGTTTGCACTCTGGAGCCCTGTGCAGGTTTTTATTTCATCACAAACAAGTCAAAAGTTTGGTTTAACTTTTACATTAATATAAAAAACAATTTTAAGGCGCATTTCATTTTGTTCTTCTAAAATCATGACATGTTGTCAAAAGGTAGAGTCTTTGACACCCTTCATTTTACACTGGGATGTATAAGAGGCGAGGAGGGCCAATACACAATTTCTTTCCTTGACAAGCAGAAAGCAAAGTGAGATTTATTCAAATTTATTCTCTACATCAGTCTGTCCACCTGTTCACAGGGCTATAACCAGGATTTTATAGACAGTGAGGACCAAACGCAGGGCTCAGGCTGCAGAACAACAACATATGTGATACAGTCTCATTCTCTGTGTCATTGTTTCTTTAAGCTTCTCCAAGGTCCCAGATTTGTCCCAGAACACAGCACTGCCCCCACAGGCTTGGACAGTAGGCACTAGGCATGATGGGTGCATCACTTCACCTGCCTCTCTTCTTCCCCTGATGCTCCCATCACTCTGGAACAGGGTCAATCTGGACTCATCAGACCACATGACCTTCTTCCAGTCCTCCACAGTCCAATCTTTATGCTCCCTAGCAAACTGAAGCCTTTTTTCTGCTTAGCCTTACTGATTAGTGGTTTTCTTAAGGCTACACAGCTGTTCAGTCCCAATCCCTTGAGTTCCCTTCACATTGTGTGTGTGGAAATGCTCTTACTTTCACTATTAAACACACCCCTGAGTTCTACTGTTGTTTTTCTTTGATTTGATTTGGCCAAACGTTTAAGTGATTCACTGATCACCATCATTCAGGATTTTATTCTGACCACATTTCTTCCTTGAAGACGATGGTTCCCCACTATCCTTCCAGTTTTTAATAATGTGTTGGACAGTTCTTAACCCAGTTTTAGTAGTTTCTTCAATCTCCTTAGATGTTTTCTCTGCTTGATGCCAATGATTTGACCCTTCTTAAACAGACTAACATCTTTTCCACGACCACAGGATGTGTCTTTGACATGGTTGTTGAAGAAATGAGAAGCTGCTCATGTCATCAGCTGGAGTTAAAGAACCATGAAGTAATTATCCAATAGGTGGCTCTTACTTGTTTGCTTAGTTAAATCAAGGTGGGGGCTTTTTTTTGTCCAGGCAGTGTGTCTTGGTCTACCAAACCAGCACCCACGCTTGATTGACCCATGAGGTTGGTCTGTGGCTAAATTTCTACACATGGAGGCTTTTTTATGTTTGTAGGCTGAGATAGGTTTGCCAAGTGCTTAAGTAATGCAGCTAAATCACGTGTTGGTGTTACCTTGCAGTGCAGCTGGATCCTACTTCCTTTATGGCAGAAAGTGGTGGGAGTTATGAGGGTGACGACAGTGAGAGGAGATTAGCATACAAGCTAACAGCTTCAGTTTGACATATCTGGACTATTTCTTTATTAAATACAAAAACAAATACTTTTCCATGGAGATGATATTTTCAGTCCATTTCTGACATGTTCTGGTGAAAGTGTGGTCTACAATGTTTTTTTATTTTACACCGCGGCAGTAGCACTTGGCTATTACACCTTCTAATTGGCCGGTCATGAATGTGATTGACAGAGCGATCGTCCTATGACCTCCAAGGCTCCGCCCTCCTCAAACACTTCCTGTTTTGGATTGATGAGATGCATGCTGTTGAAACTACATCAAACTGACAAAGTCCTGTTAACCCTTTAACTCCCAGCTCAACTGTTTGGAAAAGGTCAATTAATTCAGGATTATTTAATGTGTACAAAAACATGTCATTGTTGCTGTCAGTGTTTTAGGATATAGAATAAACAACAAACAAACCAAAACAACTGAAATTTTCTTTGTTTGGGATTTGTTTTAAAAGTTAAAAGCTGTAATTATCATTATTATCAACATTATTATTTTAAATACTTAACCATTTAGTGATATGATTTATATACACTGTAAAATCCAATAGCTGCCTTGACTTGCAAACATGAGTTAACTTTACTATGTTAACAAAAACATGCCTTTATGACTAGTATTTATTAAGTAACAATCACTTGCATGTGTAAAAATGCAAAATATTTGTTTTTTTAAGTGAAGATTACTTTTTTTTAGTTAAGCTCACTCGTGTGATCCATTCCACACCCGGGCCAGTAGGTGGCCACAGTCTTGAATTTTGCTTCTGACAAACGTTATTCTTCACCTTGATTAAATATATTTAATTGTAATTCAGATTGTTTTAGTAAATTGGAACCTGCTTTTCATTCCTGTATAGATATTTTTGAACCACTCAGATTGTTGGAGTCTGTTTGCGTGGCGACACAGTGGCGCAGCAGGTAGAGCACGTGCCCCACAGATAGAAGGCACCTTGTTCGATTCCCAGGGTGGACAGGGGTCTGAAGTTTGTTTGTTCCTCCAGGCACTCCGGCCTCCTCCCCCAGACCAAAAACATGCTCAGTGGGTTAATTGGTGACTTTGAATTGCACTTAGGTGTGAGCATGAATGGTTGTCTGGCCCTGAGACTGACTGGTTCAGCGTGTTCCCCCGCCTACATGCAGTCATTTAGTAGCTTTAAATAGTAATTCTGAGTAGTCTCTACTAAGTCAAGAGTATTCTAAAATAAGTTATCAAGTACACTCTACTTGATTGTTTTAGTTGCTTAAACTCATTTGTAAGTGTACTCTTCAAAGGAGGTGCTAGTTAGTACAACTAAAATTAACTAGTTTTCTGCACTTGTTTTTTAAGTGCAACCGGTTTGCATGCTTTTTTTAAGTAAAGATAACTAATTGGATTTTACAGTGTACATAAAAAATTGTTATTCATCAAAAATATTTTGTGTGTTTTTAAACTCAATCCCCCCTAATTTAATTAATTTTATTGCTGTTTTATTCACAAATATTCTGCCTGCATTTTTATGTCATCGTGTGACCAACTTTTTAAACCTTTAAGTCCCACACCAAGAAAATATCTGGTTATCAGTTTGTTTGTAGTTTTCTCTGTTTTCTGAAATGTCAATCAAACAATGGTAGACAGTACAGGCCAAAAGTTTGGACACACCTTCTCATTCAATGTGTTTTCTTTATTTTAATCACTATTTACATTGTAGAATCTCACTGAAGGTATCAAAACCATGAATGAACATGTGGAATTATGTACTTAAAGGTGCTATGAGGAGAATCTATTACCGGCGACATTAAGACTCTGCTACCCATGAGCACGCACGGCGACTGTCGTAATGCTGCGTTCCAGTAACCTCCAACTTATCGGCGTTCCAGTTGAAGTCAGAAAAAAACATGCCGATCTACCAGGCTATTGTTAGCTGTTGTTAGCACGCCCTGTGTTGTTGTTCACAAATATCACATGAAGAATGTGATTATCTACGGCAGCATTTTTGTGAATATAAGTCAACCAATACTATGTATACAGCTGATCTAGAGCGACACACCCCAGTCAGAAGTGACAATAAATGGATTATTACAGGAGCTAAATAACTGTTCACACTGGGGGCATCCATCTTCCATTGTCAACTCGGGGGTAGCGAGGTTTCACCGAGTTCCCAGTAGGAAATTCCGACATTCCAGTTGCAGTTTCCTACTTTGAACTCGGAAATTCCTACTTCTGACTACAACTGGAACGCACCAAAAGACGTGACCCAAGCCAAAACCCTTCCTCAGAACTCTGCATTGCTTTACAACTTCTTTTTTCAACAACTTACAGGATGCAAAGCCACGAGGTAATGTATCTCTTTCTAGTTACGTAGTGGTAGTTTTTGATGTGTGACAACAAGCAATTCTTGGAAAACTTAGTATCATAGTTTTGTAGCCGGCTATATATGTCTACTTACAGCCTGGTGCTCTAAGACGTGTCTGAATAATATAAATTTGCTCTAGTTTTAATTGTCTTGTTCCTGAAGTTGAGTATCCAGGACAGTCCAGCCCTGTCCAACCCGACCACGAAGCTAAGGAATAGCATTTATAGATAACCTATTTTGATGCTATAAAACTCATCTCAAAGTGTGTATTTCCATCAGGCGTATATCTAAAAGGGGGACTTTTTGTAATTACTTAGAAACTCCTCATAGTCTCTTTAACAAAAAAGTGTGAAATAAATGAAAACATTATATTCTAGTTTCTTCAAAGTATCCACCCTTTGCTCAATTACTGCTTTGCACACTCTTCATTCTCTTCATGAGCTTCAACAGGTAGTCACCTGAAATGGTTTTCTCTTCTCAGGTGTGTCTTTCCAGGGTTAATTAATGGAGTTTCTTGCCTTATTAATGGGGTTGGACCATCAGCCCACAGCCCTATTAGACAACCGTTAGAATTAATATTATGGCAAAAACCAATCAGCTAAGTTAAGAGAAAGGAGTGGCCATCATTACTTCAGAGAGAATCTACAATGGAATTAGAGATGAAAATAAAGAAAACACATTGAATGAGAAGGTGTGTCCAAACTTTTGGCCTGTACTGTCTTTTGTTCTGTTTCTTAAAACATTGGTGTTTTTATTCATGACCTCTGCCCAGCAGTAGAGCTGGTAGTTTAAGGGTTAATTGACAAGAGAAGAGGCATCTTTTGGTTTGGTTGTGAATTCTCTCTCTCTCTGTTTCTGGTCTAAGCTTTATCTGTTAGCCTGCACTATAAGGAGAGCTATCGCAGTATAAACTGTCATGGAAGATGAAGAGCCTTGGACCGACACGGAGGAGCGTCGAGTTGAATTGGGACGCTGTATCTTACGTGTCCATGCTCTCTCGCTCGGTCCCTCCTTGTTTTCCATCTCCTCTCCTCCTACATGTCTCTTCCTCCCTCGCTCCCCGGAGTTTTCCACACACCTCCAGCTTCACACACTCTCTCTGTTTCCTTCTCCCTATTCTCTCACCTATTCTCTCTCTCTCTTTCCTCAGGAGAGATCTTCACAGCCCTCCTCCTCTCCCTCTCTCTCTCTCTCTCCATGACGCCTCCGTTTTCACATTTTCATCCTCCTATTTTTGTCTTTTGCTGCCTCCTCTCTTACACTCTCTCTTTCCTCGATGTCTGATAAGAATTCAGCTGTGCACACACACACTCCCTCGTCTCTCCATCCTGCCATTGTATCCTAGCAACCTAACTTTACTCATAGTAGTAACATCAGTCCAGCCTCTCTGCTCTGCAAACACTGAATCCTCGGCTCTCTGTCTTTTTGAATATCGTTCCGTTAAAGAGAAATGAGCCCCAAAAACGACGTGCTATGGTCTCTAAATTATTCAGCTCTGAACGTTTGCTGCACCATGAATGATTCACGCCTTAAATCAAACATTGACTATAACAACAGCTCCCTGTTGGTTTTGGAGACATTCGTCTTGTAAGCTGTTCGACTTGATCTGCGGCGACGAGTGCCACCACAGTCAGAACATGTAATCCGTCCTGCAGCTTCTGCAGAACCAGATTCATGGATTCAGAGATCCGCGGGCTCAATGACAAAAACGTCCGACCTCTGTGCCAAGCAGCTACTCCCTGAATGCTCACAGGGCCTGCAGAGATGTTAGCACAAAATCAAGCAGACAGTTTTTCACCAAGATCGACCGGTATATCTGTGTGACTAAAGCCCTTTTGTTGTGGAGCAGGACGCTCTGTGGTTCAGATTGTTCTGTTTTTTTTGGTGCAAAGAAGCCAAAATAACAGATCTGTGAAGAGTTAAGAAAACATTCACACTGGAACAGTGAATAAAAACAGAAAACATACACGAATGAAAAAACCGTCTCACTAACTTCGCTTGATTTGTTATTGTTGTGTAGTATTTCTGATTGTTTTAATTTACAGTAATTATGTCTTTCTCTGAATCCTTAACATTACAGGGAAAACAGTATTTTTGATTAATTAATCCTCCATGGATGGATAGGCAAATCAATCAGCAGGATGATGGATGATGGATGAGCAGTTAAATGGTAAGGTAAAAGTTTGAATGCATTGATAAATACACAGATGCATAGGAGTTCATGATGAGAACTGATGTGTGGATGGAGTTGATGCTTAAATTAATTGATCAGTTGATAATTTGATGAGTGGATGTGCAAGCCTGCAGATAGGTACGTAGTTAGTAATCAATGGATGGATTCATGTGTTTGTAATCTATGTAGATTGTTGGATACATGTGAAGCTTGACTGGATGGACTGACGTGCAGAAAACTGGACAAAAGACGGATGGAATTTGGATTGATAGACGTGTAGGTGGGTAATTTCTATGTAAGTTGATGGATGTTTGATACAAGGATGGATGGATGTTAGGTGTCCTGCCCTTGACAGTAGAGAACTATAAAATGGTGTTTAGCACCTCCTAGTGGTTGTTTTGTTAGAGCAAGAAGTTGCATCTTAAAGATGCAATGAGGAGTTTCTAAGTAATTACAAAAAAAGTCTCACTTTTAGATATATGCCTGATGGAAATACACACTTTAAGATGAGTTTTATAGCATCAAAATAGGTTAGCTATAAATGCTATTCCTTAGCTTCTGGGTCAGGTCGGACAGGGCTGGACTGGCCTGGATACTCAACTTCAGGAACAAGACAATTAAAACTAGAGCAAATTTATATTATTCAGACACGTAACTAGAAAGAGATACATTACCTCGTGGCTTTGCATCCTGTAAGTTGTTGAAAAAAGAAGTTGTAAAGCAATGCAGAGTTCTGAGGAAGGTCTGAGCTGCATTCATTAGCATCACAACAAACACACGCTTTGGCTTGGGTCACGTCTTTACAGCAGTCGCCGTGCGTGCTCATGGGTAGCAGAGTCTTTATGTCGCCGGGAATAGATTCTCCTCATGGCACCTTTAAACAGGACATTGTCAAATGGAAGCAGCCATCTTGCCCTAATGTGCAACTCGGGCCCCGTCTACACAAAGACAACCGAGGTCTAAACGCATAATTTTTTTTCCATCCATATGAAGACGGCGTTTTGGGGGTCTGTAAACGATCATTTTTGAAACCAGGTACCAGAGTGGAAAGATTTTGAAATGTCGTATACACAGCTCTGTGATTACTGGCTTTCCGCAACTTTTCAGATACGCTTACGTCATAGTTTCATATCTTCATTGACACGCATACGCCACACGCGGCAATGATAACAACAATGGCGGGGTGCGGTGTAGCATAAGTGCTGATGAAGCTAGTGACCCTACTATCCCTGTTGCAGCAAAATCTCCTTCTTCTCAATCACCACCGAGTTGAACAAACAATTATCGAGGACACATTACAGCACTTTATGATCACTTTATCACAATCTCTGTTTACAATTTTTGCCGCAAGTGCACATGCCCACTGTTTTTTCATCTGTTTCTGCTTGTTTCCGTCATATCGTTACAGCGCCCCTAGAGGTCTGGCATGTGTTTTACAGCGTTTTCATGAGTATCGAGTGCATTCATGTAGACGCACACATTTTCTGAGATGCCTTCATCTTCATGACGATCGTTTTTGAAACTGTTATGTGTTTTGTCTTTGTGTAGATGGGGCCTAGGAGCAGAAGTGTGCTCCCATCTGCAGCCATCCTTTATGCGAGCAAAAGCGTCATACGTTTTTTTTTGTTTGTTGTCTCATATTTTAGCCATATGTGATGAGAGTTTTGTTATGAAATGTGTGAGTTTGATATATGGCAAAATGGGAACAGGCTATGTTTAAAGTTGCATTTAAAGTGCATTGTGATTTAAGTTATAGGAGGAATAATAAATGCAACATTTAAGTTAGGTTAGGTTTAAATTCATATGATATGAAGCAGTGAGCCAAAGAGACATTTCATTAACAGATGTTTCTGTTTATTCTGCTTTATGTCTTTCACTCTCGCATCATTAACGGCATCTTATTAAAGGGCAAAACTAAGATTGGTTCCCCGACTCCTCTGTATTTATTTAATGGAGTTCGGCTGGCTGCTAATTTGTGTCGCCATGCACAGATTACTGTACATTAGGACTGGACTGAAGGTAGGTAAGGAGGCATTTGGAAGAAAAGATGGATAATGGATGTGTGGTTTAATTGGCAAGTAGGTGGGTTTGTAGGTAGATAAGCAGCTTGATGGATGGATGTAAGGGCTGGTTTGAAGGTAGGTTAGTAGGGGAATAGGATGGATGAATAGATTGATTGACTAGGCCGTGGAGAGCTGCATGAATGATGAATTGATAGACTGACACATGGATGACGGATGGATAGATTTGTTTGTAGATTCAGTAGGTCAGATGGAAGGTGGCTGGTTGGATGTAGGTTGAATGTAGGTCCTCATCCCCTAGACTTCAGCTAAATTAATAAAATCAATAGAGATATAACTTCTTATACCCTTAAGTTTGTTTTTAAATGTCAGAATCAGACTGATGTTGATCATGTTTGCCTTAATTAAGTACCAAAATAAAAACAAGAGAACTTGGCCATCATGTTTACCCAAAAACCCAGATATATGGTTCATTTCCTTCCAAGCTCGTCCTCGTGGAGAGCGGAGACGGGAACAGAAGGAGGGACGACGAACAACCCAGATTTTTCAACATCTGCTGTTTTTGATTTACTGCACAAATGAAGGATTCACCTGGTCTCACCTGGACCTGACAGACAAATACTCCTCATGTAGAACAAGAACCAGGGTCTGCTCTACAAGGGAGCGAAAGGATTCATTACACCGTCACCCTCATGGCTCATGAGCAGGGTGCTGCTCTCTCTCTTATCTACATGAGTCAGTACTGATCGCCCAGCAGTGCTCTCCCTCTACCTCGCTCATAACAGTTAACGTAAACAAAGAATAATGCATCTTATGAGCGACCCTGTTCTGTGTTTTTATGTTTCCTTTTTCCAACTCCTCCTTTTCTTTGTTGTTTTTCTCTCCAGTAAGATAAGTACCTGCTCCCTTCTGCAGCCAAAAAAACTCAACACAGTCCAGCTGCATTGTTTTTGACCAAGAGAATCTACACTGATGAAATTATTCATCTCAATCTTTGTTACAGAAAAGTTGTTTTTCCAATAGAGATTAAATAGGCCCACCTGTTTAAATAAAATCTATGAATAGAAGGTGATTGTTTATAGAAAAGAATTTAAAGGATCATGACGCCGTAACATTTACGTCACGATGCTTCGCCTTCACTTTGACTGTTTCTGGGACAGAAAGGAGGACAAGTCGACCCTCTGTTTGCTCCGTCTCCAGAGGTAGTATCAGAAGTGCATCTGAGTACAGAAACTGTTTAGTGTTTTGTCTTTGTGTGGATGGGGCCTAGGAGCAGAAATGTGTTCCCATCTGCAGCCATCCTTTCATTTATGCTAGCAAAAGTTTTTTCTTGTTTGTTGTCTCATATTTTAGCCATATGTGATGAGAGTTTTGTTTTAAAATACGTGAGTTCAATACATGGCAAAATGGGAACAGGCTTCATTTAAAGTCTATTGTGATTGAAGTTGTAGCAGGATTAATAAATACAGCATTTAAGTTAGGTTAGGTTTAAATTCATATGATATGAAGCAGTGAGCCAAAGAGACATTTCATCAACAGATGTTTCTGTTATTTCTGCATCTAATCATCAGAACATCTAATCAGCTGCTGCACCAACACCAGTTAGCATAGCTACCAGCAAAACCATAACACCAGTCAGACGTGGTTACAATAGATTGGGAAATGGAACTATCAAATCCCAGACATGGCTACCAGATGGTAACCAGCATTTAACAGATCGTTCATATGATGAAGATGTTTTTGAAACTTCATGTATTGTTTCAAAAATGGAGGAGAAAGAACCTGTCCGTTTCTGGACATATGCACGTCTCTACCTTTGGGGGAATGCCGAGCTCGACCCTGTCACACCAACCACATCAGAACTGACATAGATAACACGTCCTCACATTATTACTGTGAATGTCTGGAGGTGACGTGATGACAGAGCTTTGTTTAAGAGCTTGTGTTTGATCAGGACTAAATTTAACTTTGGCAAAAAAAAGCTGCATGATCTGCCTGTGTCATAATGATGGATGGATGGATGGATGGATGGATGGATGATGAGTAGGTTTGTTGATGGATGGATTTATGGACTAATTAGTTGATATGTAGTAAGTTAATGAATGGATGGATTTATTGTCAGGTAGGTTTTTATTTTGATGGAAAGTAAAGTAAGTATAGATAGTATAGATAGATAGATAGATAGATAGATAGATAGATAGATAGATAGATAGATAGATAGATAGATAGATAGATAGATAGATAGATAGATAGATAGATAGATAGATAGATAGATAGGTAGGTAGGTAGGTAGGTAGGTAGCAGTGGCGATTGCTCTAAGACTGCAAGGGAAGCTCAGCTTCCCCTAAAATGTCCCCCAAACAAGTGTTGATATGTCCTGCTGTGTGTACATTTCATTGACTAAATCTGCTCTAGAATACCTTCATCTTTTGTTCAGAATCAGCTACTTATCACAGGTAACTGGAGCGACTTCCTTCTCATTCATCCCCGCAGCGTCTCAGCGCTTTAACACAGTCGGACGCTGAGCATCTTCTGACTTCGATGGGGAAGCGTAGAGTGGGTTGTTCCACTGTGGAAACTGGACGGTCATTGGATAAACGCTGGGCTTTGTCCCGCTCAGCGTCTCTGGGGGTCTATGAGGCAGTGGGCTGGCCTGGACGCTCGGCTTCTGCATGATGATTGGATGATCTGTCTGAGGCCGAATCCCTTTTTGATTGACAGTGAAATGAGCCAATCAGCGATCTTGAAGTATAACCCGGAGCATCTTCTAAGTTTTACATTCAGTTGTTCTGGAGAGGAGCTTCTCCTGTTTAAAGAGGCTCAAGTCTTACACCCACAACACAATGGGCCAAGGCTGTTTAAGCAGTCTAGCTCTGCTGGCCATTGAGAGAACACTGGTAAAATCCCTGGAAAAGACACCTAGTTGGTACGACAGGGTCACAGATCATTTTCTTGAAAAGGAACAGAGGGTAGAATTTACATTTAAATAAATAAACAAATTTATGATGTAGGCTGGTAAAAATGAGCTTCCCCTCCTTGACTAACCAGCAGCCGCCACTGGTAGGTAGGTAGGTAGATAGATAGATAGATAGATAGATAGATAGATAGATAGATAGATAGATAGATAGATAGATAGATAGATAGATAGATAGATAGAATGTGGATCAGCTATCGTTCTTCAGCAGCAGAACTCTTCTTTTACAATTACAGGAAGCATCAAAATCATATTTCCGAAATGGCACATCTTCAGTCTTTTTTTCAGCCTTTAGTTAAAGTTGTCTCTCAGTCTCGTCTTTTGTTAAAGGTGCCAGTCTCAACTTTTTTTTTCTTTTTTTATTTTTCTTGTCCTCAGACAGAGAGAAACCGGAACTGCACTCATTATTAGAATTCATAATCTTCTTAAAAAATATGCTTTTTCACAGGAAGGGAGGGGAGGGTTTTTTAGGGGTGTGTGGGGTTATGTTATTGACGGATGAAATTTAGTCATTCATAGGCCTCAGGATTTGGATCAATATGAGGCCCATGTCCGGTAGGATCTATGTGACTTTTTCTATCAGTGTTTTTCAGTATTTGTAAATGTAGATGAATCTGCAGTGAAGCTCTTATTCTTTCTAACAATCCCAGTATAAGTCAAACTAAAGTCAAGGATGCTTTCGCTCAGAATAAAGGGCAGGATGATGTCTTAGTCAATGTTTTGTAGTTCTGTAGTGTTTCTCCGTTAGGTGGAAAGAGGGCAGCACTGTAGTGCAGATCCTGTCTGTCTGGATCTCTCTGGGTGGACTTTGGATGCCAGGGTTTTCTCTGAGGACTTCAGTCTCCTCCCTCAGACCAAAAAAACAGGTCATTAGGTTAACCGGTCTAAAGTCTGCCTTTAGGTGACTGTGTGAATGTGTGTCTCTCTCCCTGTGATTTCCTGCCAATCAAGCTGTGTCCAGCCCCTCGTCCAGTTGGGACAGGTATAAACCACGGACTGCTGTGAGGCACGTGCACTACCTGCTGCACCACCGTTCTGCACAGTGATGGAAACACTAAATCTATGAGAAGTTAAACTGCCTTATTCAGGTTCAGGTTCAGATTCACGTTACTTTATTTGTACCTGTAGGTAGATTTGTTTTGCAGTCCGTGAGATTAACACCACACAAACATAAAACGCCAAAGACAAGATAAGAACAAATTTAAAAATTAAACATTGAACATAAAACATTCAGTATTATTAAAGTGCTCTAGGTTTTATCATCACAGCAGATATGGGCATAAACGACATAAAAAGCATGGAGGGGGGGGTACATGCACGCGTGTTGGTTGCAGAGGCAACCTCCATTAAGATCAAAGTTAAAAGAATAAAAAATCTAAGAGAATAAGTAAAAGCGTAAGTAAAACAAAGTGCAAGTGCATGAGCAGATAAATACTTGTGTACAAATAGGCTACAATTTATTCAGCTCAGCAATAGCAGCAGGGACAAAACTATTTTTGTACCGCTTTGTTCTGCACTTTGGAACAATATACCGCCGCCCAGAGGGGAGAAGCTGGAATTCACTGTGAAGAGGGTGGGAGACCAAGGACAAAGACAACACTGACTCAATAAAACCACGATAGAACATAGCCATTAATGTTCTGTCAATATGAAAGTGCAACGGTTTCCTTAAACAATACAAATGCTGCTGAGCCTTCTTACACACCGCTTCACCGTTGGCTTCAAAACAAAGTTTTGAATCGATGATTGTACCAAGGTATTTATATGACTGTACACACTCAGTAGTCTGGCCTTTAATTGAGGCTAAGCAGTTTTGTTGAGGACTTTTGAGGACTCCTTCAACACTCCAGAATGTGTGCAGCTTTTTATTCCTGTCTCCAAATTGGATTTGAATTCTGGAGTGCTGAGCCTGTTTGTAGACTCTGTATTGATATTCTGAAGGTTCTCTGTTTGTTTTTAAAGACTTGAATTTCTTCGCACTTCCACAAGGTCCCTCTGCTTCTCCAGTTCTTGGAATCCTCCCTATCAGACTGCGTCTTTGTGCCGAGTGCAGTTGTAAAACATTTTAATACTTTAAGTGCCCTCGTCTGGAACAGTCTGAGTGTGTTTGCTTCTCACAAACACCTCTGAGGTATTTTGGTATTTTTCTGGGCTTAATGCAGCACTTCAGTCTGCTGCTGTTTTAAACACTGTCACATCCAGATTTGATGAATGATTGATTCTGAACCCTACAGAGTGCAGTTATCTTTGCAAACCCTCCGTCTGCTGCAGCACACCCTCAGACTCCAGCTGATTCTCTGAGGGTGAATCCTCTCTGCAAAGGAACATCAACTTCTCTTTATTATATAATCTCTTCATAGGAGGCACAGCCTGGACTGGATCAGCGTTTACCCTTTGTATGTTCAGTCTGTGAGACCAGCAGGTCTAAGCTCAGAGAAGGAGAAGGACTGACGGCGCTTTCATTTCTTTTATTTTGAAGGGCACGTTGACCTTGGAAGAACATTCTTGAAGGGACACTTGAGTGCAGCTCCCCTTCTGTTTGCAGCTCAAAGAGCAGAGAGCATAAGGTCCCCACCTGAACCTTACCTTCACCCTGCAGGGAACACAACACTTTTCACCCGCCATCTTTGATGAGATCAGAAAAGACAGCGAGCAGACGAAGGACACTGAATCTTAATAATTGAAATAGTCTGAGAGCTGGAGTCTGTGTCTTCACCTGAGGAGGAGACTCTAGAACGTGCTCTACAAGACCAAAGACTAAAGGTGTGTTCACACCGGACGCTACTTGTACTACCTCGGCGATCACTCTCCATGCAAAGTCAATCCACAGCCGCGATGGGGCGGGGCTAACCCTCCCGCGATGCGGCAGCTGCTTTTCACACTACCACATAGCTTGTTGCGCGATGTCAAAGTAAAAAAAGTTGATCAATCAGCGGTGTGTGCATGTGTGACGATACCCGTGACAGACAGTTTTTAATCCGGACTACAGAGGAACAATCCATGTCCGTGTGGGAAACATTAGTCAGTGAGGACATTAGTTCCGCCTAGACGGACCGCGGTAAACTCACAGATGATGCTGCTGCATCAGCTGCAGTGTTTTGTGTTTGATAAGTGACCGAAAAGGATACAGCTGGAATAATGTCCGCTTATACATCCTATTATATGATATATGAAATGATCGCGGTGAAACTCGAGCGGATGTGACATCAACGAGCAACGGCCGACGGCAGCAGTGACCAAAATGAGGTATTTATGGACGCGCGACAATACGTCAGTGGGCGGCGCAATTTTGGTAGCTCGATCGCTTGCGGTGTGAACGCAGCATAAGAAACTCAGAGTCAGAGCCTGTTTACATCCAGGTATCAGAATCATCCTGTAACAGCTGCCAGGCATAAAGGAACCAAAAGCAGAGTCTAAGACTCAGAGGCGGGTTTCAGTCCGTTTAATCAAAAAATGTTTGGTGCACAGGAGATCAAAAATAATCAGGCAGAGGTACAGAACCTTACTCAGGAACAAAAGACTGGAAAACGGTCAGGAAACACGAGGAATCAGACAGGAAATATGCTCAAAATGATCTCACATGGAAGACACGGGCTGCAGTTGAATAGTCCTTTTTGCTAAGGAAGGTTCCTACTGAGTGTATGATCTGAAGTAGTTCATGATCAGAGCTGTTCAGTAGTCTAAATGCTTAGGAAAGGAGGCTCAATGCTTCCTTTGGCATCTCCTTTAGCATACGGAGCATCCTTTAGGAAAAGAGATTATTTTGTCCCACAATTCTCTGCAGCAACAGCTTTTATAAACAACGTGTTATCCGACTTCTTCCGAATTCAACAGAATAAAGTTTACCAAAACCTGCCTTAACTTTCCAGCAGTCTGATTCTCTGAAGAGAGCAGGATATGAGACATTTGACGTTGATTCTGTTTTAAACTTGGTTCAATATGAATCATTTGTACTCTATTAGATTGTGGTCTTAACAGTTTGTGCCTTTCTTTCCTTCAGTTCATTTATTTTCATGCACTGATTGGTGTTCATGTTGATAATGAGAGGACAGATTTATTTACATCCTCACTTCAACATCAGTTATGCACACCTCATTTTTACCGGGTTGTTCATGTTCAAATTGTCTAAAGGAACAACATTGTCATGATACACCAGCTCTTCTAAGATGAGCCTTTTGTAGTCCATCTTCAGAAAATTGTAGTTTCACAGCAGCAGTAACATCCACCGTCACATGATGACGTAGAGTAGAGAAAGCGTAGTCGGATACTTTCCTAAGTCCTTCTGAATTCTCCTTTCTCGTTTCCTTAACCTCCTCATCTCCTTTGGGGTTAAGGAGAAGTGGTTAGGAAAGGACCTAGGAGGTGACTATTTGACCGAAGACAGGGAGTGAAGGCTTAAATACAAGAGGAAACACACAAGGCTGATGAGGAGAACAGGTAGGGGAAGGCAGGAAGGATGCACGAGTGACCACGAAAATAAAACGGGAAATGATAAGAAAACTAACTAGGAGGTGTGACACACTCCTGATGAAGAAGAAGAGACAAACCCAATTGTCAGGGCGGATTATTCATAATCAGATTTTAAAATCTCCATCACTCCTTATCCATATCAATAAAAATACTCTCTTTTATGGGGCTTGTGTTACCTGAACACGATGCTCTGCAAATTAACTAAAAAGTAACAAAAACTATTTTACCAATGATTTTTAAACAAATTAATCCAACACTTAGCCTATATTTAGGGTAATTCTTAGATTACAAAATCCAAAGGTACACATAGACTAGTCTTGTAGTATTTTGTAATTATTAAAAAGGTAAATTCTTTGTTAGCAACCATCCTTTTAAAAAGCACAGTGACACTTTAAGTGTCAAAACCAGCAAGTTTTTTGCAAAATGAAATGTTCAAATCTTAACTGCATGTGTTTACCAAGTACTTAATTTCATCACTTTATCTGAAAAACATGTCTAACATCCTGCCCCACTCTGAAGTGTCATTTAATGACTGTTTTTAGTTTGAGAGAAGAGAAAATTCACTAACATTTGTTACTGAATAATGATGCTCATTAGAATCAGATTTTCAATTCAGCCTGCTATCAAGAGTTGGGATAAAACTGCGTTGTGTCAAAGGCTTAGTTTTATAGTTTTACAAAATACTTTGTTCCACACATAAACTCTTACAGCTGTCTGTTGAGCCTGGTCTCTGTTTCATACAGTTTTCACACTTCAGCCCTGAAGTCCTGGTTAGTGCTCTCTGGGTTGTGTTTTATTCAATGTGTTATTTAGTCAAGAGTTATTTATCTCGGCTCTTCATAGACAGGACATCACTCCTTCAAACCGAGGCTTGTTTGGAGCTAAATGTTGGTGTAACAGGTTTGTGAAGAAGGCTGCTAGTTCTGTGTTGATCAGGGCTTTTCTGTTAAAGTCTGCATGTTCTCCTCGTGCATGACCAAAAACAGCTTTAAGGTTAAAGGTGTAGTCAGCAATGTGGGAGAAAACGAGTGGAGAGGTTGTTTATAAACAAATTTAGACCCGCCTCTCCCTTCATACCTCACCCCTCGCTCCACCCCCGAAAGCTGATGGACGTGCATCGTCATGGAAACGGCTGTAGAAACTGCGTAGCTGACCAACATAGCTAAGGTAACCCCGACTCATCAGACAACTCGACTGTCATTATTGATAGCATCACAACAACAGTACATTCTGTCAGATTAGACAATAAGATGAATGCCCGACAGCTGTTACTGTTATGTGAAGCACCACAAAGCTAATGTTGCTAACCTATCCAGCAGAAAGACGGCGACATCTGCGTCCGTTTTCAGGTCTTTTAATTTGCGGAGTTCCCTCCACCATTGGAAAGCAACACCAATGTTGACCCGGGTCTTCGCTCTTTCATGGTCATAGCCCTTCTTTTTCACTTTTCACTCCTCTGACCTTTTTCTTTTGGGCTGTTTTTCAGCCATTGCTACTGCACCTATTGTATCTCTCTCTTACGCTAACTGCACACGCTACGACTCCCCCTCCCCCCTCTGTCTGATCTGTGTATGAGTATGATCGCCCCCTGGATGTTGGGGGGGTGTACTCTGTTTTGGTAACTCGGCCCGAGCCACAGTATTTACCTGCTGAAATTCAGAGCCAAGGCTGTGTATTGAAACAGGACTTTTTTTCGACATGCTGTCAGTGGGGACATCTTGTGGATGGAGAGGAGAAATATGGTGAATTTGACAAATAGTGCATTAGATTAGAAGATTAGAAGATCGCTGACTACACCTTTAATTAGTGACTCCAACCTTGTGGCAGTGTAGCTCTGGTAATGTGTGTTAAAATGTTAGACCAGCAGGTGGTGCTGTGGCCCATGGGGTTTACACATAGAGATGAGAGTTAGGCCCCATCCACACAAAGAAAAACTGAGGTCTAAACGCATATGTTTTTTGCCGAATCTGCGTATCATCCATACAAAGACGGCGTTTTTGGGGTCTGTAAATGATCATTTTTGAAACCAGGTTCCAGAGTGGAAAGATTTCGAAATGCCGTATCTACAGCTCCGTGATTACTGGCTCTCCGCAACTTTTCAGATACGCTTATGTCATAGTTTCATACCTTCATGGACACGCATGCGCCACACGCGGCAACGACAATGGCGGCTTACGTGAAGCATATGTGCTGATGAAGCTAGTTACCCTACTATCCCTGTTGCAGCAAAATCTCCTTCTTCTCAATCACCACAGAGTTGAACAAACAATTATCGAGGACACATTACAGCACTTTATGATCACCTTATCACAATCTCTGTTTACAACTTTTGCCGCTAGTGCGCATGCCCACTGTTTTTTTGTCTGTTTCCGCTTGTTTTACGTCATATCGTTACAGCGCCCCTAGAGGTCTGGCATGTGTTTTACAGCATTTTGATGCGTATCGAGTGCATTCATGTAGATGCACACATGTTCTGAGACGCCTTCGTCTTTATGACGATTGCTTTGGAAACTGTTCAGCGTTTTGTCTTCGTGTGGATGGGGCTTTATTCTGAGTTCTGAGAGCCATGTGGGATCAGAAAATTGTGATCATGAAATAGTGTTTAATGTCTAATCAGCAGGCTGAACAGAAAACAAACACTGTGAATATGGACTGAAAATCACTGATTTTATACCCTTTAGGTTGCAGTACAATGCCCCTCTACCAGGTGGGGAACTCCCAAACACTTGTCTCAAATTTGATAAAAATATTAACTTTGCACATTTAAAAAAAAAAAAAAAACTTATTCAGATATTGCATCATAAATCCAGAACAGCCTCCAAATAAAAAATTAGCTTTATACCTGTATTCAGAATTTACATTATTTTTTATTTTTTATTTTAAATTTTGATGTAATTCACAAGTGATCAGCTTGATTAAACAGCACTAATACACATACTTCAGACTTTTCTTTTACTTTTATTATTCTTAAAAGTTTATCGAAGATGTTTGTGGATTTATATTTCGTTCCACTAACTTACTTTTTATACCACTGATGCATGGTGACGTGGACAGATGCATAACTCCCTGAAAATATAACAGAAAAAAATGTACATGATTTTTAATGTGTTGGAAAGCAAAAACAAACATTGAAAATAGTATTCCTTTGGGATTTAATAATTCATGCATGAAAGGGTTAAAATGAATGTATTCATGGAATCACCATGAGTGAAAATATAAAGAAACTCCCTCCATGTTGCACAGAAACTTCTCTCCTGTGAGTTATGACAGTTTTGAGTAAAGGATTAAGTTGGGTACTAGAGGGTCCCAATCAAACCATTCGTGGAAGATGGTTTGACGCAGGTTGACTTCCTGCACTGTAACTGATTTTTGTAAACTTCCCAGTATTTTACTGTAATATCTTCAGCCACCTACTGTAAACAGCTTTGCAGTAAATTACAGTAAATGGCAAAATATTGTGGAAAAACATTCAGATTTTTGTCAAATTTACAGCATTTACCAAAAATGGACATTTACTGTAAAATGTCCACACATTGAAAATGGTAATGATCAGAAGAAAAATCCATTTTTCCCAGGAAAACTGCCCAGTAAGATTTTTAAGGTGATGTATCACATATTTGGGTGAAACCATTGTTTGAGTAAATGTCTTTTATTGCATAAAAATGACGTATGAGATTTTTTTTTAAATAATTTATTGGTTGTACATGGTCAGCAAAATAGTTAAAGACATTGTGATCTGAATTAAGAGTTCACTGTAATTTAAAATGCATTAATAAGTTGTAGAATAATGATTGTATAAAAGGAAAAACAGTAAGAATGCTGTTTTTTTATAATACAATCATCGTGCTGTAAATTGAACAGTGACAGTAATGATTCCTTGCATGAAAATACAAGACTAAAACAATTACTGAAAGAACAATAATATTTCTGTTAATTTAAATACAGTAATGCTAATGTAACAGCGTTTACAGTAATTTACTGGCATTTTGTTACCAGATGATGCTTGCAAATTATACTTACATAGATGTTTATGCAGTATAGATATCTTTATATTGATACTCATATGTTAAATAAATATGTGTATGAGTGTATGTATGTGCATATTAATTAGATATTTCATATTTGTTGTGTATATGAAGATAAACATATATATAAATAGATTATATGTTTTGTAATGTATGTGTGTGTTATATTTTCGCATCGATTCCAGAATTTATTTTTATAAGACTCATGAGGAACAGTAATCAGGGGTAGGAACTCAAAACGATTTTTTTTACTTCTTCCTACTCATTTTCGAGCATTTATTACTTTAATCTATTTCATGTATAAAATTGGCCCTACTCTATTTTTTATTCTTTTGTGTTCAAAATAAGAAAAGAATTCAGTTCAATTCAAAAGCTGCATGTAGTTCTCTCGTGATCTAATGTTCCAAGCGTGTGTTAATGTCTGTATATGCCAGTCCTGTGATTGGCTGGCATCTTGATGCAAAGCAAGTTTCTCAACTACAGACATGGACAAAATTGTTGGTACCCTTCAGTTAAAGGAAGAAAAACCCACATGGTCACAGAAATAACTTGAACTGACAAAAGTAAAAATAATTGAAAATTGGACTTACATAAAATAGACTTAATGGAGGACATCACTGTTTAAAGCAAATCTTAAAAAAGTGGTACTGGAATTTTCCAAAATGCATATTAAAGCTGGTGTCTACGATTTGAAACCGCAGCCTGCCCCCCTTCCCTCACCTCTCTCCGTGTTCCAAGATCCCGCCCCCAGCTCGTGACGCCTCATGTAGCCCCCTCGGACTGAGCTACGAGCGACTAGCACAATATATCAGCAGCAAACTCAATCAAAAACAGCTCAGCTCAACTGAAAGTATCAAACACGACAGACATCCCCCTTATAACACACAGCAGTAGCCATTTCAACTGGACCGGCGGCAATGCGGGTCTGGCGCCGCCAGAGCGGAGCCGAGTGTGGGGGAGGATTTATCTTTCTCAGCCTGTCCTCCCCAGCTCAGCTTACAGTGCAAACGATTAGCGGCTAACAGGCTAACCCGCTCCCCTACAACTTATTAGCCCGTACAGGCACAAACTAACCAGAGTTATTCAGCAGACATCTCCCACTGTAGTAAACAAAGCCATTACCTGATCAACCAGGGGCGAAACGGTCGATGCTGAAGGTCTGACGGCCAGCTGAGGCTATTCGTTAGCCGTTAGCCCGCTAACAGGCCTCCACCCTCCCTCAACCCGCGGGCAGAGCTCCGTTGGGCCCGCGGGAGAGGGAGGCGGATTCCCGGGTTCGGCGCTAGGCTTTCCCGGCTCCATGATAGTTCAGTAGCTAACGCTGCTAGCTGCTCACCGGAGGTAGAGGGAGGAGGCGGGACCATGGGCAAGATGCTGCGATGCTGCGTAGTGAGGGAGACGAGGGAGAGGAGAGCAGAAGGGTGGTCTGCAGCCAGACTGTCTTGGGAGAGGGAGGCGGATTCCCGGGTTCGGCGCTAGGCTTTTCCGGCTCCATGATAGTTCAGTAGCTAACGCTGCTAGCTGCTCACCGGAGGTAGAGGGGAGGAGGCGGGACCATGGGCAAGATGCTGCGTACTGCGTAGTGAGGGAGACGAGGATTGGATGGACTCATGGACTAACTCACGGACCAATTAATAGTTGCAGGTTCTTAGGCTTGATTGGTCAGCTAGTATGCAGCTTTTCAGCGGATATACTGAATGGATTTTTTTCATTCTTTTTGGTCTTTATACTGTGTAGATAGGAGCATAGGACCATAACAGCCTTATAAACGGTGTTATTAATATGTACAAAGCTTCCAAATCGTAGACCATAGCTTTAACAGGCCACAAAGCTTCTGGGAGAATGTCCTTTGGACAGATGAGACAAAACTGGAGCTTTTTGGTAAGTCACATCAGCTCTATGTTCACAGACACAAAAATGAAGCATACAAAGAAAAGAGCACTGTACCTACTGTGAAACATGGAGGAGGCTCAGCTATGTTCTGGGGCTGCTTTGCTGCATCTGACACAGGGTGTCTTGAATCTGTGCAGGTACAATGAAATCTGAAGACTATCAAGACATTCTGGAGTGAAATGTGCTGCCCAGTGTCAGAAAGCTTGGTCTCAGTCACAGGTCATGGGTCCTCCAACAGGATAATGAGCCAAAACACACAGCTAAAAACACCCAAGAATGGCTCAGAACAAAACACTGGACTATTCTGAAGTGGCCTTCTATGATCCCTGATCTAAATCCTGTTGAACATTTGTGGAAGGAGCTGAAACATGCAGTCTGGAGAAGACAGCCTTCAAACCTGAGACAGCTGGAGCAGTTTGCTCATGAGGAGTGGGCCAACATACCTGTGGACAGGTGCAGAGGTCTCACTGAGAGCTACAGAAATCACCTGATTACAGAGATTGACTGTTATCAGATGTTCTAAAGTACAAAGGATACGCTACAAGACTGGAGGTTTATCTGATTGTTTATTCGGCCGGTTCAGAGGTAGTCTGACAAAGAACAATGGGTAACCATTGTTTATAAAGACATGCTGGTTACATAGTGAATGAGTGAATGTGAGTGAGGATCTCTCATGCTGTCTGAGTGAGAGTGTCGGTCTCACTGCTGATCTCTCACTGGAGGTCACTTGGCATCTGTGGTTGTCTATATAGCATTTGACTTTCTCTACATGGTTGTGTCTGTGTGTCTGTTCTCTATACATGGTCAAGCTATTTCTGATTACCAGACTTCTCTGGGGATTTCTTCTATTCTCAGCATAGTTAGTTCATACACACATATATGGACAAAATCATCCTAGATGTTGCGTAAATTGGTCCATGACTAAATTGATTGATACATGAGTTAAATGATACATGATTAGAGATGATACATGCCTTAAAATTCATGCTATCATTGACTCTAAAGGTTTGGCAACAAAATATGAAGTTAAGGTACCATCATTTTTGTCAAGGCCAGTTTTATGAGGTTTTTTTTTAATAATTCTGTTGAACCTCAATTCAAAAGCAATGTCTGATTTTCATTAGTTGATTTTTAGTAATTTTTTTATTCATTATTACTTTCGTCAGTTTCAAGTTATTTTAGAGACCATGTGGGTTTTTCTTTCTTTGATGGAAGGGTACCAATAATTTTGTCCATGTCTGTTGTGGGCTTGGAGCCAGTAGAGGGTCTCAGAGCTTTTTGGAAGAGTGTGAATCTGTTTTGTGCTCTGGTGGAGATCAAACTTTGTTTTCAGGCTGTTGAACTGAAGTTCTGCAGTCAGAATGAAGCACCTCACACCTCCAGACATCCCTGCAGAGCTGATGGATGTGCTTGAATCCAACCTCTGCTCCCGTACTGAGCGTGTGCAGCTTCACGGTCAAACAGGCACCATGCAGCTGCTCATGAAGACATCACCAAGACGGACGGACAGACAGACAGCACTCTCGATCCTCCTCCATAGGTGTGAGAGTGACAGGAGGCTGTAGCATGTTTCAGCAGGTCTGTGTTTGAGTGTGAGCACACAGCTGCTCAGGGCCGAGACGATTGGTGTGAAGCAGCTCCTCTCTTTGGTCCATCACAGAGCGATTGTCTTTATTTAACTCCAGCTGATGCAATGAGCAGCTCCTCATTTCTTCAACAACCATGTCAAAGACACATCCTGTGGTCATGGAAAAGATGTTAGTCTGTTTAAGAAGGGTCAAATCATTGGCATCAAGCAGAGAAAACATCTAAGGAGATTGAAGAAACTACTAAAACTGGGTTAAGAACTGTCCAACACATTATTAAAAACTGGAAGGATAGTGGGGAACCATCGTCTTCAAGGAAGAAATGTGGTCAGAATAAAATCCTGAATGATGGTTATCGGTGAATCACTTAAACGTTTGTCCAAATCAAATCAAAGAAAAACAACAGTAGAACTCAGGGGTGTGTTTAATAGTGAAAGTAAGAGCATTTCCACACACACAATGTGAAGGGAACTCAAGGGATTGGGACTGAACAGCTGTGTAGCCTTAAGAAAACCACTAATCAGTAAGGCTAAGCAGAAAAAAGGCTTCAGTTTGCTAGGGAGCATAAAGATTGGACTGTGGAGGACTGGAAGAAGGTCATGTGGTCTGATGAGTCCAGATTGACCCTGTTCCAGAGTGATGGGAGCATCAGGGGAAGAAGAGAGGCAGGTGAAGTGATGCACCTATCATGCCTAGTGCCTACTGTCCAAGCCTGTGGGGGCAGTGCTGTGATCTGGGACAAATCTGTGACACTGGAGAAGCTTAAAGAAACAATGAGACAGAGAATGAGACTGTAATCAAAGACAAAGGAGGAACAATGAAATATTACAAAGTGAAATAATTCTTAAATCACTCCTTTTCTTAAATCTCTTCATTGGCCTTTCGTCCATTACAGGATTGATTTTAAACTTTTAGTGTCTGTTTTTAAGCTCTTAATGGTCTTGACCCAGTGTATCTAACTGAGCTTTTACCTGTTCAGGAGCCTGGTAGAGCGCTGAGGTCGTCAAACCAACTTTTGCTGGAAGTGTCCAGGTGGAATTACAGACACTGGGTTTTCCATTTCTGCCCACAGGCTTTGGAAAAAGCTCCCTGCTGAAATGCATCAGTCATTTCTGACCTGGGCCTTCTCATATCTA
The DNA here is from genome assembly GCA_036419115.1 of Scarus forsteni. NCBI lineage: Eukaryota > Metazoa > Chordata > Actinopteri > Labriformes > Labridae > Scarus > Scarus forsteni. The sequence goes on from JAZDUH010000342.1 coordinate 1,369,768, forward strand.
GACTGAAAACGTAATTATTAAGGATGGTTTTCAATACCCAGTAGCATGGTGACATTTTTAATTATTGCTCTTATTGCTTTTAGTTGTTTTAATTTTTTTTTTTTATTGCTTTTGACATACTACCTGTTATAAGGCATTTCAGGGACAGGGTTGTTGTCAAGGGCTTGATAAATAAAGAACATTTACACTAAAATAACTAAAACCAACAGAAACTGTAAGTCTTAGTCTGTCAGTGGATTTTGGCAGGTAGCTTTAGCTTCCACTGTGAGCATCTTAGAAGATCCTGGATTTAAAATGCTGCATCACTGCTCAGTGATGTTGATGATATGATGCACTGGTGCAGCAGTGGCTCTTTTTCAGGTGTTTTTTGATTAAACACCTGAACAGTAAAGATGCTGCTGAGGGTCTGACTCACAGTTACAGGAGATCTGCTGCTCCCCAGTGGACGATCTGCAGCACTGACTTTTCTTCCGGCCGACCAAACAATCTTCTGTTTATCCCCCTCCCTGAGCACTTCACCCCTCTTTTCCATCCCGTCCATTGAACTGATTATAATTCAACATCTCTTTATTGTCATTGAACTATAGACCAACAGTCAAACAGAATTACGTTGCACCTGGCTCAAGACAGAACAAAATAAAAACTATTTACACAAAAGCAATTCTTATGTACAATAAGGTTGTTTGAAATATTAAAGTTGTAGAATGGAGCTTTAGTGCAGTATAGCAGTTTGTAATTTAATCTGTTCAGCTCCAGAGTAACCAATTTCAGGTACTCCAACAAAAACATAAGAAAAAGTGAACTATTCACATAGAAATATAGTCATGCTTTACATCAAATTAAACAGGAAATTTTGAGCTCCACAACCATATAAGCCAGCGATCACCAACTGATGGCCCTCTGATGATCATGAAACAAAAAAAGATCAGGGCCACTGCAAATAATTATATATATTTATTTTTAGATTAAACTTTGTATGACAAAAAAAAATCTGAATTTTAAGAAAAATCATGTTTTGATATTAAAGAAAGAAACCTCAAATAAAGTATGATTTAAATCTTGGGCTTCGAACTTTTCTCACCGTGATTTGTACTTGAATTTTAGAGTTCTAACTTTTTTTTTATCATTATTATAAATTTTATCTCAAAATTTTGGCTTTTTTCACAGACTTTAAAACAAGTCAACCTTTGATTTTCTCTTCTTTTCTGTTGGTCTGTTTTGGCCCTTAAGGTCGTCAGTGTTTGCAAAATTAGAAAATGCGCAGAGTAAAAATGTGTTTTGAGGATTTTGTTTGTCATTAAATACCCACAACTGTCAGTGGAAACCTCATGTGGCTGCTTCAGGGCGGAGGAATGGGCCTGATAATGATTATATTTTAACAGGACCAATTATTCCATTATAAACTTTTGAGTATAATTGTTTTTAATTATTATCGGTTTCTTGAATCTTGCTCCCAAAGCATATGCAATGTAAAAACCTGACCCATGTACAAATGTAGTTAATGATTGTTGATATAAGCCATTTTTACACACACCAAACACGTTAACACCAAGCAAATGAATCATCAAATATCCAAATCTGTTTCACTTTGATTCAAACTCGGGTTGCTTTGTATGGATTTCTTTGAATGGGAAAATGTAGAGAGTTCTGCTTGATTTTTTTTCCAAAAAGAAACAAAAAATATTATTTTATTTTATTTTATTTTATTATTTTTTTTAAGCTGCCATGGATAAGAAGAAGATAAAAACTGTTGTAATTGGGTGTAATGAACACCAAAGTGACATAAAAGTGAAATCTACAGTTTGGTATATCAGAAATGTCAAGTGGGACTAATGTTTCCAAACTGAGCCAAGATTGGGCCTGACCACTCTGTAGTAAAACCTCTCTAACTTTGCTCTGCATCACTTTATCAGACTCAAACTTGGCAGAAGTAATGTTCACATATTTTCACATTCATTCATAGAGTTCTAAAGCTGCAGCTGCATCATTACAAAGAGATATTCACTATAAAAAGCTTTGTTTATTTTTATGGGGCTGGGACTGAACAGGTCAAAGTAAAATGTAAATTACAGTTACAATAAAAAGGTAAGGCGCAATAACAATAAAACAACATTTGAATTTAACAGCAGCTGAGCAGGAAAACAGCTGATCTACAGGCGGGGGGGGGGGTTCAGGTCTGTCAATGACTGTTCATGAAAAAAGGAACTGTGGGAAATTTATTGCACAGGAAAACAAATCAGCATTCAAATTATTGGAAGAAAAGAACAGAAGCACCAGTGTGTAGGGGATTATGGGGTGTCAGGTTCAGGTGGGTTTTTGATTCCACAAATGCACACTCCTGTCGAGTTTAACCCTCTATTGCATGAATTATTACTTAAAAATGGTAATAAATGTTTTGAATGCTTTTATTACTTAAAATTGATAAATAATAGATTTTTGTTTTTAAGTTTAAAGGGGGGGTCGTTGACCATTTGTTGCCATATGGCAACAATATGCAATCGTGGAAAGTACCATAAATCAACATTTTTGACCAAAAAGGCATTTTATTTAAAACAAGACTCAACATATCCATGTCATACTTTTCCAAAATGAACAAATAAACATTTATACAGTGAAAACATTGTATAATTTCAACAGTTATCTAAAACATCTGCTAATAAAAACCTGAAACCTTGAACCTGGCTCAATAAAGTACGATCTATCATTCTTTATGTTCAATTCATTTAGGGTTTTTTTGTTTCATTTGATTTGATTTCAACTCATTTCAACTAATTTGATCTGATTTCATTTCATGCCTTGTGAAAGTCAACAAAGCAGCTCCTCTCAACATCTGCTCATAGAAACAGTTATTTCTGCCCTGCTCTCTTTCCCTCCCCTGTAGAAGTAGCTGGGATGCATCTTTCATGGAGGAAATTGGATACGATGTTAGAGATAGCCAGCAACATACCTTAAATTACAAAATATAAAAAAAGTATATAATGTTATTACTTTTAAAACATAAGCAAAAGGTGTAAACAGTCTCAGGATAGTTTCATGCTATGTAATTGAATGGAACTCCATTAGGTTGTATACACTAGGAATTTTCCATATTTGCATATTGTTGCCATGTGGCTGTAGCAAGATGAAACTGATCAATTTATAGAAACTCTAAATTGACATTCCTCCCTGGACTCTGTCTTCATGGATACCATGATCGTAAAACTCCAGGAAGACATGTGGTGCCATTAAGTCTGTTTTGCCCCCCTCCGAACTACCATGAACAGACATTGGTGTGGATGCAAGAGACTGTTTACTTTTTCTTCCTAAACAGCGATTGGCTGAGACCAAATAGTATGTTCGAAGAGAGTCCGTTCCCAAGTCATAAACAATTCTTAGGTGGCGCCTAAGTTGCCCTTTGACCTCTCTGGCCATTTCGAACCCCTTGTCTGCTCTTCTTTATCTGTTCCACATGTTTTTATTGATCAAGCTGCTAAAGCTGAAACTTTCAAAATCTAAATGAAACAAGGGACCCTTCTAACAATGTCATGTTTTATTCTGTCATGACAAATGCTTTCTAATGATGTGACTTGTGTGTTTTTAGCTCTAAAAATGCCTAAGATACAAAAAGTTTGTTTATCTGTGAAAGTCTTCTGACAGACTGAAGAGATCTTTCTCCTCCAGGAATGTGCCTGTACTCTGCATTATTTCATCTCTCTGATTACTGAAGAATGCTATAATAGGATTTCTACACTTTATTTTGGTAGCATAACATCCCAAAGGCATGTTAACTTGTATGTCTTAAGTTAACCACCTCTATTGTGTTTAATTGACTGTTTGATAAGATTTGAATTGTTTAATTCTTTCTTATTCTTTAGATATATAGTATTTGGTATCAAATTGATCACCATGAGATTTCCTATCCAGTTGGAGTGCTTATATTGGATGTTTAATCAAAATACAACTTAATTCTGGCCAAGTATTAGTTGATAAAGTGTTGTTAACTCATCCAAAAGCCCTCCCCCTGCCAGCAGCTTAAAGCCAGAGACATGTGCTCTCTTGTCTCTCTTCTCTGCTTGGTCTTGTCCATTCCTTCTTCTTCCTCCTCTTCTTTGTCACTACTTCTGTGATTTTCGGCTCCAATATTTTTCCTTAATTCTTTTGTCTAAGTTTTTGTGACATGCCCGTCGATAAAAGCCAGTAAGCTATAAGAGACTTCAAGGATTTACTTCATAGTAAATGGACTTTTTCTTATTTATTTCAGAATAGCACTAGTCTTGCCAATGAATTCTTGATTTTTGGAATTAGTTACAAATCAAATTTTTTTTTATACAATCGAGACACCGACGCTCCAAGCTCCAGCTTCACCTTGAACAGGACCTGCCAGTCCAATCTGAGACTTCTCTCCCGGGAAAGCTGGGACCAGCTCACATCGGAACAATCTCTCTGGATCCATCGCGCTGGGTAGAGTATGGACTTCACCCTCTGGGACCACACCCAGAACCAGAACAGTCCTCCAGATTCTCCAGTAGCTCGTACCAGATGAGGCCCAATCCAGACGACACTTCGTAAGAGGCGGTTCTACATTCTCTCAGATGGGTTTGAGTGTGTCCTGGTTAATTCCCCTATTATTCCCCTTATTTGACCTTTCACAAGTAGGTTAATTCGGAAATGAATCCTCTATAACCACTCCATATACCTAAATGTTCCTTGCAGGTTCATATCTTCTTTCCTGATTGACAGCATCATTGATTTAGTATAACTCTGACATTCATTCCTTCTTAAGTGTTTATTTTATTTTATTTTGTCTTATATATTCATTTAATAAATCACCCTTATATATTTAAAGTTCTGTCTGTTGGTATTCTATTTGGAAGATTGACATCACTGCATGAGAGTTCTGTCTTTAGACCTCAGATTGATTAAACTGAAAAAGTTTGACTTAATTGATTTATCTAATTTAAATGAAGTAATTAATAAATCAATTAATTAAGTTAATTTAGCCTTTTTTGTATAAAAAGGATGGTGCTCCTTTAATTAACGAGAGCAAACCTGGTTATTAAATGAATATTAATTAATTCAATTAATATCCAGTAATGTCCAGAAAATAATCGCCACATGGCAACAAATCTGTTTTGGCATATTACAAAAAATGTATAACAACAAAATTTAATTAAATGTAAAGAAAATAAAGTTTACTTACCCCAGATAGTGATTCAAATTTTTATTTGGTGAAAATACTCCAAAAATTCTAAATAAAAGACAATCTTGGAGAGCCCCAGACAGCTGTTTTTGGATGTCAAATGTCCATTAGCAAAAAGGACTGGCAAACAAGATTTGCTGGTCTTGCGGCCTCATAAATTCTATTTCCTTCAAACTAAAACCCCCTTTTCACACCTAAATGTAAAAACATACATTTTATTTCACAGCTTTTTAGAAAAATGAAGATAAAGTAATTGTTGCCATATATGACTAAGACATTTCAGGCTTTCCAAGGATGTAAAACACATTTCTAACTGTTTATACCAAAGGGGACAAATAATCAACCAGTACAACGTTTCCAACTGTTTGAGGAGGATTAAGAAGCAGCTGTTTTTACAACGACCTTCACTGGAACCATGATGTCTGTGTCATCATATTCAAATGATCCCCCTCAATAATAACTCTGAGGTCATGACAGGTTCTGTCTGAATTTACATACGGTCCAAAGAAAAACTCACTCCTGTTCCAGACTGAGGGACAGACCATTTCATCAGCTGCTGGACAACAAGCTGAGACCTTCATCCAAGGTAAGGCCGGACATGGTCCATATCATCAGATCATGTCATTATTATTATCACTATTATTACCTATCAGGGACGGGGACTCCTGTTAGAGTTTATATTAGAGTCACACTGAAGAAGGACCCAGAGGAGCTCCAGACTGGACCTGGACCGGCTCTCTAAAGCAGTCCTATTCAATTAAAAAAGCAACCCTTGAGTGGCCTGAAGTGAAGGTGATTGGGACTTTAGGTCAGAGAAACAGAAGAAACTTTTACAAACACTCTCAAGGTCTTACAAAAATTCCAGCATTATTACAGACAGTGATAGCAACACATTCTGAAAGGTTGCTTTTAAAGATGCTATGAGGAGTTTCTAAGTAATTACAAAAAAGTCTCACTTTTAGATATCTGCCTGATGGAAATACACACTTTAAGATGAGTTTTATAGCATCTAAATAGGTTATCTATAAATGCTATTCCTTAGCTTCACGGTCGGGTCGGACAGGACTGGACTGGCCTGGATACTCAACTTCAGGAACAAGACAATTAAAACTAGAGCAAATGTATATTATTCAGACACGTCTTAGAGCACCAGGCTGTAAGTAGACATATATAGCCGGCTACAAAACTGTGATACTAACTTTTCCAAAAATTGCTTGTTGTCACACATCAAAAACTACCACTACATAACTAGAAAGAGATACATTACCTCGTGGCTTTGCATCCTGTAAGTTGTTGAAAAAAGAAGTTGTAAAGCAATGCAGAGTTCTGAGGAAGGTCCGAGCTGCATTCATTAGCATCACAACAAACACACGCTTTGGCTTGGGTCACGTCTTTACCACAGTCGCTGCTCGTGCTCATGGGTAGCAGAGTCTTTATGTCACCAGAAATAGATTCTCCTCATAGTACCTGTAAGCAAGTAACTTTTAATGCACTTTCAGATGTGACCAAAATATGTTGTTTTTTTAATCTGCACTTTTTTATGTTCATATTAGGGATGTAACGGTATGAAAATTTCATATTACAGTTATTATGACCAAAATTATCACGGTTATCATTATTGTCGCGGTATAGTTCCTCAAAATGTTCAAAAAAGACTTTAACACAGTCTTGAAATCATTTAAGCCCTTTAATATTATAATTTTAACAGTTCTTTTGTCTTTTTTGTCAATAACTGTGCCAGGAAATGTCCTATAAGTAAATTTGTTTAAACTTTTTTCATTAGAAATAAAAGTAAACAATTCTGGCAGGTATTTGTCATTATTATGTTACAAATGCTTAAAGGTGCTATGAGGAGAATTTATCGCCGGCGTAATGCTGCGTTCCTGTAACCTCGGAAATGGGAGTGACTTCATCTCCGACTTATCGGCATTCCAGTTGAAGTCAGAAAAAAACATGCCTAACTACCAGGCTATTGTTAGCTGTTGTTAGCACGCCCTGCGTTGTTGTATGAAGAATGTGATTATCACTATGGCAGCATTTTTGTAAATATAAGTCTAACAATACTATGTATACAGCTGATCTAGAGCGACACACCCCAGTCAGAAGTGCAAATAAATGGATTATTACAGGAGCTAAATAACTGTTCACACTGGGGGCATCCATCTTCCATTGTCAACTCGGGCGTGGTGAGGTTTCACCGAGTTCCCAGTAGGAAATTCAGACTTCGGGGGACGTTCCAGTTGCAGTTTCCTACTCTGAACTCAGAAATTCCTACTTCTGACTACAACTGGAACGCACCAAAAGACGTGACCCAAGCCAAAGTGTGTGTTTGTTGTGATGCTAATGAATGTAGCTCGGACCTTCCTCAGAACTCTGCATTGCTTTACAACTTCTTTTTTCAACAACTTACAGAATGCAAAGCCACGAGGTAATGTATCTCTTTCTAGTTACGTAGCGGTAGTTTTTGATGTGTGACGACAAGCAATGTGGGGAAAAGTTATTATCGTAGTTGTAGACGGCTATATATCGCTACTTGCAGCCCGGCGCTCTCAGACGTGTAATATAAATAATAAAATAATATAAATTTGCTCTAGTTTTAATTGTCTTGTTCCTGAAGTTGAGTATCCAGGCCAGTCCAGCCCTGTACGACCCGACCAGGCGGCTAAAGAATAGCATTTATAGATAACCTATTTTGATGCTATAAAACTCATCAATAAGTGTGTATTTCGATCAGGCAGATATCTAAAAGTGAGACTTTTTTGTAATTACTTAAAAACTCCTCACAGTCTCTTTAAACAGTGTGTAATTACAAGAATAGAAAAAAAATTGAACTTTAAACAGGATTGTCTTCATAAACAATTTTAAATGAACATGTTCAAAGTTCTGAGATGGCCAAAAAAAAATGTAACCTATTTTACAAACACTCAGACATTTTAGTTTTCCTGCAGCATTAGTGTCCATGTTACAGCTCCTTATATTAGACCATGTCCAGGCCTTTTTATTTATTTATTTTTTTACTAATGATAGTCCCTGAAGCAGTTAGCCCCCTTCATGACTCTCCTCTGGTCTCCCCTTTCCATGGCAGATCTCCTCCACATCTCCTTCTTAAATATTTCTAAATGACGATTGATTAAATCCATAAAACACAAACTATGATGGGATGATTTATTACGACGAAAAACAGCAAATAAACGGCGAAAGAACGGCAGGAACTCACTCCAGAATGACATTAATGCTGTTATTTCCAACCTTCATACATTATTTACTCAGAAAATCCTGATAAAGCTCCTATAATTCACTCAGGTATGGCTCTCTGAATCCTCTCTCTCTCTCTCTACTCGTTTACTCGAGGAGTTACAGCAGTTTTAATCACACACATTTTTGTCTTTCAGTTTGGTGTTTTAGACAGGGTGACTGTCATCCATCAGTTTCCCCTCCACATCCTTTAAAATCCAAACTTGGACCAGACTTTAGACTTTGTCTGTTTGAGTGTGTAAACCTGTAAGAGTCTGAGCGAGGCTGCAGCTGCTGAGGCCAAACATTACAGACTGTGAGAGACGGCTGCTTCACCAAGGAGCAGACACACATATTTCAGGCTTTACAGTCAAAGAGCAGCATCACCGTGAGTTACTGACACAGAGTGGGGATCAAACACGATTTAACGGTCATATTAATAGGACACAGTAATGATTGCCGTGGGAAATTTGACCGTGGTTTACCATTTTACCAGTAACCATTACATCCCTAGTTCATACACACCTTAACATGTGCTTGTTTTTACCTGTCAAAATGTGTTGAATTTATCTGCTTGAAGTGTTACATTTAAAGAAACAGTAATTCAGCAGAATTTTAGTTTAGTACTGCTCTTTATTGAGTTTTGCCCTTTTGAATATGGCAATAAATCAATAAACATCCAGTGTGTTTGTCTATTTGTGTTTCTTTTATGTGGTTAAATTGGTCACTGTCTGTAAAAATGTCCGACCCAGCTCATGTCCTAAGTCTGAAAATCTGGCCCGAATGAATTTCTAATTGCATAGCCCTGCCCTAAAAACTCAAGAATCGATCTAAACTTAGTCCAGCTGTGCCTGCTTTAAAGTCTCTTAAATGACCGGGGCCCAGTTGTTAATAAAATGTAATCCAGATCAAAATTATCCAGATTATCCCTTTTGTTGCTAACCAGGGTCACATACTTTTATCCCAGCTGTTCAAAGTTTGACAGGATCAGTCTGATCCAGATCCAAACTTTACAAGATTACCAAATCCAGATAATGGATTCTCAAATTAGACTTCATATCACTCTGAGGCTTTATTTTGAGAAACCAAGAGAAAGCACAGAAAGTAGAAATAACTCATTTTAATATATTTTGACCAGCAAAACCAAATCTGACCCACAGAAAATGCAAATATACAGTCCAGTGCTTCAAATGCAAACTTAAATTTAAACCTTCAAACATTAAAAACGAAAACACCCACAGGTGTCTTAAATAGAGTTCTTCTTAAGTTTCCAATCAGAGTAAGAACTTACTGCTTTATTGTTTGATTTTGACAGTTAAGAGATGATTATATTATTTCTACCTTAGGGGAGAGTGGGGTAAGATGAGCCATTTTTTTTTACTTTTGTTGTCACTGAGGCAATGAAAAATGCAACATAAGTAAAAAGAAAACATAAATTCTGATTTAAGAATGTTTACTATGAACTGAGATTATAAGGACATATCAATGACAAAGAGCCTGGAAACTGTGGCCTTCCAAAATAAAAGCGCTCCTGTGGCTCAACTTACCCCAGGTCAGGGGGAAGTTGAGCCAAGTCTGTGGGTAAAGTTAACCATGTAACTTCATAACTTTAAATCTGAGAATTACTAAAAGATAATGTTTCTGAGTCAGTTCACAAGAGATTGTTCACTTCACAAATAGTCACATTTATTTTCTTAACCCTAACTTGAACACCCTAGAACAAAAAAACAATAATTTCAAAATTTTAATGCCATAAATTGAAACATTTTGCAATTTTGGGGAAAATTTGATCCTCATGTAAAGTAAAATGAGATCCAGCAAAGCTTTGAACAACAAACAGAAACAAAATCAGTTCTTGGCAGAAAGTGTTTTTTTGTCACAAACCGATTAAAAAAGGAAAGCAGAAGAAGGCTGCAGGTGGTAAGAAGAAATACCCCTTGAGAAGCACGGAGAGTTTTGGAAGCTCTACAACAGAATGAAGCCGAGGACGAGAGCAATCCAGCTGCAAAGAAAAGACATATGAGGGTAAGCTAATGGTAGCTACCGCTAGCACGCTAGGTCATCACTCTCATGACTCATCGATGACGACATTGTCGGACCAATCAGTAGTCAGCAGTCGGTGACGTCATCTTTTAGTAAGTAAGTAAGTAGTTTTCAGCTCACTTGGAACCAGAACGGAGTAGGTACTAAAACTAGCTTGTTTTAGGAGGTACCAGGCTAGTGGAAACACGCTGCTAATCGAGTAGGGCCGAGTAGAGTAGGGCCAAGGCGTGCTAGTGGAAAAGGGTCAATTGTTCCTGAAATCCTCCGTGAATCAGCAAACTGCTGGGATCAGAATGATCCTGATTTTATGGATCAGACTTATCCCAGTCCTCCTAAAACCCTTAACAACACAATCTGAGGATCTGATTCAGATTAAAACCACGATTGGATGATGTGACCCAATCTGATTTCAGAATCCAGTTTTGGTTGAGAGAAACTCGTTTTCAACATTTGATGCTAACCATTATCCCAAACACAGTCAGATTACCTTTTGAACAGCTGGGCCCTGTCTTCTCCGTCCTGATGCTCGGTGTGAACGTCAGCAGGTCGTCTGGACCTTGAAGTGCAGAGTCTGTGATGGAGCTGAATGTTCATCCTCATTTCAGGTGCAGACACACAGGTGCATGATGGGAGGAGCGGCTGCTCTTACTCTGGCGGTCTTGTCAGGTCAGTATGAAGGTCACATCCTGTAGTTTGAAATGCAGAGCCAGTCAGACCCTCACAGATGTGTTTGGTGTCTTATCCCTCACAGGCCTCTGTCTGCTGCCTGCTTCTTCTCCTCGGAAGTTCATCCTGGTGCAAAAGTTCAAGAGCTGGTCTGCAGCTCAGGAATACTGCAGAGACAGGTACACTGACCTGGCCACAGTGAGGGACCTGCAGGACCAGAAGGAAATCAACTTCCTGCATGAGGATGGTCATCCAGCCTGGATCGGACTCCACTATGACGGATCTGCACCTTGGAGGTGGACCCTGGAAAACCCTGATTTTTATGGTGAAGGAGAGGCAGACTTCAGATTTGAGACACTGAGACATCATTCCCGTTACAAGGCATGTACATCCATACAACCCTCAGGTGGATGGGACTTCACCCGTTGTGGCCTTCTCCGGCATTTTGTTTGCTACAACGGTAAGAGCAGCAGCACGGCTGAGCTGATTGAGCTGAATGTAAATAAAAACCTGATGGACTCCAAACATATCCTGAAACATGCAGATGTTCTCCTCATTACAAGAGTTTTCGCTCTTATGCTGATGATACCCAGCTGTACCTGTCTTTTTATCCAAAGGATTTTAACCATTTTAATACACTGTATAATTGCATCCAGGACATTAAATGTTGGATGTCCCAGAACTTCCTCCAGCTTAATTTGGGAAAAACTGAAGTTTTGTTTGTTGGTCCTGGCTCAGCAGGGATGGTGTCACACTTGGGCTGCCTATCTCAAAATTTTTCTGTTAAATGCAGAAATTTAGGTGTTATCTTTGATGAGAACCTCAATCTGAGCCAGCATGTCAACCTCATTGTGCAGTCTTGTTTTATGCAGCTGAGGAGTCTTTCCAGAGTGAGGCCATTTCTATCAAGAAGAAACCTAGAGACAGTTATCCATGCTTTTGGACTACTGTAACTCTCTTTACACCTTCTTAATCAACAGAGTCTACACAGGTTACAGCTCGTCCAAAATGCAGCAGCCAGACTCCTCACTCGATCTAAAAGAGAGACCACATAACTCCTGTTTTAGCTTCCCTCCATTGGCTTTCGGTACATTTTAGAATCGATTTTAAGATTTTATTGTTAACTTTTAAAGCACGCTCTGGTCCCACTCCCAAGTACATCTCAGATCTCCTGACACCATATGTGCCTGGTCGCAACCTGAGGTCCTCAGCTAAGGCTCTCCTGACCGTCCCACAGTCAAGACTGAAGACCAAAGGGGGTCGGCCTTTTCTGTCCATGCCCCCACCCTGTGGAACAACCTCCCTGAGGAGATCAAATTAGCGACCCCTTTGTCCTCCTTTAAATCTCTTTTAAAACACATTTTTATCGTTGTGCTTTTACAGGGGATATCAACTGAGTGTGCTTTTAATCATTTTAATCATTTTAATCATCTAACACAGCTTTTATTTCTAGTCTTAAACAGTTTCACAGGCAGCATCTTTTATTCTTTCACGTGAATGTGTATGCATATGTGTATGTATATGTATGTGTGTATATATATATATATATGCATGTATGTGTATATATTTGGTCTGTAAAGCACTTTGTAACCCTGTTTTGAAAAGTGCTATTTAAATAAAGTTTATTATTATTATTATTATTATTATTATTATTATTATTATTATTACAGACAGAGGGTCAAAGTCAGACATCAAAACTGGACTTATGAAAGAAAACATGACAAATGTTTTCACAGAGCTGCATGGAGATCAATAGCAGCATTAAGATGACCAAGATCTCCATCAGCATTATGGGTTATAAGGTCTAGAGCAGGAATGTTAATATGTAAATATCTGTAGCTGCATTCTGAGGTGAGCGAGAATAATTTAAGCTTTATGATAAAACTAAGATATCAGCAGCAGTATGAGCTGATCAAGTCTTAAACAGCAGCACAGGCCGACCAAGCTCGATAGCAGCATCACACGGTAACCAGAGTTTAAAGGGGACCAGATTTCAGAGCTGCATTGTGACGTGACCAAGGTCAGTAACAGCACTGGGATCAGTCCTCTTATGAGCTCCTTCATACAAAGCAGAACACCGGGAGCTACAGGTGTGCTGCTGCCTGTCTTGACCAACACTCACGGCAAACATGTAACATAACTTTGTCAAACATTTTCAGGCACTCAGAACTCAACCGCCATTTTGGTCTTGGTCCAAAAGGCCGTGATATGGAACGAGGCCCTGAGCTACTGCAGGAAGCACTACATCGACTTGGCCAGCATGAGGAACGAGGCCGAGAACCAGCGGATAACAAACCTGACCCAGGGAGGAAATCTATGGATTGGTCTTCGTGAGTTCCCGTGGTCATGGTCAGACGGAGACAGGAGTTCATATAGTTACTGGATCAACCCTGTTTATAATAACAGCCCAGAAGAGTCATGTGTGGTTAGCACATCTAAAATTTGGGACGACAGAACCTGTGAATCAGAGCACTACTTCTTCTGTCACTATGGTGAGATCTTTGTCTCTGTGATGAGATCTTTATATTTCTGTTTAGAGATAATTCCTATCATATAAGATCTTCTGAGATCTCTTGTCCTTCATTTATGTCATCTTCTCTTCCAGATGGTCCCGAAATGAGGACTCAGCGGGTGCGAGTGATGCTGAGGAAGTCTGACTCCTCTGTGAACATGGAGGACCTGAAGGAAGACATCCTGCTGAAGGTAACGATGGTTCATCTCGCTCTAATCCTCCTGACCTTCCTGTAGACCAGGGGTAGTTATCTGGTTACCTGAGGGCCAGGTATAGTCCACTTCTTCACTCAGTGGGCCCACAGTTTCAGATAGAAATCAAATTTGAATAATGTCATGACAGAAATGAGCTTTAAATGAGACAGACGTTGAAATCATCATGTTTTTAATCTTTTAAATATGAAAATAAAGAGGTTTATTAGTGTCTTTATTTGCTGGTGTGTTGGTATGAATGGATTATTAATTATTTTTAAGGAAGAATTGTTAATGAGATTATGAACCCAACACGTTAGAAGTCAAAGCCTGCGTACACACCACAGCTGGGGGTTAAGTGCTGTGCCCATGGACACACTGACATGTGGAGGCCGGAGCTCAAACCTTGTGTTTATTGATATAGTGCAGTGGTTCCCAAACTTTTCACAGCCTGTACCCCTTCCGACACTTGACCTCCAGCCATGTACCCCCAACTCTCATGCACTTATAACACCGAGAAAAATGTTTTAAGCCTGCTGCACTCCCACCTCCCACATTTTACATGCATAAAATGAAACCTATTATAGTGAATTAGTTTTAACTAAATAGATTGATTTACCAGCAATGTCAGTGGGCAACACCAGTCCACTTTTGAAAAAGAAATATACATTTCTGAAACATTTTCATTAATGAACTTGAAGTTTTAATGAAAAGGCTGTCTGACTGAACTTACTGTATATTATTTTAAGAATCTTAGATAATTTAGGACAGATTTCCCTCTCCAAGATGCCTCAGCCTCTCTACCAACACTTCAGGCCTTTATCAAAGCTCACAATACAAACATTTATCAGTTTGAACTTAAACTACTGAAACAACTGTTTAGACCTGACAGTTTTTCACGTACCCCCTATATCACTTCGTGTACCCCTGGGGGTACACGTACCCCAGTTTGGGAACCACTGATATAGTGAACCTCCAGACTGAGACACAGACTTTATTAGCTTCCATTCACAGAGTAAAAAGTCAAAGAGTCATGTATGTTGGACTTTACTGTTTTCACAGCTCAACATTTGCATGTCAGATGTGTAACAACTCTGGAAATTTAATGTTACTATTGTTTCTCTCTCATTTGATAAAGAAAACAGAATGAATGCTAATGTTATATCCATGTCTGTTGTCAGTGAAACAGAGGTGTATATATACATGTTTTAGCCTGTTTGTCCAACTGTCTGTAATATAACTCTAAAAGTTCTCCACAGATCTTGATGACATGTTCAGTGAGTGTTGCTCACGGCAAAAGAAATTTGTGAGTAAATTTTGGTGCTGATCCGGGTCCGAGTGTGGATCCATGAGCTTCTTTTAAAAGCAGTTGACATTGTGAGGTGGGCAGTTTTCCACATTCTGGATGATAACTCGGTTAAGAGTGTCAGGAATGCTTTGGCAGGGGTTTGAACCCTCAGAACACTTCTAGTTTGAATCTGATGATGATTTTCTTTTTCAGCTTCAACAGCAGCTGAAGGCACAAGGTGTGAAGGAGGACGTCAAGCTGAAATGGGTGAAGCAGGCCGATGGAAAGGTCTTCCACAAGATGGAGACGAGGAAGAAGAAGAGGGAGCATTGGGAGTTATAATGTGCTTCAACAGGATCAGGAGTCAGCAGCTCCTCTGACGTCTCCTCTCTTTTCTCTTTTGTTAAGTTGCACTGTAGTCAACTGGTGTGAACTGTTTGCTGTTTTCTCTGACTCTATATGCTTTGTTTCTGTCGCCATGGTTACTTGTACACTGTGACAGCTGTGTGTTTATATCCAGTAGGGTCATAATCTGAAATAAATTATCTTGTTTCTTTAAAAAAAACATGCTCCTCCTGTCCTTTTGTCATGGCTGTGAACATCAACAAGGTGTTGGATGGTGGTATATTAATGTGCTGTGTGCAGGCCGCGATAGAAACTGCAGGTGATCCTGAGTTAACTGAAAAACACCATTAAATCACAGCTTTGGTTTGGATGTTTGATTTAAGATTCCTGTAAAATTCGTAATTCATGATTTTAAATCCCAGTAAACCAAACAAGGACATTAGAGCTCAGGTCAGGTTTTTCATTATTTAACCTGATAATGAGGAACCTGTGTCATGGCTGGATGTTAAATAAGATGGAGACTGTTGTTTTCTTTAAAAAATTTACAACAACTTTGGAGACATAAATAAATGAAGCTCACTTTGAGCTCCAGCAGGTCGTCTTGATA
The DNA here is from genome assembly GCA_036419115.1 of Scarus forsteni. Taxonomy (NCBI): domain Eukaryota; kingdom Metazoa; phylum Chordata; class Actinopteri; order Labriformes; family Labridae; genus Scarus; species Scarus forsteni. The sequence continues at coordinate 1,385,833 of JAZDUH010000342.1, forward strand.
GCGTCCTCATGCCTGAATGCACTGAGTTGCTGCCTTTGCCTCTTTTGTTTGCTCCTGTACTCGTCTCTGACTCTGGTCTTGTAGGTGGTCTGGGATCCTTGGTGTAGACTGCCTGCTGCTGTGGAGTCACAAAGCCTCAAAAACTACAATTACAAACATGATATATATTTGGCCATTTCATTAGGAACATTACAGTTCATTATCATAATAGCTGTTAATGCAGATATTAGCATGATCTCTTGAGCCATGATGGAGGGATTCATCATTGGCTTTATGGATTCATGTTGGTGTTGGATGGATATATTTGTATATATATGTATATGTGTATATGTATATGTGTATCTATGCATATATGCGTATCCATAAAATGAAGAGCTTTATGCTCTATTGTAAAGAGTCTTGAGATAAAACTTGTTATGAATTGGCGCTATACAAATAAAGATTGATTGATTGATTGATATAGTTGGCTTGTTTGCAGTTTGCATGAACACGAGTTAAGCAGGTGTACCTAACAAAGTGGCCGGTGAGTGTGCAGATGTGATGAGCTGCTTTGTCCAAGAGGGGGCGCCAAAATCATCACAAACCACCTTTGGAAAGCTTTGGCAGGCCTTTATTTCAGATGACTGGATCAGGTTGATGATCAAATCAGATAATGTGTTTGTAGCAGGAGAAAAAAGAGGAGTGGACATGTCAGACCTCTTTAAGGGGGACATGTACGACCTCTTTAAGGTGGTCTGGTCACCTGTTTTTCTGGAGCATCCTCACCCCAGCCTCCCTTTCCTGCACTCGGCTGCCTTGTTGATCTCCATCAGCAGAGTTTCTTTGCTCCTCATGTTCTCTTTCGCCGTCTCCAACACAAACTCGATCTTCTCCAGACTGAACGGATGCTGGAACGTGGAGAACTCCGACATCTTCTCTGTCACCTCTGCAGCATCTGCAGCAGGGCCAAAACATAAGGAACATGGCTTTAAAGGGATAGTTTGGCCTAAGCCTGAACATGAGCCACAGTGACAGAGATCAGGGGCCTCAGTGATAAAGCGTGCTGATGTTTTGGTGCTACCTCAGTGCCAGTGTTAATTTCCATCCAATCACAGCTGCCTTAGCTTGGTGGTGGTGGGATAAGTTGTGGAGCGATCCAATCAGAGCTGCTCTCTTTATGAATTGATATATTCATGTAGAGCAGGTTCACTGTTTGTTGTCAGTTCTGGTATTGTAACTGAGATGCTCTGCCAGGTAGCCTAAATAAAGGTGACTGCATTTCACACAAAGGAACATTTGTTTCTGTTCATTTAGACATTCAGACTTTACTAACATTCAACAAAGGCTTAGTAGATGTTAGATTTTATCCAAGAGGAAAACAGGACTTCAGAAATTCAAGGAGACATAAAAAAGCCTTACCCTTTACACTTCGGCTTTTAGTTTTGACTAAATTTACAGCCAATTTAAATAACAAAATAAAACTCGACTAATCTTGAAAATTTAAAGGTGCTATGAGGAGAATCCATTTCCAACGACACTAAGACTCTGCTACCCATGAGCACGCACGGTGACTGTCATAATGCTGCGTTCAGTAACCTCGGAGCTGGGAGTGGCATCATCTCCAACTTATTGACGTTCCAGTTGAAGTTCGAAAAAAACATGTCGATCTACCAGGCTATTGTTAGCTGTTGTTAGCACGCCCTGCGTTGTTGTTCACAAATATCACATGAAGAATGTGATTATCACTATGGCAGAATTTTTGTAAATGTAAGTCTAACAATACTATGTATACAGGTGATCTAGAGCGACACACTCCAGTCAGAAGTGCAAATAAATGGATTATTACAGGAGCTAAATAACTGTTCACACTGGGGGCATCCATCTTCGATTGTCAACTCGTAGGTGGCGAGGTTTCACCGAGTTCCCAGTAGGAAATTCAGACTTTGGGGACGTTCCAGTTGCAGTTTCCTACTCTGAACTTGGAAATTCCTACTTCTGACTACAACTGGAACGCACCAAAAGACGTGACCCAAGCCAAAGCGTGTGTTTGTTGTGATGCTAATGAATGCAGCTCAGACCTTCCTCAGAACTCTGCATTGCTTTACAACTTCTTTTTCAACAACTTACAGGATGCGAAGCCACGAGGTAATGTATCTCTTTCTAGTTATGTAGTGGTAGCTTTTGATGTATGACAACAAGCAATTTTTGGAAAACTTAGTATCGTAGTTTTGTAGCCGGCTATATATCTCTACTTACAGCCCGGTGCTCTAAGACGTGTCTGAATAATATAAATTTGCTCTAGTTTTAATTGTCTTGTTCTTGAAGTTGAGTATCAAGGCCAGTCCAGCCCTGTATGACCCAACCGCGAAGCTAAGGAATAGCATTTACAGTCCTACTCATCACTATTGGCACCCATGAAGTTTAAGTATACCATGTTGAATATCTTCTGGAGAAAAAATGAATCAAGTCAGACATTTGTTTCTATGGAGAACTTGTGTTTGACACAAAAGAGCAATTGATAAACAGTAATTTTAAACAATAAAACATGGGAGGACAAAAATAAAAAAGCAAAGTTTGCTGTGTCACTGGTATTGGCACCCTTTGCAGCAAATCAGTATGGAACCACATTGTGACTCATCTGTGGCTAATCAAAATGAGAATCACCTGTGAAAAATTGTCTGTGCTCATGTGACATCAATTAGCCAATGAATAATGGCTTTTTTTTTTTAAAAAAAAGCCCCCTGTTGCCCCCTGTTTCTTTGTCACAATGGTGAAAACAAAGGAGCTGTCTGAGAACATCAGAGGTGCGATTATCAGCAAACACAAGACCTTCAAACGATACAAGGCCATCTCCAAAGACCCTGGTATTCCTGTATCAACAGTGTGTAATGTTATTAAGAAGTTTGCCAAGCATGGAACTGTCAAGAACCTCCCTGGACGTGGAGGGAAGAGAAAAATTGATGACAGAAGTCTTCAAAAGTTGGTGCGAATAGTGGAAAAAACACCATGTCTAACTTCCAAAGACCTGAAGACCAACCTGGAACAGTCTGGGGTCATGGTCTCAATGAGTACCATACCATGCACACTAAACCAAACAGGGCTTTATGGGCGAAGGCCAAGGAAGACACCACAGCAGAAGAAAAAAAAAGGAACGACTAATATTTGCCAAAGAGTACCTGGACAAACCACAATCTTTCTGAGAAAATGTTCTGTGGACAGACAAATGAAAAAAGAGCTGTTTGGCAAAGCACACCAACAGTTTGTTTACAAGCGGCGCAAAGAAGCCAACAAGGAAAAGAACACCCCACCAATAATTAAGCATGGTGGAGGTTCCATAATGGTTTGGGGCTGCTTTGCTGCATCAGGTACTGGAGGCCTTGACCGTATCACAGGAATCACGAAATCAGAGAATCATCAAGAAATTTTAGAGCGAAATGTCCGACCCGGTGAAAGAAAACTTGGTTTGAGTCGAAGATCGTGGGCCCTCCAGCAAGACAAAGACCCAAAGCACACATCCAAAAGCACACAGGAATAGTTAAAAAGGAAAAAAATGACTGTTTTAAAATGGCCAGCAGTGAGTCCTGATCTCAATCTGATTGAAAATCTTTGGTATGGCTGAAATCTGCCATTGAGGAAAAGAAACCTGCAAATGTTCAAGAGCTTGAACAATTTGCAAAAGAAGAGTGGGAGAGAATACCAGCTGAGAATTTGCTATTATGTATTAACTACTTTTATATTGTAGTGGCACTATGTGGTTGTGCCTTGGTACCATGTTAGGTATTCTATATATGTAATGTGTTGTATGATGTGTTGTCTGATGTATGTGACTGCAGCATGGGTGTTGGGCCCAAAATGAATTTCTCACCTTGTGAGACAATAAAGTTAATCTTGAATCTTGAAGTGCAAGAAGCTTATAGATGGCTACAAGAAACATTTGGAGGCTGTCATCAGTGCCAAAGGGTGGGAAACAAAATACTGAAGAGGGGTGCCATTATTGCTGCACATGCTTTTTTGAATTCCCTCTATGAAATTACAATAAGTAACTTGTAAAACTATTTTTTGTTAAAGTATTTTGGACCTTCAATTAAAAGATCCTGATGACATAAGTTTGGTACATTTCAATTTATTTCTGAAGATATTGTTAAAGTAATGAAAATAATGAAGGGGTGCCAATAACACTGGGCAGGACTGTAGATGTTAGGTATTGGTATTAGTGTGATGGACCCAGAGCAGAGGCAGAGATCAGATCAAAAGTGAACACCAAGGTTTATTTACAGGGGACAAACAAATAACTGGTGATATATACAAAGGTGGTGGCAGTGGCAGGAGCTCGTGGAGACCTGGGAGAAAAAACAGAGGAGAGAATCTGATTAGTCCACAGGTAAACCCAAACCGTCCAAAAACACTTCCAAATTCCAAACATAGAAAATGAATCATTCAAAGAATGAAGAGAAGAGACTGAAGCCAGCACGAACTGTGAGCAGTATGAACCACAAACTGAAATGTAATCAGCCCGCGAGTAGAGAAGTCCTCCACCAGCTTAAGTAGGGCCGCTTCCTCATCAGGTAGATCAGGAACAGGTGGTGAGGGAAGTGGAGAGCAGCTCCAGGTTCCACCCAATCCGGATACCCGCAGAGGCGTGAAAGAAGGGAAGGTAGCTCCGTGGCGCCAACTCCACCACAGGTGCTCAGGGTAAGTGCAGGACAGGGAAACAGAGGAGACAACCCGAGAGGGGAGGGAGAGAGGAGCAAAAACTGGAGGACTGGCGAGCAGTCCTCACAGTAGATAAATAGATAGATAGATAGATAGATAGATAGATAGATAGATAGATAGATAGATAGTAGGGGTGCAACAATACATGTATCTGTATTGAACCGTTCGATACAGTGGCCACGGTTCAATACACCTTTGAACAGAACAGTACGCTATTATGTATTTATTCATTTGATCAATTTCTGACGAGGTGCTATGCGCTGAAAATTCAGTGAATCTGCATTCGACTACTCCGGGCTGCACTGTGGAGCACAGATTCGCTGACCTGCGCGAGCAGCACATCCTCTTTCATTCGGCCAAGCTGCTGAGACAGAAGAAGCTACATACGCTAGGGCGCTGCAACACGGCGAGTGCTTTACCTTCAGCAGAAACTGAAGACCCTCCACTATCATTCAGATCTGGCGTTTGGGACTACTTTGGCTTCTGTGTTAAGTATGATCCTGATGGTAAGCGTGGACAAAACACAACAGAATGTTGGAAGTGCAACACGACGCTAAACTACGTTGGTGGAAAATAACACACGCCGACATCATCCTGGACCTAAAACAAGTGGAACCAGACAGAAACAACAAGCAGCACACATGCTACAGACTTTACCTGGGTCATTTAGACAGCCATTAGCACATGATTCAAAGAGGGCAAAGGAAATCGAAGGGCCATAGCTACTTTTATTGCTGTCCACATGAGACCCTTTTCTGTTGTTGCCGGGTTTCAGGACATGGTACGGACACTTGATACACTTATAGCTCGTTCTTTGTAATATTTACTCTGCTGACCTCTCTATTAGATACATTTCATTTCTACTTATTCTTATTTTTACATGGTATATAATGGCCGTTTTTTTAATCTCTAACAGTGCAATACACTTCATTCCACATAAATATTTGTAGTAGTTATAGGTCACTTTTAACTGACAGTGTTAATCGATATTTCTTGCATAGCCCTTGTATTCATATTTATTTTCATGTTATTTATTCTGGCCCTAATAATGTTCATATTTTTATACACTTACTCATTAACAATATCACTGTGTGCTGTTACAATCCAGGAAGCCAATGCAACAAAATTTCATTCCAAGTGCACTGCTGTGTAATTTGCGTAATGTCAATAAATGAAGTCAAAGTCTACGTGATGTTTTTGTTTTTTATGGATCTAAGTATGCACTGAAGAATGTGCCTGGTTTAGCTGCAAGAGTTACATTTAATTCAATTTAATGAAAATATACTCTGAGTTAAAACAAATGTTAGTTATTTTAATAAACCACAAGTAAAAAAGGCATTGAAATTTCTCAGATTTTTTATCGAAAATGTATCGAACCATGACAGAAACATGTCGAACCGAACCAAAACGTGAATTTTCTATATCGTTGCACTCCTAATAGATAGATAGTTTAATGTTTTTTCAGGTGCTTTAGATGTTTTTACTCCTCACTTGTGAAAATTAGTTTTCTCATTTTCCAGATTAGAAAGTTCATATTTATGCAGCTTTTGCACAGTTAAACTCCCAGAAAAAGACATTAATATGAGAAATAGACTCTTTGGAGCTCTTATCAGAGAGGATTAGACTGATTTATGCTTTTCTGAGGGAACACTGATTATCTGAGAGGCCTGTAAAAATATTTGGGTCTTGTGTTTTCTGTGTTTTGTTCTTCTGACTGCACATGAAACCTGTTTCAGGTGTGTGAAAATGTGTGATTAGAGAAACTCCTGCTAAAGAGAAGATTTATGAAACCTCATAACTCACTCTGCCCACACCAACATGGACACAAAGAAGTCTCTCCAAAGCTTTAACTGACTTTTATTTGTTTCTTTATCTCTGCAGACATGATTATATTGATTATAGAATATCCCTCTGACATCATATGATAGTGAGGTTTAAGGTCAAACATCAGACTCTGGGTCAAACAGACAGGACTCAGAGACTCTCTGATGACTTCAGTGATCTTCTGTCTACTTCATCCTGCGCTTGGCCGCCTTTTTGATCTCCCTCAGAAGAGTGCCTTGGCTCCTCTTCATGTTCTCTTTGGTCGTCTCCAGCAGAAACTGGAGCTTCTCCAGATTGTATGGAAGCTGAAACGTGGTGTAATCTCTCATCCGGACGTTGACCTCAGCAGCATCTGGAGCAGAGAAGAAACAAAGAAGAAACAAAGCTCATCATGATCCTGGTTCACGTCCTGCAACAGTATCCTGGTTTACATGCAGACTTTATGTCATTCTGATTAAAATCATTCTGATTGAAGATCTCAGGTGATCTGTTTACATGTGCCACAACATAAGCTGATATACAGACACGAGTTTTTGTGGATTTTTTAAAATAGTTCAGTATTTCTTGTTTTCCTACCTTCTATAATGTTTAGTTCTTTGAGAGTTTGTATTAAAAACAAACTCTCAGACCAGGGCCCTATTCTACGAAGCAAGTTCAGCCTAGCAAGATAGCCTTGGAGCTACCTCGCTAAACTGAGCGCGGTAGCCGGCGGTCTCGCTAAACGGTCTGACGACGCTGGTTATCAACCTCATAAGTGGATCCAGGTTTGCAATGAGCTCGTGCACGCATATAAGGCAGAGCCCGCCGCATCTGACCAATCGCGAACATGGACCAGTCTGGAGCATCAGCACAGGCCGGAGAACGAAGGACCGCATACTTCACACAGGAGGAGCAGGAGGCGATCATGACAAAGTATGAAGAATTAAAACATGTATTAAACGTCAGAAGCAACACCGTCGCCGCTGCAAAAGCACGGAAGGAGTGGTGGCAGAAAATTGCTGACAGTCTCAATGCATAAGTAAAGTGCACAAAAAATCTTTGGTGCCATTATCATCCTGAAATAGCACTGTTCAACATGCACTTTTACTGTAACATGCACCAGACATGTCTAATTCATTTCCAAGATGAATTCATTCATTTGTTCATTCCTATCGTGTTTACATTTTTGTGTGATATGTAGGCCACATGAGCCCTACATGAATTCCTGTCACAATTTTAAGACAGGCAATAAAATACTGTCATGGAGCAGAAGTGTTGGCATTGAAGATCTTGTTACGGCAATGAGAGTTCTTCATTCCCTTTAACTACCTGTAGCAAGTGTCATGTACCGTGTAGTGACTCTAAATCTGAGTCTCATTTCAGCACCAATCAAAGTGGCACAAAAATAACCAGGGGGGATTCCTCCCCTAGATTTTACTCCTGCAGAGGATCTGGCTGAGAGAGCTCATTGGTCAGTGGGCGGGGTTTTTATAGTCCGCGAGTTCAATCTGGAACCTAACCTGCCCCGGAGCAGGTTGACCGTTCAGCGTACATTGCCATGGAGACTCGCCTCACTAAGGAAGAACAGGGAACCCAGAACTTACCCTCAAAGTTACCTCGCTAGGCAGTAATCCTGCTTCATAGAACAGGGCCCAGTGCTGTGTGCTCTGTTTGGAAGCCGCCATGTTTCCAAGTGAGTAAACATCACTGCTTGTTTACGTCCAGACTGAGCATGTGCAGACAGAACCCAGCCTGACAACTTTCCAGTTCACCGGTTACATGACAGGATTTTACTTTTGATCAGTTTGGAAAAGGAATATTGTACCCCTGTGAAACTGAATGAAATTCCATTCAGATTTGGCCTGTTTATTCCGATTGAGGTGTTTATATGGAGCATTTTTATTCAGTTAGGGCTTCTAACACAATCCTAATCAGAATATCAGGCTCCATGTAAACCTGGCTAGTGCCTCTGTGTTTGTGTCACACCTTTGCAGTTGTGTCTGTTGAAGAGCGGCAGGTAAACGATGGTGGGCTCCTTCCCTTTGCCCTCAAACACGTAGCAGTCGTTTGGAAAGTCTCTCTCTGCCTCCAAGACTTTATCGTCGATCTTTGGGAAAGGCTTCTTCACCTCAGCGGCGTAATCTCTGCCCTGAATCAGAGTCTGGAGGAGTAAAAGAGACGAAGACAGCTGTTCAACAAGAATAATTCATTACAATCCAGGAACTTTTTAGAGATTAGGATGGGGAATTTTAATTTAAAAGGGGAAATATTAATTTTAAAATCCATACAGTACAGGCCAAAAGTTTGGACACACCTTCTGATTCAATGTGTTTTCTTTATTTTCATCACTAATTCCATTGTAGATTCTCACTCACGCCATGCTGCGTCTCTGCATGAGCTGTTGTTGCTGTTGTTGCTGTAGCTGGTGTTGTTGGTGTTCTGTGAGCAAATGTTGGTATAAAAGTCGTAGCAAATATTTGTAGCTGCTGGAACAAGATCAGAATCAGCCCGACTGCCGCCATTGTTGTTGTTGTTGGTGTGTGACAGCGTGGGTTGGGGGGCGGGAGGAAGAGGGGTGCTATGAGGTCACCGTCTTTTCCGGACTTAACTGTTTATACCAACTACAGCATGAAGACGAATACGCAGATATCTACCTGCAGACCCGTTTTCAAAAAAGATGCGGAGTCATGGACAAATACGCGTCTCCGTGTGTCAATATCACCAGATCGATAGTTTATTTTACCGGAGTCTTTTGTACTCCTGTAAAGCCCAACTCTGTGTTTGTCTTCCATGTCCACAGTGTCTCTGTTCTTCTGTGGTGTCCAGAGTTTGTAGGTAGTTTTTGTTGGGACTTGGTTTTGTATTTTTAACCCTTTTGTTCAGGACTGTTTTAGTGTTTGGATGTTTTTGATAAGGATCTGGTTTTGGAGTTTTTTGATCCCTTTTGTTATTTAATCTGCTCTTGGGTCTCCACCTTTGTTTTCTGTTAGTGATTGGGTTTCAATACCCTGACACTTTGCTCTACATTAAAGTGTCCTCATGTGAACGTCCTGTTCAGTTTTCTCAGTGAATAAAGGGATTTGTCTCTGATTCTCACCTCAAACATGTCTCCAGCGCTGTTCTCCAGAACGATCATCAGGTCGATGTCTCTCTTGTCTCCCAGGAATGACGGGTATCCCACGTTAATGAAGAGACCGGCATCGACCAGGTTGATATTTTCGGTGGTGCGGAGATATTCCGGGACTTTGGAGTCTGCCCGGCAACAAGAAAATAGATCTTTAATTCAGCTAAACTTGAATGAAAATTTGTGGCCGAAGCCGAATAAAATATAAACGCAAAGTAGTGCACTATGTTTTCTCATAGTGCATTAATAGCTTAGAATACATTTTTAGACATGTTTTAAAAAGAAAGTAATTGTTTATTGAATATTATGACATTCTTTAATATTCCAGCAGCCTTTGCTTTCCAAAAAAAGCCCAACAAAGTTTTTCATTCATATTAAGCCTTCAAACAAAACAAAACATGCATTAGGAAAATACTAAAGTGCATTGAAGTGGATATTAACCAATAAATCAATAATACCAACAAATAAATAATTGTCCTTTTGACACAAGTCTGCTTTAAGGCTGTCACTTTATATTCAATATTTGAATAACCGATCGAATATGGGAATAAATATCCATAACCAAATTGTAAATAAGTATTTGAATGTAAAATATTGAGCAGTGGACCGTTCTGTCCAACAGAGGGCGCTGTGAGCCCAGCTTGACTGGCAGTCACATCCGCAGCTCTCTTTACCTCAATAAACAAAGAGTTTCCTCTCCGAGCGGACATGAACAGCTCTGAATGTTCTGTGGAGAGCTGTGTGGAAGTAGTTTTGGTTCTACACCGTTGATGGCAAACTTAAAATCAAAGACCAGGCTGTGTGTTCTGTGAAACACAATTTAGTCACTCGTCCTCCACTAATTTGCCGGTCAGCCGTCGCCTTTTCATCCAAGTTATACGGCCGAGTGCAGCGGCGCTTCGTCAAGAGCTTAACCCCGTGTGACTGTGTTTTTTCGTCAGGGTGGATAAGAGAGTCTCTGTCCCTGATCGAATATCTTTGATTATTTGGGTGCATGATTGAGTTTGATTATTAGGAAAAGTGACAGCCTTAGTCTGCTTAGCCACAGTCACACGCAATGATGTAGTGGATTTCGTCATTGCGTCAAATGGTACAATTCAGCCTTGCTATTATCTCACTCCACCGAAGGCTGAATATGGCTTTTTTTGCATTATTCAGCTGAATATATTCAGCCACCGAATATTCGGTGCATCCTCAAAAGAAACAGTCTGAAATGTGTCTGAAAAAGACATTTTTTTCCAGACCTAGAAATGCACTAAGAGGTCAAACCTTCATCATGGATCTGCATCCTGATTTAGATCACCTCTGATTACCTCTTTCTTCTGCCAAGACCTAAGCTGACAAAGTTTTTGGATTCACCAGATTGCACATCTGTCATCAGGCAGATCCAAGAAACAGCTGGCAGATTAAACATCAGACACTCAGACTCGAGTCGACTTGAGCCGCTAATGAGACGACTTGCAACTCAACTCACACTCGGGAGAAAATGTCTCCAGACTCGATCTGACTTGAGACAACATGATTTGGAAAATTGCACTCAGACTTTATATGAAGAGCCAGACAGGAGATATACGCCAGTCTTTCCTTTTAGCTTCACTTTATCGATGCTCCATTCACAGTACACTTGTCCGTCACCTATTATTGTCCCACACACCACACAGTACTACACACATACGTTCCTACCACACACCAGCTTCTGCTACAGTGATGATCAGTGGGCAGGGTGCGCGGGACGCGGGTTTAAAATTGCCAACCGCTATGTCCTCTGTTCCCAAAGTTATTTTCTTTGCATATAAAGAATTTACACGCCAGGTGCACGACCTGCAACACTTCGATAAGCTAAAGAGGGCACAACATCAAACTTTATCCACCACCTGAGGACACATGAGGCCAAGTAAGTGAAACCTGCAAACGTTAGCCAGGTAGCTAACGTTCCTCCCATAGGTCAATATGGCAGGAACGTTAGCCCGACCTGCGGTCAGTATGAAGCTAGCAAAGCTAACATTAGTAAAGAGGGTGTACGTGTGTTGTATGTGTGGGAAGATAAGGTTTCTGTCTTCAAGATAAAAATCGGAGTGATTTTTGGCTGGACTGGGGAACAATGGTGAGGGACTCGACCCGTCATGACAGGTGACTTGACTCGACTCGACTCGACTTGTCCACAACAGAAAAAACTTGGGACTTGCTTGGGACTCGGATCGGAGGGACTTGGGCTTGTCAAAGGTCTTGTTACCTTGACATGTTTGGACGTTACTCTGCCGTCTTCTTCAGAAGCTGTCATCCTGACAGCTGTGACATGTCTTTTTATCAGCTGTTTCCGGGAGTAAAAGACACGTCACAGCTGTCAGGATGACAGCTTCTGAAGAAGACGGCAGAGTAACGTCCAAACATGTCAAGGTAACAAGACCTTTTTGTCTTAATAAAAGAACACTAAAACACTTATGTTCTAAGAAGACAAGATGAATCTAATCAGTAATGTTTTTCTAAACAGGTCCTGTCCTTCCCAATCTCTTTCTGTGGGATGTTTGCCTAATGGACTGGAAATATTTCCCATAGATGTGTCACACAGTCCACCTGCTGTGTCAGGTTGAATCGGTGTGAAAGGCCTGAGAGAACGATGAAGAGGGACTCACATCATCGCTGTAAGTCCAGAAAACATCATTAAACTGTCAGAGCAGAAGTCAAACATGAGTCCAGTTTAAGGAGGTCTTACTCTGGTACTGGTGCAGGAAGTTGTTGGTGGTTCCCCACTCCCAGCTGAGGATCAGAGCAGGGAGCTGCTCCACGATCAACTTGACTGTGAGGGAACAGAAACACATTAGCATGTTTACATCTCAGTTAAACTGGGACTGCAAACAGCACCGAGCACATAGCTCAGGCCTTTCTTTAATCCACTTTCTGCTTGATGGTGTTCAGTGTCAGGATCCTAGAGCTGCTCCGGCTAAATGTTCAGCATGGAGCGACTGCAGAGACCATGTGCACTCTATTCAAAGAGATCTACTGTTTTAACCCTTTCATGCATGAATTAGTAGTAGTAGTTAAAGTTAAAGATCCACAAACGTGTTTCATTTCATTTCATATGCTTTATTGTCCCCGTGAGGAAATTTGTCATGGGCTCCTTGCTGGTCCTGCAGTCATAAAAGAGCAGCACAAATCACAAAACACAAACACTACAGTCACAAACACATCACAAACACATTCAGAACGTCCCTATTGCACAGTACCAATAATTTAAATAAAATACATTAAACCAGTATGAAGGCCAAGGAGCCCGGAGAGATTAAAACTACATCAGTTCATTCATAATCTTATGAGATGTTGGGATAAAAGAGTTTTTAAAACGGTTTAGCCTGCATCACTGCTGACGCTGCACCGATCCGCCTATTGATCTCCCGATCCACCCTTCCTCCGCTTGTCCAACCCCCACCGGGAACGGCTCAGATGTACTACCGGCAATGCGGACCAGACTCTGACACCGGTCATACAGGGAACGGACAGCCCGTATCAGGGGGTCCACTACCCCATATTCCCGGAGCACCCCCCACAGGACCCCGCGAGGAACACGGTCGAATGCCTTCTCCAGGTCCACAAAACACATGTGGACTGGTTGGGCAAACTCCCATGCCCCCTTGAGCACCCTATGGAGGGTATAGAGCTGGTCCACAGTTCCACGACCAGGACGAAAACCACATTGCTCCTCCTGGATCCGAGGTTCGACAATCCGACGGACCCTCCTCTCCAGTACCCCTGAATAGACCTTACCGGGGAGGCTGAGGAGTGTGATCCCCCTGAAGTTGGAGCACACCCTCCGGTCCCCCTTCTTGAAAAGAGGAACCACCACCCCAGTCTGCCAATCCAGTGGCACTGTCCCCGATGTCCACGCGATGTTGCAAAGACGTGTCAACCATGACAGCCCTACAACATCCAGGGCCTTGAGGAACTCTGGGCGGATCTCATCCACCCCCGGATCCCTGCCACCAAGGAGCTTCTTAACCACCTCGGCGACCTCAGCTCCAGAAATAGAAGAGCCCACCACAGAGTCCCCCAGGTCTGCTTCCGCACTGGAAGACGTGCTGGTAGGATTGAGGAGGTCTTCGAAGTGTTCTTTCCACCGATCCAAAACATCCCGAGTCAAGGTCAGCAGCGCACCATCCCCGCCATAGACAGTATTGACAGCACGCTGCTTCCCCCTCCTGAGACGCTGGATGGTGGTCCAGAATCTCTTCGAAGCCGTACGGAAGACGTTTTCCATGGCCTCTCCGAACTCCTCCCATGCCCGGGTTTTTGCTTTAGCAACCACCGAGGCTGCATTCCGCTTGGCCAGTCGGTACCTGTCAGCTGCCTCCGGAGTCCCACTGGCCAAAAAGGCCCAATAGGACTCCTTCTTCAGCTTGACGGCATCCCTTACCCCTGGTGTCCACCAGCGGGTTCGGGTGTTGCCGCCACGACAGGCACCAACCACCTTACAGCCACAGCTCGGATGAGCCGCCTCAGCAATAGAGGCCCGGAACAAGGCCCACTCGGACTCAATGTCCCCTGCCTCCCCCGCCACATGGTCGAACTTCACCCGAAGGTGTGAGTTGAAACTCTTTCTGACAGGAGACTCTGCCAGACGTTCCCAGCAGACCCTCACAACACGCTTGGGTCTACCGGGTCTGACCGGCATCCTCCCCCGCCATCGGAGCCAACTCACCACCAGGTGGTGATCAGTTGACAGCTCCGCCCCTCTCTTCACCCGAGTGTCCAAAGCATGTGGCCGCAAGTCCGATGATACGACTACAAAGTCGATCATCGAACTGCGGCCTAGGGTGTCCTGGTGCCAAGTGCACATATGAACACCCTTATGTTTGAACAAGGTGTTCGTTATGGACAGTCTGTGACGAGCACAGAAGTCCAATAACAGAACACCGCTCGGCTTCAGATCGGGGGGGCCGTTCCTCCCAATCACGCCCCTCCAAGTCTCACTGTCGTTTCCGATGTGAGCGTTGAAGTCCCCCAATAGAACGAAGGAGTCCCCAGAAGGAGCACTCTCCAGCACCCCCTCCAGGACATCCAAAAAGGGTGGATACTCTGAACTGCTGTCTGGTGCATAGGCACAAACAACAGTCAGGTTCCGTCCCCCCACCCGAAGGCGGAGGGAGGCTACCCTCTCGTTCACCGGGGTGAACCCCAACGGTGAACGAGGCCTCGAGCCTAGGGGAGACGAGCACTGCCACCCCCGCCCGACGCCTCTCGCCATTCGCTACTCCAGAGTGGAAAAGAGTCCGACCCCTCTCAAGAGGACTGGTTCCAGAGCCCAAGCTTTGTGTCGAGGTGAGTCCGACTATATCTAGTCGGAACTGTTCCACCTCGCACACAAGCTCCGGCTCTTTCCCCGATAGAGAGGTGACGTCCCTAGAGCCAGACGCTGCAGCCGCGGATCGGACCGCCAGGGTCCCCGCCTTCGGCCGCCGCCCAACTCACATTGCACCCGACCACTACGGCCCCTCTCACGGGTGGTGGGTCTATGAGAGAGGGGTCCCACGTCACTCGTTTGGGCTGGGCCCGGCCGGGCCCCGTGGGTATAGGCCCGGCCACCAGGCGCTCGCCTGTGAGCCCCACCCCCAGGCCTGGCTCCAGGGGGGGGCCCCGGTGGCCCTCGTCCGGGCAAGGGAAACGTGGATCCAATGTTTTTGTTCGTCATAGTGGTCTTCTGAGCTCAAATAAACTCTTTGTTTTTCTAAGTTTGTTCTGCTGCTCTAATCTCACCACAGCTGCCACCCAGGCTACTGCAGGTGGACGTTCTCGCAAGGCTTTTTCTTCTTCTTTGGTTTTACAGCGGTTGGCATCCATCATTTGGAGCATTACCGTCCCCTTCAGGCTAGAGACAGAGTTCAGTTTGGAGAGGCAGAGGAATGTTTTTATTATTATATCATCACACGGGAGATTTATACGAGAATACTGATACAGGAGGACGTCAGGAAAGAGGATAATATACGGAAAATACAGTAGTTTAACGGCCAAAATGGGAGATTTGACAGCTATGTGGAGAATGTCAGAGGAACTACCTATACCCCGATCAACAATGGCTGTGAGTACTAACTAACTTTACATGTTTGTTTGGTGTTTTCTTCGTGCTGACTGAGACATGACTTGGAGTTGAATCAGACTTCTGGATATATCGGCTGTGCGTGTGCATGTGAGCGGGGGGGGGGGGGGGGGGGGTGGGCAGAGTCCTGAGGAGATGCTACTTTCAAATTCACACTAGTTTTTCAAAATCCCCAACTCCCGCTTTAAGACAGGGGCTTTGAAATTGACTACCTGGTGGACGTTGTGCTGCAGCCTAAAGGGCATAAAATTAATGTCAAATATCTGTCTACTGTAGTGGACACCATGCGTGAAAGGGTTAAAAAGCATATTCAGCATGAAAGCTGAAAGTTTGACTTTGTTTTTACTCGGGCTGTAATCAACCAAAGAAATTGTTGGTAGACTAAAACACAGCAATTTGTCAACCAAAATCGACCAATTGGGGGCACATCCCCCCCGCTCCTTGTTTCTCCCCTGTGCGCGCCTCTTTCCCTCCTTTCTTTCTCTCAACCCAAGACTCTTTGCTTTCCTGTCTTTATCAATAATATGGGCAGTCACTGTCATATAGGACTACATTCAAAGAGACGCACACATCTGTTATCTTTATCTATTAACTTGGAAGCTTTTTCTTTTTTTCTCCCTCGTATTTTGCCGTTAGTGGATGCGTAATTGTGAGGCGCGCTGGCACTGAATATCCAGAAAAACATTGGAACCTGGAAATTCATGGGACTCTTTTAGTGTTCCCACAGAGTTTCATATTAACCACGTTGTTCACTACAACAGACACTTTTCCTGCTGGAACTTTGAAGGCATCGCCAACTTCTGTCACAGTCTCAGTCTCAGCCTCAGTATCATCTCCAGTCTGCCTCCAGTGCTACAGTGCAATCAGTCCAGACTCACCTCACCTGTGTTTCTGCTCACACCTGCACCTCGTCTGCTGCAGTCAAGCCACCTACAAAAGCTCCAACTCCACACTCAGTCAGTGTCAGACTGTCTTCGCACTCATGCTGAGAACTCCAGACTTGTTTCCCGGATTGATCACCCGTTGCCGACAAGTTTCGTCCCAGATTTTGCCTCATACGCCTGACCCTCGGCTTGACTTCAAGGTATTGACTAGCTTCTGTCCTGCATTCACCCGCCTGTCTGAATCCCCGGCTATCGATCCTGTTTCCTGTCACCTGTTGCCGAGTCCTGCCTGTCCTACGCTGTGTTCTTCGCCTGGTATCTGATCCCTGCCTGTCGCCTGTTGCCGAGTCCAGCCTGTCCTACGTTGTGTTCTTCGCCTGGTATCTGATCCCTGCCTGTCACCTGTTGCCGAGTCCAGCCTGTCCTACGCTGTGTGCCTCGCCTGGTATTCTGATCCCTGCCTGTCCTCGACTACGTGAGTTGGCCTGAATCCCTTCTCTGAGTGTTCCTGAATGCCTCTGCTCATCTGAGAGTGAGTCAAGCTCCCACCGCCTTCTCCTTTAAAGACTGTGTGAGCTCCTGCCTGTATATCTCCTCTGTGGCTCAGTCGGTAGAGCGCCTGACTACAAAACCAGCTATCGTGGGTTCGATACCCGCTCAAGACATGGCCTTTCTTCTGCTGAACTGTGTGAACCTCTGTTTTGGCTCATCTTCTGTGTGGCGCAGTCGAGAAGGCGCTCGCCTTTTTAAGCCAGCTGTCGTGGGTTCAACCCCCGCTCAAGCAGCAGCTTCCCTCTGAAAAGACTGTGTGAGCCTCTGTCTGTTCATCTCCTGTTTGGCTCAGTCGAGAGAGCGCCTGTCTACGAAGCTGGCTGTCGTGAGTTTGATCCTCGCTCAAGCCACAGCCTTTCTCCCAGTATTACACCTGGTGAGCCTAGGTCCGCACGTCTCTTCTGTGGTTCACCTGAAAGAACTCTCATCAGTCATTTCGGAGTGCGTGGGTTAAACCCCGCTTTGAACTGTGCTTTATCTGCTGTTAAATAAAGACTGTTCATTGTTCACATCTAACTGCTTGCTTCTGGGTCCTAAGTACAACCGTCACAACTTCCCAGTCGCGCAGCGATGGTTCTTCCTGTGTGCGCACCTCCTTTTATTCTCTCAACACAAGACTCTTTCCTTTCCAGTCTTCATCAATGAAATGCGCAGTCACTTTCATACAGGACTCCATTTGAAGAGATGTACACATCTGTTATCTTTATCTATTAACTCGGAAACTTTCTCTTTTTACTCCCTCGTATTTTGCTGTGAGGGCGTGCGTAATTGTCTGGCGCGCTGGCACTGAATATCCAGGTTCCAATGTTTTTCTTGGCCTGCCACGACACCAATGGGCCTCATACCCTCAGAAATAAAATAGTCAATTCCTTCTGTGATGTAGTTTTTGCATTTGGGTGTTTATATGAGGCATAAAATCCAGCGTGAGGGTGAGGGATCCCGTCGCTGCAGCGCGGGCAGAGCGCATGCAGTTATAAAACGAATACGCGATTATTAGACTAGAATATTGAAATGCTCTTAAATAAAAATATTGAAATGTACGATAAATACATTAAAATGGTGTTCTGAGACATGATGGGGGTGCTCAGAAAATACCCCCATTTCACTTGATACGTTTCTCCTGATGAAACGAACTGCTGGAGAAAAAATAAATTGACATATTTGGTCGACCAATCAGAATTTTGGTCGACTGAGCATGCATCGACCGATTAGTCGACCAGTCGACTTGGACTTTACAGCCCTAGTTTTTACAATAGAACAGTCTGTTTGTCTTATCAGAAAGAAACAGGTCCAATCTTTTTTACCCCTAACTGTTAAAGGGCTGTTATGAATTTTACAGTAATTAACTGGCAACAAGATGACAGCAAACTACTGTAAATGTATTTCTAGTAGCATTACTCTATTCAAATTAACACAAATATTATTGTAATTTCTATAAATTGTTTTAGTCCTTTATTTCCATTAGAGGAATCATTACCTTTTGCATGGAATAACCTGCAAACTAAATTTAAGCTGCTAAATTTGTTTTTTCTGAATTTTCTTTTAAATCTGCAGGGAAAACTCTGGTCAGACTTCCTGAATGTGTTTGTTTAAGTCATGACCTACAGCTGTTTCTTCTCTTCATTTTTTCCGCGTAAGTTCGAGCGACTGTTTGATGAAACTGTGTATTGATGCCATTTTTGGTCAACTCGCCCTCGGCAATGAGATCTGCTGATCCCAATGGGACAAACTTGCCTAAATAAAGGTTCATTAAAAATAATAAATAAAAAGATCTGTTCTTGTTCCTGCCAATCATTTCCAGATCAGTTGCTTTAGGACTAACTTTGGCCAAGCACTTGGACTAATGTACTTGGTCCAAGTGTTTCACTTTTGATGATGACTTCAAGCCAAAGTTGCTCCCCTCACTGTCAAAGTTTGACTTTATGGGCTGTAATTTCGTAGACCAGGTGCAAGCGCAGGCGCACCTGCCCTGCGCCGGCCTTCGCCGTGCGGACAGGGTGTGGCCAGCGCACTTTGCAAGTTTCCTGCAGTGCCAAGACAGGCACACTCAAGGCGCAGAGGAGCGCATCCACGCCTCCGTGCCAGCCCCTCAGCGCATACCCAGAGAGGGAGCAGAATAGGTGCGAGTGGGTTTAACACAGCCGAGTGTTGTCTTCACCAATCAAATGACCGCCTCTCCTCGCCTTTAAATGCACTGCGGCTGAGGCACAGCGTCTGATTGGTCTGCATGATCCCCACCACCCTGGAAACTTAGTGCTGGAAAAATCTTGTACCTGAGACAGTCAGAGCTGCTGTCACTTCAGCAGCTGGGAGAATGGACTGGCCATCGTGGCGCGCATCGGGCGAGCGCGTCACCGTGTGGGCCAGCTCCTGGGACAGATGTAATCTGTTCCTTTGTCATTAATAGGAGTAAAATGAATTAAGAGACAGTTACACAGCCGCTCGCTTATTCATTCATAATGCTTGTGATCCACCTGCACTCCTGGTTTGTCATCGCTAAATAGCAGAGCCTTTAGTGATATACTGTATACTCTCCCGTTATCTCTTCCTCATCCTCCTTGCAATAATGTACTCCATCTTTTTAGATCACAGAAAAAATAAAGACTTAAACAGAGGAATATGGGAGATAACAGGTTATTCCTGAGTAACATACATTTATTTTCTCTCTTTTTTCTCCATCTTTTTTTCTCCCTCTTTTCTTTGAATTTAATGAAATGAGAGAAGCCTGATATATACTCAGTATCAGATGTTAAGGCTGTTTATTGTTGACTTGTAAGATGTGCATCAAACTTCCAGCTGCCGTCAGGTTAAGTTTCCATTATGACATACAGCTTTAATCCGACATCAGATGTGACGGGACAGTTAATATAGATACAAATGTACAGTGGGAGGAAAAAGTAAGCACACCCTTTGTAATTTTGTACATTTCTGCCTAAATTGGTTATAAAATGTAGTCTGATCTTAACTCAAATCACAAGAATGAGTAAACAGTGTCTGCTTAAACTAACACCACCCAAACAATTACATGTTATCATTTTTTTATTGGCCATAAGATGTAAACATTCACAAGACAGGGAGGAATAAGTAAGTACACCCCCCTGGCTAAGGATCCTCCAAGAGCTAGTTAGTCAAATTTATGAGTCAGGTGTGAGCCAACCTGAAGTTCAGTTACTGAGGTGTGGCTTAAAGCTGCCCTGCCCACTGGAAAACACACACCAGTTAAGAGTTGTCGCTTGATGAGGGGCACTGTCTGATGTGCACCATGCATCGCTCAAAAGAACTCTCTGAAGGCCTAAGATCAAGAATTGTTGATTTGTGTAAAGCTGGAAAAGGTTACAAAACCATCTCTAAAAGTCTTGATGTTCACAAATCCACGGTGAGAAAAACTGTCTACAAATGGAGACAGTTCGGCACTGTTGCTTCTCTTCCAAGGAGTGGTCACCCTGTAAACATGACTCCAAGGGCACAGCGAAGGATCCTCAACGAGGTAAAAAAAAACCCTAGAGTGTCAGCGAAAGACTTACAGAAATCACTGGAACATGCCAACATCTCTGTTGACACATCTACAATACTTAAAACATTAAACAAAAATGGGCTTCATGGGAGAACACCACGCAGGAAGCCATTGCTGTCTAAAAAGAATATTGCTGCACATTTGAAGTTTGCAAAAAAGCATTTAGATGCTTCACAGAACAACTGGGAAAATTTTCTGTGGAGTGATGAAACCAAAGTTGAATTGTTTGGTGGGAACACACAACGTCATGTGTGGAGGAAAAATGGAACAGCACACCATCATCAAAACCTTATTCCCACTGTTAAGTATGGTGGGGGGAGCATTATGGTTTGGGGCTGCTTTGCTGCCTCAGGGCCTGGACAGCTCGCCATCATCAATGGAAAAATGAACTCAGAAGTTTACCAAGATATTTTGCAGAAAAACCTGAGACAATCTGTCAAACAGTTGAAGCTCAAAAGAGGATGGATGCTGCAACAGGACAACGACCCAAAGCACAGAAGCAAATCAACTTTAGAATGGTTTCAGAAGAATAAAATAAATGTTCAGGAATGGCCCAGTCAAAGTCCTGACCTAAACCCAATTGAGATGCTGTGGCATGACCTCAAGAAAGCTGTTCACACCAGACATCCCAAGAATCTTTCAGAACTGCAGCAGTCTTGTGAAGAGGAATGGTGCAAGATTCATCCTGATCGTTGTGCGCGCCTAATCTGCAGCTACAGGAAACGTCTAGTTTCCGTCTTAGGGCCAATAAAAAAATGATAAAATGTAATTGTTTGGGTGGCATTAGTTTAAGCAGACACTGTTTACTCATTCTTGTGATTTGAGTTAAGATCAGACTACATTTTATGACCAATTTAGGCAGAAATGTACAAAATTACAAAGGGTGTGCTTACTTTTTCCTCTCACTGTATATGCTGGTTCAGACGGTTATATTAAATAGTGATTGATGTGATTGTTGATTGCATTAAAATGTTCCTGACACTCTGGAAACCTACATCTGAGGCTGTGTTGATGTGTGCGCACATGTGTGCCTGTCACCAAATTACAGCTGCGGAGGGTGCGCTCCGCCCTGCGCCGAGAATAGACCAGGTTGAAGCGCACCTTCCGCACAGTTTTTTGGCACGAAATTGTCACTGCGCCACTCAAATCTGTCGTCACCTCCCCTTGGTGCGCCGTCACACCCGTCTCTGCGCAGACGGTCTACCAAATTGTCAAACTGGCAGCACACGGCGGTGCACCGGACGAAATTAGCGCCCCCTGCGCTGCGCCACAAAATTAGGGCCCTATCTGTTCAGACAAACTTAACCTCTGAATTTCCACATGTCTGCATCGTCTCATTTTCCTGCACAGTTTCACTTTCTGAGCTTGTCCAGGCCTTCAGAGTGTTTCAAAGTGTGGCAGGATGATGAGTCTCATCCATGCTTAATTCTGAGCTGCATTGTAGAGTCACTGTCAGCCAATGACCTCATGGTGGCACTCTATAAAAGGGAGTGTTGGCGGCCTCCCCTCCCTCTTGCTCTGGCCGTCCCGTCACTTCCGGGTCCCGTCGTTCCCTTCCTCTCGCTGTTACTGGTGCAGGTATGTTAGTAGTGGCTGCTAGTAATGTTCATTCATCTTTGTGTCATACTGATTTGCCTGGTTGGGCTTGTTTTTAGACACCATTACGGTCTGTGGCTCTCAAGATCGCCGTCGCACAGCACCTTTTATGACGCGCTTGTCCCATTTTCCCCTCTCTCTCTCCCTCGTGGGTGGTCTCTCACGGGGCCTGACTGGTATGTATGGCTAAGGACAAGCCTGTGCTCTTTCTCTGCTTCTCCACTGCTCCTCCAGAATTACTAAAGCTAATTCTTTATTTGTAACAGGGGCTGTGTGGACCGGGTGTTTTGCTGGGGAGTTCCAGCGGCGCTAAAATTAATGTAAGGACATCGTAGCTTGTTGCTGCCTGGATGCTGCTTTGCCCTGCTTCGCCTCTGCTCTGCTCTGTTAGCCTTTGCTGCTTTGACTGTTACCTTGCCTCGCTTCGCTGCTACTTTCCCCTGGCTTCAGTGTCTGCTGCACCCATTCTGACTCGGTGTCGGCAGCTGCTTCTTTTCGCCTCGGCCGCGGTGGCTGTAAAACTCTCAGGTGCTCTGTGCAGTCGAAGCTACGGCTAGCAGCCTGCTGCTAACCCCACTCGGGCCTGTGAGTCGGTCGCTGTCAAGGAGCCTCAAAGATAAATACTGAACTGTTTAAGCTGTACGGCTGACTGGACCAAATATATTAATGTAAAGCTGACTGTCTATCAGCTTCTTAAACGCAATCTTAATGACTGACTGAGATCAGCGGGGTTATTTTGGTTTGTAGTTCTTTCTTTTTTTCGTTTCTTTTCTTTTTGGGGTTATTTCATTTCTATTTCATTCCTTTAAGGTGACATTTGGGTTGATTTGGTTTAAGTTCATGGGTAAACATATTTTGGGTTGAATTTGTTTCCATGAGTTAGCTTGAATCATTTCTCATTGCTTTATTCCTTTATTTCTCTCTGTACTTAATTATTTTCCTTGTGTTTGATTCATTTGTTTTTGATGAGGAAGAAACTTTAATTAATTGGATATTGGTTTTGGGCTTAACCATTTAGTTATTCTGTTGTTTTGGCAGCGTATGTTACTTTGCATTAGTTATCTGGGGGCTGCCACCCTTATTGCTTAGTGTAATTAATATTAATTTGGGTTGTATTTTGGTTACTTTTTGGTGTGTGTGACCCACTAATTCCCTTTTTGTTTTTCACCTTTTCAGTTGCTGAGAGCAGACGGTGGTGGTTCCTGGTGTCCTGGTGGTGGTTCCCTCTTATGGTGTGCCGTGATCCCTGAATTTGAGTTGTTTCACCGAGTGCGTGTTAGTGTGTGTGCCACGAGTGATTGGGGTGCTTTTCTTCCCTGGGAATCCCATTTTGTGTTCCACAACCACTGCACCGTTGATGAGCCTCAGCACCTGAAGAAAGTTGTCCCTCCCCATGTGTGTGGTAAACTTTTAATGGTCTATTCTTTTATACTGTCTTAAATAAAATAAAGTAATTGCTGGAATTTGGAACCACGTCTCATGCTCTCATTGCAATAGAACGAACCTGTGTGTCCTAAACTGTTTGGGTTGGTAAAACTATTTCCTTGGGCGAAATTCCCAAGGTGGCGTTGCTGGCATTTATAGATTAAAGGACAATTTAAAAATTAAACAAAATTGATCCCAACTCTACCCTTGAGTTGCCACAAAAGGTTAAAACCTCTTTGGAAAGAGAAGAACAAACCCGATTGTCATAAAAACAATCTGACTTCATTCTGCCAGTTTCAGTCCTTCACACTGACCTAAAGTTTTGAATTCTCCGTCGACCAGACTTTCAGCCCAACTCTTCAGCTCTTCAAGCAGTCCCTCATGTTTCTCCTTGAAATAGGCGGTCTGATCCATCATCTCCTTTGTTTGGAGCCCGTTCCACTCGTCTTGTAACATCTGTTCTGAAGGGGATAACAGAAGGACCCTTTGGCATTAATAATCAGATGTTTACAGACCTAAATGATATAGAAGTTGAATTAGATTATTACCTCTTTCTTCTATTTTTTGATGCAGAGATTCGACAGCAGCCTTCGAGTCTTCGTCTTTTGCGGCGTGAGTGAGCAGGTGGATCAGCTGCTTAATGATGTGGTACACTTGGAGATATGATGCCACTGCTGGGTTAAACAAATCAGGCACTGAGGGGCAAAAACACCAACAATTAGAAAAGCATAGACTCCAAAAGAGAACAATCTCCAAAGCTCATGTACTGTTCATTTACCGTGCAGCCAGTGAGCGACATACTCTCTGACCTGTTCCCAGTCAGCCAACGCTGAACCACAAACACCTGAGGGATTCAGATCACAGAATAAGTGATTAAGCACCTGCAAAGGTCGCATCTGAATCCTTTTCAAACTTAAGTCTATTGAATACACTCCAAACATAAGATTTAATGTTCATACTGACAAACTTTGTTTGTTTCTTAAGTGAATTTTTGCCACCTGCAGATCTTTGGTGACAAACTCACTCCAAGCATCAACACCCACCTTGTAGTTTGACCATGTCCATCTCCGGTTGCTCCTCCAGTAGCTTTCCATTTTTAAACTTACTCCCCAGCAGAGGAGTTTGGACGAAGACATCAAGCTCGATGAATCCGGCCTCATGAGGAGTCACCTCGAACCACCGACCTGTGAGACAAAAACTAATGTCACAACAGCTGTAAGAATATCCCCACACTTTGACCTTATCTGTCTTAAAGGTGCTATGAGGAGAATCTATTACCGGCGAAATTAAGAATCTGCTACCCATGACGACATGGTGACTGTTGTAATGCTGCCTTCCAGTAACCTCGGAACTGGGAGTGACATCATCTCTGACTTATCGGCGTTCCAGTTGAAGTCAGAAAAAAACATGCCGATCTACCAGGCTATTGTTAGCTGTTGTTAGCACGCCCTGCGTTGTTGTTCACAAATATCACATGAAGAATGTGATTATCACTATGGCAACATTTTTGTAAATATAAGTCTAACAATACTATGTATACAGCTGATCTAGAGCCACACACCCCAGTCAGAAGTGCAAATAAATGGATTATTACAGGAGCTAAATAACTGTTCACACTGGGGGCATCCATCTTCCATTGTCAACTCGGGGGTGGCGAGGTTTCACAGAGTTCCCAGTAGGAAATTCTGACTTTGGGGGACGTTCCAGTTGCAGTTTCCTACTCGGAACTCAGAAATTCCTACTTCTGACTACAACTTGAACGCACCAGAAGACGTGACCCAAGCCAAAGCGTGTGTTTGTTGTGATGCTAATGAATGCAGCTCAGACCTTCCTCAGAACTCTGCATTGCTTTACAACTTCTTTTTTCAACAACTTACAGGATGCAAAGCCACGAGGTAATGTATCTCTTTCTAGTTACGTAGTGGTAGTTTTTGATGTGTGACAACAGGCAATTTTTGGAAAACTTAGTATTGTAGTTTTGTAGCCGGCTATATATGGCTACTTACAGCCCGGTGCTCTAAGACGAGTCTGAATAATATAAATTTGCTCTAGTTTTAATTGTCTTGTTCCTGAAGTTGAGTATCCAGGCCAGTCCAGCCCTGTCCGACCCGACCCAGAAGCTAAGGAATAGCATTTATAGATAACCTATTTTGATGCTATAAACTCATCTTAAAGTGTGTATTTGCATCAGGATTATATATAAAAATGAGACTTTTTCGTTATTACTTAGAAACTCCTCACAGTCCCTTTAAATAAAAGGTGAATTCATCCAAGTGCATAACAACATGATCAAGAGTTTTTGTACAATGTGGGACTTTGCAGCATTTTACCTCCAGCCTTTAATTTCAATAACTGAGCCCCTTCAGCAGAATTGTGACCATAAAACTGACCTTTCAGGAGCTTATTTGAGAAGCAGTGTCTCTCCAGAGCACAGTAGACGGGGTACGGGTTTTTGGCGTCCCTGTTGGCCTCATCAGAAAGACACCGCAGGTCCATCTGTGAAACATGACACATGAATCAGGACATGCAGCTCTCCAAACATATTCACAGTCAGAGTTTGACTTAATGGACCTCCTTCATGATTCCAGCGGAGGTCATCAGCCCCCAGATGTCAGTGAGAGAGAAGTTCTCCTCTTTTGACCGATCGGTCAGCCACTCCAGAGCGTCCCACAGATTCACCCCCGGCCCCGTCAGCAGGGCCAGGGCACTTTCAAGGTCAACGGTCCAGTGCTCTTTACGGTACAGAGAAGACATGGACCTGAAGGAGGAGACAACAGGAAAGGTTTACCCTGCATCGGGAGAAAATCTCATTTTTTAATTATCTATTTATTAGAGATACTCATATTTATGTATATACACACTTTCAGTATTATCTAACTTCGGGGCGTCGGTGGCGCAGTTGGATGGTGCACTTGGTCAGTGATCAGGGGGGGAAAGTTCAAGCCCAGCTCCGGGCGACACATGGCGATGTGTCCTTGGGCAAGACACTTAATCCCAAGTTGCTCCCACTGCTGCGTCAGTGGTGTGTAAATGGGCATGAAAGGGCGTGAATGTGTTAGAGATACTGATGGATAACTAACATAGATACTCTGAACCATCAGTGAGTGAATGTGAGTGCAAATGGGTGTGAATGGGTAGGTGTGACCTGCGGTGTAAAGCAGCTTTGAGTAGTCAAAAGACTAGAAAAGCGCTATATAAGCTCAAGTCCATTTACCATTTACCATTTACCACTTATTTTACAGCACCCATCTCTTTCTCTGTTCCTCAGACATAAAAAAACTCATGAACCAAGGCAGCTTAAATAGTTTATTCACAAAAAAGAAATGAGATGAAATTTAGCTGTACTTTCTAATTTCATTTTGTTTCAGAGTAACAAATTCATTACCTGACATGCCAGATGGACAGATCACTTGTTAGCTGCCACGGCTACAGCTAGTTGGCTGTTAGCCACTAGCCAATAGCTTAATTACATTGATACTGTCGTTGCACATTAAATTATACCCCACGAATGTGTCATTTAATACTTTTTTGGGACATGAACCTTGTCAAAGACAATCCCTACTAAGTAAACTTATGAGGAGAGCAGATTTTGCCAAGTATAACTGAGTAATCATGATAGCTAACTGACATTAGCCTCCTTTATTTGTACAACAGGAAGTGACTTCACTTCCTGTTAAGTCACTTCCTGTTGTCGTCACGCCCGCAGCTCCCTCTGCTCCCACATCTCTTCCCTGATTGGGCTGTTAAGCATTCAGCCGAGTAAAACAGTTGGACAATGGGGGCTGGCAAGATGGAGATTTCAGAATCAGACAGGTCAGTCTGCTCTGCAGGGCAAACAAATTCAATCCATTTTGCCCAAATTTGGTCAAACTTAACTTTTGAGTTTTCAGGTAGTGTGTCAATTTTTGCATTTTATATTTCTCAAAAATGATCTTTAACCACTCCACCAATGTGGGAGGTGATGGATTCAACCACCTTCTTGTGATTGCTTTTTACTAGCTGCAAGAAGATCCTGCTCTAGTTTTACATCTTTACCCAGGGAGGAAAATCTCATCATAATGTGACTGCCTCAAAAAAATCAAACTGTGTGAAGGGAAAACAGGATGCGTGGATGGACACGGACATTTACTTCAATGTCAAATATCATTAAATACACCAGGAGGGCCAAGGCCTTTGAGATGATGCTCCTGTGCTCCAGGTTCAGAGGATATGATCCTTCATATGGGTGGTTTGGAAATGAGTTAGGCTTGCCCATCATGTCATTCCCCACCCTCTCTCCTCACTCTCTGGATCTCCCACCCATGCAGTCTTCTCCAATGAAGACAAAAAAGCCATCTTTGACACAGTACTCATTAACCTCTGATTAATCTTACCATGTGGTCCCTGAAACTCCGCCCAGGTAGAGCATCGAGTCCAGCAGGCCGTCTTCCGCCATCTGACAGAGAGAGCCCAGCACCGCCGTGGCAGCTCTCTGACCTCCACCAGAGCCTAACAGAGCGATGTGAGGGACAGAGTCCTGGACGGAGACACGACACAAAGATGGTTACACGCCCAAACACGAGGGAGTCGACAACAAGGAGTAAAGCATGCTGGAGAAGATGTGGCCGATTACAAGACTCTAATGCTGCATTCACACTGCAAGCGACCCAGCTACCAAAATCGCGTCGCGCGTCCAAAAATACCTCATTTTGGTCCGTCGCTCATCGCTCGGTGACGTCACGTCCGCTCGAGTTTCACCGCGATCATATCATATATCACATAATAGGATGGATGAGCGCACATTATTCCAGCTGTTTCATTTTCACTCACTTATCAAACACAAAACACTGCAACTGATGCCCTGCAGCAGCATTATCTCTGAGTTTACCACGGTCCAACGGAACGCATCCGCCCTGTAGTCCGGATGAATAACTGTCTGTCTAGGGTACCGTCACATGTACACACACCGCTGATTGGCTGATGCTGCACAGCCACACACGACATCGCCTGAATAGATCAACTTTTTTTAACTTTGACATCGCGCGATGAGTGAAATGATCGTCTTGTACGCAGCTGACGCATCACGGGGGGGTTAACCCCGTCCCATCACGGCTGTACATTGACTTTGAATGGAGAGTGATCACAGAGGTAGTACAAGTAGCGTCCGGTGTGATCGCACCTTTAACCTGAAGCCTGAGAAACGATCTTTAATGAAGGAGACAGGTGAATGAGATGAAGACGGTGCAGTGTTGAGTCTCCATAAGTGAGGCGTGTCTCCCTCACCTCAGAGCAGTCGACTCCAAGTTTGTTCAGAGTCTGGAGGACGATCTCTTTCCTCTGGTTGATGAACTCCAGCTCACCAGGACTCAAGCTCCCAGACTCACGGACACCTCTCTGAAAAAGACAAACTATTATTACAGGCTACTTCTGCTGTCAAACTCAGTTCACTCTCACACTGTACTCGTCTCTGGTTCTTGTCCTGTAGTCTGCCCCGGATCATTGGTGTAGACCACCTACTGCTGTAGACCTACAAACTTTTACTTATGCAGCTGACACCAGTTTAGGCAGATACTAGTTTATGCAGATGATACCAGTTTATGAAGTTGATACCAGTTTATGTAGATGATCCCATTATGTTGATGGTACCAGTTTATACAGATGACCCCAGTATATGCAGATGGTACCAGTTTATGCAGATGATTACAGTTAATGCAGATGGTACCAGTTATTGTAGATGATCCCAGTTTATATCGATGATACCAGTTTATGCAGATGATACCAGTTTATGCAGATGACTCCAGTTCATGCAGATTACCCATTGCCCTTTTCTGCAATAAAAATAAAGGCTTTATATTACTCATATATGTATAATCGCACACCTCCGCAGAAACACTCAGATAAGGCAGGAGAAGTGAACAGTACAACATTCTCGTTGCGTCTCATGTCTTCTCCTGCTTATCCGTGGTCGGGTCGCGGGGTCAGCAACCTAGGCAGGGAAGCCCAGACTTCCCTCTCCCCAGCCACCTCGTCCAGCTCTTCCTGGGGGATCCCGAGGCGTTCCCAGGCCAGCCGAGAAACAAAGTCTCTCCAGCGTGTCCTGGGTCTACCCCGGGGCCACCTTCCGGTGGGACGTGCCCGGAACACCTCACCAGGGAGGCGTCCGGGAGGAATCCGGACCAGATGCCCGAGCCACCTCATCTGGCTCCTCTCAACGCGTAGGAGCAGTGGCTCTACACCGAGCTCCTCCCGAATGACCGAACTTCTCACCCTATCTCTAAGGGAGAGCCCAGCCACCCTGCGAAGGAAACCCATTGTACTCGCGATCTCGTTTTCTCTGTCATGACCCACAGCTCGTGACCGTAAATGAGGATGGGGTGAAATAGGGGTAAATGGAGAGCTTCACCTTACGGCTCAGTTCCCTTTTTACCACGACAGACCGGTGCAGAGCCCGCATTACTGCTGACTCCGCACCAACCACCTATCAATCTCCTGATCCACCCTTCCACCCTTTCCCTGACATCCCTCCATCAGTCTGTGTGCGTGCAGCATGTTTATGCAGATGACCCCAGTTTATACAGATGATCCCAGTTCATGCAGATTACCTTTTGCCCTTTTCTGCAATAAAAATAACAAATTACTTTTATAAAGTAATGTGCCCAACACTGATTGGCAGACTCTCCCAGGTTTCCTTCAGTGCCTGTATGATTCTGTTGTTTCCTTTTTTTGGTTATAAATCCTTTATTCTGAAGCAAGCCAGTGTAACGAAGTCTCCTTCAATCTTCTGCTCATCACGAGTTGTCGAGATACGACAAACACACACAAATGAAGCCTGTAAGAGAACTGAGGTCAGTCTGATAATCAATAACTGATGTCAGGATAGTTGTTCTTTTATAGAGTTAGAGTAAAGGATATCTGGAGACTCCATCAGCTTTAACGTGGACCAGGTCTCAGGATGGGTCTGACTGTCACCTCAGTGGATTTGAATCACAGTCAACACGTGATATCTACAGCCAATATGCAAACAGTGTATCTGCAAATATAACAATCGTTGACCAATTTTAGATGAATGTGGTCGGTTCAAGTGCCAGCAAAACTATGTTTGGATGTTGTTTTTGTAGCTGGAGAAGTGCCAGCTGATTGTTCTGCAGAAAAATTCCCCACCAGGATCAAATAAAGCAGGACTTCCTCGTCTGCTTCTTATGCAGCTGATTATCAACTTTTAATGCAATTATCTGCTGATATTGCTCTGGTAACATCCTGCAGCAACTTTATCACTCTCATTGGTTGTTAGAATAAAAAAAGAGCCCCAAAAATATCATTGCAGTAGACCAGCCCTATTCAATCAGCGGACCAAAAGCAACCTGAAATCAACGTGATGGGGACTTTCAGAAACACTGACAAGGTCTTCCAAAAATTACAGACAGTGAACGCAACAAATTATGCTGTATTTAATCTGCACTTTTTTATGTTCAGACGCACCTTAACATGTGCTTGCATTTACCCGTCAAAACATATTGCTGCCTCCGTGCAGGACAATTGTGATAAAAGGTTCGGATCTCTACAGAGCAATAGTGGCATGGAATCTATTACCAAGCTTTTTAATCTCAGACAGAAACAGAAGTTGCTTCAACAAGAAATTAAAGATGTATTTGTTCACATATGGCTTACCTGAAAGATAATAATGTTAACTACTTCTCCCTCATGATGTGAATTTTTGTTGTAGTCCCAAAAGGTAAGGAGAGTTCTGTGGTTTGCCTCTCCTTTTTTATTTTATTTTTATTAACTTCTTAAGCATTGATTTGCTTTTTGCAATCAAGGTGAATAACAGAGCTACTGTATGAGTGGATTGTATGAATGTTATGAGTGTAGTGTATATAGGCATGCTCAAAAGGATGATATGTTTTTGTTGAAGGTGTAATATGTAGACCCCAGGAAGAATAGCTACTGCATTTTTGCTGTAACTAATGAAAAATAAATCAAATAAAAAATATTGTAATCATCTGTTTGAAGCGTTACATTTAAAGAAACTATTTCATAAGAAGCTTAGTTTAATTACTGCTCTAAATTGAGTTTATACCCTTTTGGATGTGGCAATAAATGAATAAACATCCAGTGTGTTTGTTGTCTATTTGTGTTTCTTTTACGTGGTTAAATTCGCTCACTGTCTGCCAAAAGCTGCCGGCCCAGCTCATGTCCTAAATCTGAAACTCTGGCTCAACTGAATTTCTAATTGAACAGCCCTGCAGTAAAGTATTCTTGCAGAAACATATATCTCATAAAGCAGACCTGATGCTTAAACTGAGCCTCAGGTAGGAGTGTCTGACTAAAGCATGTTCATGGGTTTGTTCTACTAATAGACTTTCTTGATTAAACATATATCATCAGCAGAAAAATCATACTAAGTTTAATCATAAATGTCTCCTACCCCAGTTTCTGTTTGTTGCTGCTCCATGTTGTTGTTTTGTTGTTTTCTGTTGCTGCTGAAGCTCCAGTCTGATCACAAAGCGGCCCTCTGCCATGGTTAAATTATGAGTCAGGTGGGAGTGTCCTCGCCCTCTTTAAAGGTGTGTTCAGGTTATTCTCATGAATTCCAGGGCCTTGCATTTGATTTACTACTCATTGATCGTTCCGTATGTATCTTACTGTGTGGCATTGTGGGGATCCACCTTTAAAACCACCATAAATTCACAATAAAACTGCAAAAACGAGCCATTATCAATAAGGCTGACTGCTATGCTCACATGGAGCCACCTTTTCTTAATTCTCATGTTAGGAAATTTCTGATCTGCTTTATCATAAAATAATGCAAATTATGTTCAAAGCAAAATCAAAAAATGCTCTCTGACTCAACACAGAGGTTCTTTTTGATTCAGGACAGTCCTGAGGGGTTTGCAAATTTACTAGAAAGGTATGAAAAGAAGATGTGTCTCCATTATTGGAGTTAAATTCTGGAATGATGCCAGCATACTTTTAAAAATGCATCATTCTTTTTTTGTTTTTAAGAAAATGGTTTGTAAAACTAATTTGAAGCTTATAAGCGCAATTAATTATCTGTGTTGTTGCTTCTAGGGGTGGGCGATACTGGGAATTTTGGCATCAATCCGATACCAAGTAAATACAGGGCTAGTATCGCTAGTATTGTTAGTAGGGCTAGGGCTAGTATTGCGATACTTTTTACATGAAATGTAATGATCATTGAAAAATTCTGTAATTTTGCCTTGAGTTGGTTGATTATAATTATGGTAAAACACAGCACAAAGATTTTAGGCAATAAAAATGCTTTTTGTTAATGAACCACAACAATAGAACAAAATTTTATTTATTTTTTTGTATAAAAGTAATAACTTATTCCACATTTAAAAAAACACAACTGCAAAATAACAAAAAAAGCAGAAATGTAAACAAATATATAAATATAACAATGTCAACATCACAACAAAAAAAAACCTTCCATTGTACAAATAAAGTGTAAACTACAGTTTACAGGTTGTTAGCCTAAAACAAGTTGAAAATCTAGGACAGGCCTTTATAAGCAATCTGCTTCTGCCTTTCAGACATTATTCAACACATGATTCTTGGTTTGGTGATTTTCTGTGAAATGTCAATATTGTGTACAATATTTGGTGTTGTCATGACTGAATAAAATAAATAAATAAAAAATAAAAGTGACAGTTCTGATTAAATCTTAAAGCTCAGACTTTAATCTCAGAGTTCTGATTTTTCAAACCTGAATTCTGACTTAAGCTCATCACTGCATCGTTTTCCCAAAGCTCCGTGTCCTGCTGTGTTAGACCGTCATGTCTTTGGTGTTTTTTAATCCAGGATTTGATTTCAGAGGAATCAAAAACTGTAAAAAGCTGTCTAAGTAAATGATGCAGCTCTGTTTCTTCCCCTTTGGAAACACGCTGATCTGAGGGGGCGGGGCTAGAGAAAGACATGATTACGAGCTCTTTGCTGATTGGGTGCACAGACAATGTCTAAAGAGAGGAGTGTAGAGGGGTCACAGGTCACAGAGCGGGCTTAGAAACACACATGTAGGTGGTGTATGGGTGTATAACGATGACATCATAAATCCCAGAAAGTCCAAACAAAGCATTTTAAGGGGAGAGATCATTTCTCTGAGTTGCAGCAATTTGTTCAATATTTACTGGAAATTAATTAAAGGTGCTATGAGGAGAATCTGTTACTGGCGACATTGGGACTCTGCTACCCATGAGCACGTACATCGACTGTCGTAATGCTGCGTTCCAGTAACCTCAGAACTGGAAGTGACATCATCTCTGAGTTATCGGTGTTCCAGTCGAAGTCGGAAAAAAACATGCCGATCTACCAGGCTATTGTTAGCTGTTGTTAGCTCGGGAACGGCGAGGTTTCACAGAGTTTCCAATGGGAAATTCTGACTTCGGGGAACGTTCCAGTTGCAGTTTCCTACTCGGAACTCAGAAATTCCTACTTCCAACTACAACTGGAACGCACCAAAAGACCCAAGTCAAAAGTGTGTGTTTGTTGTGATGCTAATGAATGCAGCTCGGACCTTCCTCAGAACTCTTCATTGCTTTACAACTTCTTTTTTCAACAACTTACAGGATGCAAAGCCACGAGGTAATGTATCTCTTTCTAGTTACGTAGCGGTAGTTTTTGATGTGTGACAACAAGCAATTTTTGGAAAACTTAGTATTGTAGTTTTGTAGCCGGCTATATATGGCTACTTACAGCCCGGTGCTCTAAGACGTGCTCTAAATTTGCTCTAGTTTTAATTGTCTTGTTCCTGAAGTTGAGATCCAGGCCAGTCCAGCCCTGTCCGACCAGACCACGAAGCTAAGGAATAGCATTTATAGATAACCTATTTTGATGCTATAAACTCATCTTAAAGTGTGTATTTCCATCAGGCATATATCTAAAAGGGAGACTTCTTTGTAATTACTTAGGAACTCCTGACAGTCACTTTAATGAAATTAATTTTCATGTAATAACTAATGTTTAGAATTTGGGGCACCATGGAGGTTTCCCAGAAAATAGACTTATGTGATCTCTGTCAGATCTATATTTAGATTCAGAATCAATTTCTCATGGATGAAAAGAGAAAGTGGAAATAAGGCGAGTTAAGAGATGGTTTCAGATTTTTGAGGTGGGGTCATAAAAGGCTGATAGCCGGAAATTCAGAGGAATCAATGCTTCATTTGTTAAGAGTTATTTTTTTTATTTCATTTTGATTTAGTTCTCTTTTCTATCTTTTTTTTTACTTCCTTTGTACTTGAGAAAACACCTTCCTTGTATGAAAAAACACTTTAACATCCTTGTTTGTGTTTGGCAGAAGTGTGCAGCTGGACTCTGCTACAAGTAGAACTGGTTCTTGACTCTTTAAATCTTTATCTCGATCAGGGGCGTAGAATTGGGTGGAGACGCCAGGGACACGTCCCTATCAATATTATGCCACTACTGCATGGTCCCTGACCCAAAACACAAGCAAAGTATATAAGGTTATAACTAAAAAATGCTTATATTTAATGCCAGAGAGATACTTAAAGAGGTTGTTTTATTTATTATCCCGATATTATTTGTGTATTGAAAGGCAGCAACTGTTTAAGACCAACAATAAAAGTTTGTGGTGAAAAAACACAATAAAACCTCGGATTAATAACATGACTTTATACATTCATATTGTCGGGAATTACACTTGTTGGTCCTTTTTGGTTTTGGTTACCAAAATTTCTGATTGATTCCAAACTGTCCCACTGTTCATGTGTCATGCATCAATATATTTTTGTCAAGGAACAGACAGTAGAGATTTAGAGTAGTTTTTTCTGAATATGATAGTTTGTTTGTTTGTTTGATCAGCTCTACATGACATTAAAACAGTCATAAATGCAAAACTCATCAACTTTCAGGGGTGCCATCTTGGTGTGCTTTAAGTCCCCACCTATGTCAAAATCAAACCTACACCCCTGATCTCAGTGAGGCTGTTCTGATTAAAGGTGTAGTCAGCGATCTTCTTATCTTCTAATCTAACGCACTATTTGTCAAATTTACCACGTTTCTCCTCTCCATCCACAAGATGTCAGCACTGACAGCATGTTGAAAGAAAAGGCCGGTTTCAATACACAGCCTTGGCTCTGAATTTCAGCAGGTAAATACTGTGGCTCGGGCCGAGTTACCAAAACAGGGTACACCCCCCCACATCCAGGGGGCGATCATACTCATGCGTAGATCAGACAGAGGGGAGAGTCGAGGTTGCGTGGCGTCTTGATTAGCGTAAGAGAGAGATACAATAGGTGCAGTAGCAATGGCTGAACAGGAAGTAATGCATCAAAAGTAGATCGGTTCGGACTACTTTGTTTCACATCAGTGAAACCAAATCAGCAGAAACCACACCAAATGTAGGGAGATGGATCGAGACCCCCCCCCTTCATGGAGGTCTCTGATTGGCTGATTTGGTGCGCACCAAATTGCAGTGGTTGCATTCACATTGACACTAACATACCGAACCCTGGCACAAAACTTCTTTGGTGCGCACTAAATATGGTTGTTGTGAAAACACCCTTAAGGAGAAACAAGCCACAACAACTTCACAGGGTGATTACATGCTGTGTGCAGTTAACCAACAACTAGCTTTTTGACCTCCAAGCTGTCTCCTTCAGGCAGTGCTCCAGCACACGCTGGCCCTCTGCCTTAGGTAGTCTACCACTCTCGACAAGAACCAGTTTTCCCACCTGCACACATTCTCAGTTCCAAGGAAACACATCTCAGCTCTCCCATGAACAAACAGCTGCAGGGATAATGTCACATTATCCTGCCTTACACAAACAAAGGCACTGACTGAATCAAGCTCCACTGTCAGGAAAGGGTGCTGTTCAGCTGCCTTCTTTGGACTGAACTGTCCGACTTTTCAGTTTGATCTGGACCAGTCTGACACGTGTAACCCCCCCTGGACCAGGTCTGAACCAAACAGCTGAACCGTGTGTAACAGGGTGAAATATCCATCTGTATTTTTCTATGCTGTTTATATAATTACACAAAATTACCTGCAATCTACTGTTATTTAGCCAGCAGAGTCTCCATCCTTACGCTCCTGTTTGTGTAATGTTGCAGCACCGTTCTCTCATTAATTTCTTCCTCTATGATATTCTAATTCATATGTGTTCCTTTCACCATCTCCCTTCTCCCCTTTTCTATGAGTTCCTTCTGAAGAGGTGGGTGCTCATCCTCATGTCTGATAATCTAATCCTATCTTTGTATTAAATATTAGATTTTGTGCTCTGTTTTATTCCCTGTGTTCTTTGAGGTTGTTGTCCTAGCTTTTAGTCTGTATATACAGTTGTATGAAAAAGTATGTGAACCTTTGGGATTACTTGGATTTCTGCTTAGATTGATCATAAAATATGTTCTGATCTTCATCTAAGTCACATCACTAGACAAACACGGTCTGCTTAAACTAGTTCCACACAAAAAATATAAGTTTTCATGTTTTTTTTCAAAACCTTCAAACCAATGACAAAGGCCAAATGTTTTATTAAGATTTGATTCAGCTACTTTATAACAGGCCGGCTCTAGAAGACTCATCAGACTTCCAAAACAATGACTTGGCGTCAGTGCAGGTGCAGGATTATGTAAAGCTTTTTCCTCCTTGTTTGTGGTGGTGATATAGTTTCCTCATGATAAGAAGCTCAAACTGCTGAAATAGATCTCCAGCAAAGCTCCTGTTATATTATCACTATGGCAGCAGCATGAATCCTCACATTCTTCTTAAACACAAACGAGCTACGCGTTCATTTTCAACGTCTTAACCAACCACTCTAAAGTATGGAAACATGCAGAGGTGAAAGTAAGCCGGAACGGCCCGGAGCGGCGTGGCGGTAAGAAATATACAGACCTCTTTTACCAGAACAAACCAGAACGCCTCGAAGAAGTAACTTTCACTCATGCATACAATGAGAGCCCTTTCTTTTTTCAAGCGAATTTAACCGAAATAAGTGTAAAATTAACGAATACAAAAACACCATCTGCAGAATGTGCCTTCTGTGACGTGTTAAACAAGGTTTTAATGCACCTGACGAACACTATAGGCTATAATTGGTAGGCTGTGGTACTCGTTTACAGTGATAGGTGGCAACTTGTAGAAGGCAGTCACTTGCTTGGACGTAAACAGGGGTTTAATTGGGCCGGAGCCCTCCAGAGCCCAGCTCCGCCACCTTGGCGCTGAGCTCCGCCATCTTGGAGCTGGGCTCCGGCTTCGTCAAATACACAAATTAACCAAATCAAAGTGGCAGTAGCGCTACAGACGACAGACCATTTTTGCATGGACAGCCTGCAGGTCTCTCACAAACACCGAGATGCTCAACAAGTCAGAGCAACATCAGCGTAGACGGGGTGGAGGTATGAACGCGACATGATACCAGCGATTATCAGAGAACTGCCAACATGTGTGCACGTCTGAAGGGAGCTTGACTTTAATAAAAGCATTCACTCTACAAGCACGAGAGCATGGAGATATAAGCATGAGGAGCTTCTCACGGTGCCGGTACACGTAAAATAAATACACTTTATTAGACACAATATGTAAACAGTTACAGTGCAGGGTGGAAAAAGTATGTGAACCTTTGGATTTAACAACTGGTTGACCCTCCTTTGGCAGCAATAACCTCAACCAAACGTTTCCTGTAGTTGTAGATCAGACCTGCACAACGGTCAGGAGGAGTTTTGGACCATTCTTCTGTACAAAACTGTTTCAGTTCTGCAATATTCCTGGGATGTCTGGTGTGAATCGCTCTTTTGAGGTCATGCCATAGCATCTTAATTGGGTTTAGGTCAGGACTCTGACTGGGCCACTCCAGAAGCCATATTTTCTTGATGGTGATTACATGCTGTGTTTAGTTAACCAACAACTAGCTTTTTCACCTCCAAGCTGTCTCCTTCAGGCAGTGCCCCAGCACATGCTGGCCCTCTGCCTTAGGTAGTCTACCACTCTCGACAAGAACCAGTTTTCCCACCCGCACACATTCTCAGTTCCAAGGAAGCACATCTCAGCTCTCTCATGAACAAACAGCTTCAGGGATAATGTCACATTATCCTGTCTTACACAAACAAAGGCACTGACTGCATCAAGCTCCACTGTCAGGAAAGGGTGCTGTTCAGCTGCCTCCTTTGGACTGAACTGTCCGACTTTTCAGTTTGATCTGGACCAGTCTGACACGTGTAACCCCCCTGGACCAGGTCTGAACCAAACAGCTGAACCGTGTGTAACAGGGTGAAATATTCATCTGTGTTTTTCTATGCTGTTTATATAATTACACAAAATTACCTGCAATCTACAGTTATTTAGCCAGCAGAGTCTCCATCCTTACGCTCCTGTTTGTGTAATGTTGCAGCCCCGTTCTCTCCTTAATTTCTTCTCCTGTAGTATTCTAATTCATATGTGTTCCTTTCACCATCTCCCTTCTCCCCTTTTCTATGAGTTCCTTCTGAAGAGGTGTTTGCTCATCCTCATGTCTGATAATCTAATCCTATCTTTGTATAAAATATTAGATTTTGTGCTCTGTTTTGTTCCCTGTGTTCTTTGAGGTTGTTGTCCTAGCTTTTAGTCTGTATATACAGTTGTATGAAAAAGTATGTGAACCTTTGGGATTACTTGGATTTCTGCTTAAATTGATCATAAAATATGTTCTGATCTTCATCTAAGTCACATCACTACACAAACACGGTCTGCTTAAACTAGTTCCACACAAAAAATATAAGTTTTCATGTTTTTATTCCACACACTATATAAACAGTCACAGTGCAGGGTGGAAAAAGTATGTGAACCTTTGGATTTAATAATTGGTTGACCCTCCTTTGGCAGCAATAACCTCAACCAAACGTTTCCTGTAGTTAGAGATGGGCCCTCGAGTTTAAGACCTGTTCTCGAGTCGCCCTCAAGTCGCATTTTTGGAGACTCCAGACTTGTCTTGACTCAACCCTGAAAGACTCAGGAATTGACTTGACTGGAGATCAAAGACTCGTGAGCAATCTTTATTTTATGGAGGGTTTTTTGAGTGTGCTGGGAGTTTTTGTTCCCCTCTCTTACCTCGCCTCGCTTTTCTCCCTCTTAGCGGCCGCTTCCAAACCTCGTAAATTCGCTGTCGTTAAGGAAGCACCAGACAGGAAGTCACCGTGTGGGGTATCCGGAAGTTTAAAAAAAAATACGAGGTGTTGTTTATTTCTTTTCTCAGTCTATAACGTGCTTTATGAGCATGTGACATCGCTATTCTCATGAGAGCCTGTGGCTCTCTGGGAATCAGCCCTTGCCCCACATATCAGTCATCAGTCAGTCATCATCAGTCATCAAGGCAAGCACAAATGCTCCCCCACCAGCTTTGCTACCCTTTATATTGACCTACTGCTACACAAACTTCCAACAGCACGGCTACCACCACTCACTACTTTATTTTATTGTATTGTTAAATGCCGTATAGTTTCTTTTTGGCTGTTCATGGCAAGTTTGTTTTGCATTTGACCATGGCATGCATGTGCACAGCAGAAGCTTTTTCAGAAAGAAAAAAGAGTCTGAATAGAAATTTGGATTAATTGTATATTTGCCAGAGGCTACATCATATATGTATATATATATACATGTATATATATATATATATATATATATATATATACATATATATATATATATATAAATATATATATATATATATATATATATATTTATATATATATATATATATACATATATATATATATATATATATACATGTATATGTGTGTGCGTGTGTGTGTGTGTGTGTGTGTGTAAAGACCCGTGACTCGACTCAAACTCTAGATCAAAGACTCGTGACTCGTCAAGTCTTGCCCCTCAAAGACTCGAGAATTGACTCGACTCGAGGTCAAAGACTTGTGACTCGACTCGGACTCTAAATCAGAGACTCGTGGACATCTCTGCCTGTAGTTGTAGATCAGACCTGCACAACGGTCAGGAGGAGTTTTGGACTTTTCTTCTGTATAAAACTGTTTCAGTTCAGCAATATTCCTGGGATGTCTGGTGTGAATCGCTCTTTTGAGGTCATGCCACAGCATCTAAATTGGGTTGAGGTCAGGACTCTGACTGGGCCACTCCAGAAGCCGTATTTTCTTCTGTTGAAGTCGTTCCATTGTTGATTTACTTCTATGCTTTGTGTCGTTGTCCTGTTACATCACCCATCCTCTGTTGAGCTTCAGTTGGTGGACAGATGATCTGAAGTTTTCCTAAAATGTCTTGATAAACTTAGGAATTAATTTTTTCTGTCAATGACAGCAATCCGTCCAGGCCCAAGTCAGAGCAACATCATCGTAGACGGGGTGAAGGTATGAACGCAACATGATACCAGCGATTATCAGAGAACTGCCAACATGTGTGCACGTCTGAAGGGAGTCTTGACTTTAATAAAAGCATTCACTCTACAAGCACGAGAGCATGGAGATATAAGCATGAGGAGCTTCTCACGGTGCCGGTGTGCGTAAAGACACACAGGACAGGGGTCCACACTTTGTGTGTTTGCTGTAACTCTAACGATGTGTCATTTGCTCATGTGTTCGGCTTTTAAGTGAACAGAGCGATTTATAAAAATCGACAAGGCAGTCTTGTGGTTAAGTAAAATTCATCTTTCCTGAGGAGTCCAGCTCTGTTTTCATCTTCTCTAAATGATAAACTCATCATGACGCTTCCTGCATCACTTATTCTCCATGATATCAGAGCAATCTGAAGGATCAAGCTCCAAATGCAGCCTAGTATCAATCAATCTTTACTTATAAACCATTTTTCATAGATAAAATGTAGCACAAAATGGTGAACATTCCTACTAGTGCAGTAGTTCTCAACCTGTGAGTCGAGGCCCAAAAGTGAGTCTCAGAGCTATTTTCAGTGGACCGCATATAAATCTGGTAAAATTTTTACCTCCCCCTAAAGAAAATAAATTCTTTGCCATATATTACATTATGTGTCTGAAATCTTACATTATGCACCCAAGAAAGTGCACAGTAGTCAGAAAAGAGCAGGCTTTACCAGTGTCTGTCTTGTATGATGCTCTCGCACAAAGAGTTCACGCTAAAACATTTTTTTGAGTTGCACAGTTCCTTCAAGAATCTTATCTTCCCTTCAGCCCTGGACACATGCAACCTCAAAGTACACAACAATTTGACACAGGTCTGTTGTAAAAAGTCTGTTTATCAAAACCAATCAAGTGCACAAAAAGAAATAAAGGGTGAACCCTGGTCTGGACTTTCAGGTGTGAAAATAGTTCATCTTGAATGGTTGTCCTGCAGAGCTGGACCACATCAGATTTGTTCTTCTTCTAATCTTTTAACCAAACCATCAAAAATAAAGGGAAAACCTACGTAAATTTATCTTTAAGTTTTAAACAGAACGGGATCAGCAGCAGCTCATGCCTCACATTTAATGACAGAGTTCTGGTAAAACTTTGATTTTTGGTTTGGTGATTTTATTTAAGAAGGGAAAGTCTAACTCGACAGTGGCCTCATGTAAACGTCCTGTTCACATGATTTCAGGTGTCCTGGGAACACCTGAAATCAAGCCTAAATCTGAAATTAAGCCTTGAGACACACATACTCATAAAAGTGCATAAGAGCCACTTTAACATGTTTTTTTATTTTAGCTGTCAGCACGAGTTCATTCATATCTAATGCTTAATGCAATCATACCAAACTATAATCAGATGGAAAACTGTTTTATGTTTGAAGTAGTTTCAAAAAGAAGATGCACTTTTTATAAATTCACTTTTAAATGTCTCAGAATTTATGAGACGGAAACGTTAACTTTCCCAGCCCTTCAGAAAATATTTGATGGAGACAGAAAGATCACAGATTTTGGAGCTGTTCAAGAAAGTTTATACTCCCACAAAAAGTTATTTGTGGTTAAAGCTGCTGCTTGATCAAGTTTCAAAGTCACATCTAGACTTGCACTGCCACACCTCTGGAGATCCACTGGTGTGGGAAAATAGATAAACCACGAAATTGATACAATTAAAAAAGAACTAAAGAATAATTCAAATTTACTCTGAATATAAAAGTTTGATTACTTTATTAATCCATATTTCATCAGTAATTGGAGACGATGGGACTGTGAGGAAATAGATATCTGAGGTGAAGCATCTGGTTTTAAGAGAGTCTTTGTGTCTTTATTTTTAAATGTATTTATTATGGAGGAACAATCAATAAAACCATGGATAGAGAGATCAATCTAATATTAACATTAAAGGGCAACTCCGTTTTTTTGACACCTGGACCTTATTTTTAGGTTTGTGCATGCTCATATACTCACTCAGACAAACATCGTGCAGCTCAGAGTCCTTCAGAAGTTATTTAGATCCAACCGATGTAGCCGCACTTAGCGGGGGCCACGGCAATGGAGCTTCAGCGCGGGACATAATCTCTGCAAAGTCGCTCATCTCTACCACAGCCCGGTTTTTCATTGCAGAGAAATCCTCCAGAGTAGTCAGACATATATTCCTGGATAGATCCATAAGCTTGTCAGCCGGTCTCAAGTCCCACTCTGAGCAGCAAACACACTCCTCTTCTGTTGCTATAGGCGAACACTGTCCACAAGCGCACCACCAGTTCGCATTGAGTCGTGGACGTGCTCCTGTTTGTTGTTCTCGAGCCAGCTGTTCGTCTTTCTCCCTCCACATTCTTCTTTCATGGAGCTCCTCGTCCGTGTACTCAGGCTCAAACCGGTAAGGACAACCGCCAAACTCAAGTCGTAGTCTGACTCTTCGACATCAGATAAATATTCTGCCATGTTGCTCAGCAATGCCGGCAAAAAGTAGGTCAGCTGTACCTTTGTGTCGCGCGGCTATGACGTCATCAAAAGTTTGTTTACCAGGTCAGCTGACCCACCTGAAGACGGTAGACGAGCTGACTTTGTGATAACACTGGCGATGGATGAAAAAATATAGTCGAAATGAGCGATTTTGCAGAGATTATGTCCGCGCTGAAGCTCCCTTGCCGTGGCCCCTGCT
This sequence comes from Scarus forsteni, assembly GCA_036419115.1. Lineage (NCBI taxonomy): Eukaryota > Metazoa > Chordata > Actinopteri > Labriformes > Labridae > Scarus > Scarus forsteni. The sequence continues at coordinate 1,429,484 of JAZDUH010000342.1, forward strand.
AAGTGCGGCTAAATCGGTTGGATCTAAATAACTTCTGAAGGACTCTGAGCTGCACGATGTTTGTCTGAGTGAGTATATGAGCATGCACACACTTATAAATAAGGTCCAGGTGTCAAAAAACCGGAGTTGCCCTTTAACATCTATAAACTGGAGAAGACTGATGTTCATTAATATAACACCATCTATCTGAACTGCCATGGGTTTGACTGGTCTAAAAGTATAAATGTGGTTAAATAAAGTTATTCCTGTTGATGGTTGATGCAGGAGAGAGCACATGGAGTTGAGGGGTAGTCCATGTGGGTCGTCATGGCCAAAGGAAAATATGTGTGATATTTGAAGGAACTACAGTGCACTTTTATTTAACCTTTATTTAACCAGGTGAGCCCCACTAAGATCAGCTGATCTCTTTTCCAACCTGACCAAGAGTGGCAGCAAAACACAGTTTATTAATGTACTGAACACACTGAGGTTAACATCAGGAACAGGCCAGGCTCAGCTTGATTGCTCTGCTAAGACGTCTTCACACTGAACGCAACATAAGCGTCCTTGATCACTTCAATCAGCAGGGTGTGCATGTGTGATGGTACCCGCTACAGACAGATTGGCCGTTTTCGAATTCACCTACTATACTAGCAGTGCGTACTGATTCGACCAAAATGTAGTATACAGTATCCAGTATTTGAACAAAAGCGAAGTTGCAGTGTGCAAAAAATACCCAGATGAAGTACTGATTCGGGAAAAAATTCACAGTATGCATCGGACCAGTCTGCTTCACCTACTGTTACCCATAATGCAAAGTGGCTGAAGCGTTACGTCTGTCTTATACCTGCAGCATAATTAGCGTAAACCACTGACCAGTCTGACATTTTACCGTTACGTTCTGTATTTCTCCTCTGTATTCCCACCACCCTAAATGTTCCTGCTTCTCCACATTCTTAATACTGTATTGTGCTTGTGATGTTTATTCTTGAACTGTTCTATTTCTTTTAAGTGGCCCTAATATTCTGTCGTACGCCATCACATAAAAATATACAAAATAATTTCTCTCCAAAATAATAATATTCTCCACCATTGACTGATTCATATAAAATGCTGCTTCTGGCAATATCTGCAGATTAATGCCTGAAATGTCAACTTGTACTCATGGTTTGTTTGTTTTGTACAATTAAAATTAAGTTTGGGAAAAAAAATAACCTGTAGCCTACTTCCACTTTGCTCAAACTGGAACCAGCGTAGCTACAAAATAAACCAACAGAACAGTCAGACTACATGCTACATTCCAGTGTAGTAGGCAGTATGCAGTGCCTGCTACATACTACTATCATATGCAGTATGTAGGAGGCGAATTCGAAAACGGCCATTTTATTTCGGACAACAGAATGACAATTCACTCCCCTGTGGAAACATTAGTCAGTGACAACATTAGTTCCACCTTGACAGACTGCAGAAAACTGACAGTCGACAGGGCATCAGCTGCAGAGTTTTGTGGTTGGTAAGAGAGTGAAAAGGAGACAGTTGGAATAATGTCAGCTGATACATCCAATTATATGATATATGATATGATCGCGTTGAAACTCCAGTGGACATGAGGTCACCGAGCCACGAAGTTGGTGACCAAAATGAATCATTTATGGACACAACATCAGTGGACGATGCGATTATGGTTGTAAAGTCACTTTCTGTGTGAGCACAGTTTTAGAGCTCCAGTCACTGCAGTCGCTCACCAGGTCCCTGTCCTTGTGATGATTGTATCAGCATTGGTATCTAAGAACTACACTATATGTCCAAAAGTATTCACTCACCCATCTTAATAATCAGACTCAGGTGTTCCAGTCTCTTCCATGTCCACAGGTGTATAAAATCATCACCTAGGCATGCAGACTGCTTTAACAAACATTAGTGAAAGAATGGGTCACTCTCAGGAGCTCAGTGAATTCCAGCGTGGAACTGTGATAGGATGCCACCTGAGCAACAAATCCAGTGGTGACATTTCCTCACTCCTAAATATTCCACAGTCAACTGTCAGCTGGATTATAAGAACGTGGAAGTGTTTGGGAACCACAGCAACTCAGCCACCAAGTGGTAGGCCACGTAAACTGACGGAGCGGGGTCAGCGGATGCTGAGGCGCATAGTGAGAAGAGGTCGCCAACTTTCTGCAGAGTCAATCTCTACAGACCTCCAAACTTCATGTGGCCTTCAGATTAGCTCAAGAACAGTGCAGAGAGCTTCATGGATGGGTTTCCATGGCCGAGCAGCTGCATCCAAGCCTCACATCACCAAGTGCAATGCAAAGCGTGGATGCAGTGGTGTAAAGCACGCCGCCACTGGACTCTAGAGCAGTGAAGACGCGTTCTCTGGAGTGACCAATCACGCTTCTCCATCTGACAATCTGATGGACCAGTCTGGGTTTGGAGGTTACCAGGAGAACCATACTTGTGGGACTGCATTGTGCCAAGTGTAAAGTTTGGTGGAGGGGGGATTATGGTGTGGGGTGTTTTTCAGGAGCTGGGCTTGGCCCCTTAGTTCCAGTCAAAGGAACTCTGAATGCTTCAGCACACCAAGACATTTTGGACAATTCCATGCTCCAACTTTGTGGGAACAGTTTGGAGCTGGCCCCTTCCTCTTCCAACATGACTGTGCACCAGAGCACAAAGCAGGTCCATAAAGACATGGAGGACAGAGTCTGCTGTGGATCAGCTTGACTGGCCTGCACAGAGTCCTGGCCTCAACCCCATAGAACACCTTTGGGATGAATTAGAGCAGAGACTGAGAGCCAGGCCTTCTGGTCCAACATCAGTGTGTGAGCTCACAAATGCTCTTCTGGAAGAATGGTCAAAAATTCCCATAAACACTCCTAAACCTTGTGGACAGCCTTCCCAGAAGAACTGAAGCTGTTATAGCTGCAAAGGGTGGACCCACGTCAGATTGAACCCTATGGATTAGGAATGGGATGGCACTTCAGTTCATATGAGAGTCAACGCAGGTGAGCAAATACTTTTGGAGATATAGTGTATGAGTGGACTAAAAATGCAGAATCTCTTCTCAGATTTTAGTTCTCACATCCAGGCAAAGGTCCAGAATCACAAACCTTCTGTCAGCTCTCAAAGGGACGAGGTGACGTTGATACATGTGGAGGGCACACGAGGGCGGCAGAGGGACCTGACAGAGGAGGTCAACCAGTGAGTCAAAGAAAAACAGGACTGTGGAAATAAAGGAGCAAAAGTAGACTTATTGTGAACATTCATCAGTATAATACTGATCAATAAAACATTGTTGTTGCTGCTTTCTGTCTCCTCTGACCTGATTTCTCGCAGACCCAGATGTGCACATGCAGGATCAGGGATGCCAGAAAACCTGATCTCTGTCCCCTGCACTCTCACTGAAACCAAGAGCTGGCTGTTAAAGGACATTTAATAACCTGAACCAGACCTTCAGACTGCTGCAGAACAACAGACAGGACTTTGTGGTGCATTTAGAGCTAAAGACTTTGCAGGATCAGAGACTTTATGAGTAGAGCATATCTCCCCCAAAAAAGACCTTGAGAGGGCTATTCACTGCTTTGTTACGTCACGGCTGGACTATTGTAACTCTTTATTTGTCGACCTTAGCCAGTCAGCTTCACACCCTCTGCAGGTCGTCCAAATGCAGCTTCCCGCCTGCTGACTGGCAAAAAACGGTATGACCACACCTATCCTTGCTTCTTTGCACTGGCTGCCCGTTGATTTTAGAGTTCATTTAAAAGTTTTATTGGTTGTTTTTAAGTGCTTGAATGGTCTGGCTCCACCTTATTTATCTGACCTGTTAAAGCCTCATATGTCTACCAGGGTGCTTAGGTCATGAACCAGTTGCTCCTGGCAGTGCCTCGGACAAGGCTGTCCACTCATGGGGACAGAGCCTTCGCAGTGGCAGCACCAAATCTGTGGACAGCCTACCTGTCCAGGTTAGAGCTGCACAGTCAACTGAGCACTTTAAAACGCTGATAAAAACCCATCTCTATTCTTTTGCGTTCAATCCCAACTAAACCAGTAATCTTGGTTTTTATCTCTGTATCTTTAATCCCTTACATTTTATTCCCTATCCTCTCTTTTACTCTTTCTTTTATTGTTTTTTCTTACCTTATTTTATTTCTGTTTTTATGCATATTTAATATTTGGCTCATTTTAATTATTTTTACTGTTTTTATTATCATGACTGTTTTAGTATCACTACTGGGCTTTTAATATAAAGTGTATATAAAGTTGTTTTCCCTTTAAAACTGTAGTTTAAAGAAGTTTAATTACTGTGTTGGCATAAAAAAATACTATTGGAATTGGATTGCTTTTAGAAGTTTGTTAAACTAAACAATTCAAGTAGAGCTGACTTAATAGCAAGTTTATTGAACTGAAGAAGTTTACTTGATCTGAACCGTTCTTAATTCAGCTGAACTTAAACTTCTAAATTCAGATAACTTAAAATTTTAAGGCAGCCCTGACACTAACTTTTTTAAGTTAAAACAACTAGCCTTTTGTAGTGTGATTCAGTGTAAGAAGTGAGCTGCGGTTTACTTTTGATTATCAGGTCTGTCCCCACACACAGTCGTGTTACTGGCTTCATTCTCCAGCACTGAGGGGTTACCTCCTGGTTGTCCTGGTTTGACTCTGTCAGGTAAACAGTGGACCTGTGTGCGGCACTTTTTCATCAATGTTTTCTGTATTAAGTGTTCACAGAGAGGGCTCAGTGTGAAGACCTCGAACCATGATGTCTATCTCGTCATATTCAAATGACCCCCTCAATAATAACTCTGCAGAGATGACAGGTTCTGTCTGAATTTACATGCGGTCCAAAGAAAAACTGACTCCTGCTCCAGACAGAGGGACAGACCATTTCATCAGCTGCTGGACCAGAAGCTGAGACCTTCGTCCAAGGTAAGGCCGGACATGGTCCATATCATCAGATCATGTCATTATTATTATTATCACTATTAGTACCTATCAGGGAGGGGGACTCCTGTGAGAGTTTATATTAGAGTCACATTGAAGAAGGACCCAGAGGAGCTCCAGACTGGACCTGGTCCTTAAAGACTCAGAATCAGAATCAGCTTTATTGGCCAAGTACATTTACAATATATAAGGAGTTTGGTTTCAGCAGGTGGTGTCGCTCGTGGAATACACAGCAGAAAGAATGAACAGAATACCATAATAGAAAAATATCTATGTAAAGAAATACACCTAGTAAGAGAAGAAGATATGTACGCACTTAGTAGAGACGATATGTACACATAAAAGGAAAAAGAAGAATGTAGATGTTCGTACACATGTGCAGAAAATAAATAAATATACACAATTGGTGGAAGGTAGAAGGTAAAGATGTAGTGCAATTGAATCAGTGACCAGTTAAGCGGCATATAAGACCATCTGAACTCAAGACCAGTACTGTCCTGGCTTAAGTCTTGGCTCAAAACAAGACAATCCTGTTCCTATTTTTAAAGGATACTGTGCATGGAAAGAAGGATATATATATTTACTTATTTATTTGAGTATTAATTTTAATAGTATTAGTTTTTAAAAGTTTTAATTTTTTGAATAGGTTTTATTAATGTTTCTCTGTAATTTCTTGTGTTTTTATGTGATGTAATTTCTTATTTTATGTAATGTAGAAAGGCCTAACCAGGGACAGTAGTTGAGAATTAGCCTTGGCTATAAACTCCACTTGCATGGCATCAGCTGCAAATAGTTTTTTGTGACTATGAACAATTGCAATGTCCTTGTCAAATAAATAAAATAAATAAATAAAATAAATTCAGCAGTGGAGCAGAGTCGTCGGTTCAGTTATTCAGTTATAGTTTTTATTTTTGTGTGTGTTTTTATTGGAGTTTTGTTTTTTCTTTACAGGAACAGAGTCTATTTTTTATTGTTTTTGATTAGTATAATGATTTTTATTTACATGCAATTTTTCCCAAAGAGAGTCCATCTTATTTTCATTGTTTGTTTTCTCCTTTTTTGTTTGTTAAATTTATTTTAATAGATAGATAGATAGATAGATAGATAGATAGATAGATAGATAGATAGATAGATAACTTCATTGTCCCAATTGGGAAATTCGTTTTCACAGCCTGCCAAACAAGAAGGACATATACAACAACAAAAAAAACCATACAGTTAGGGAAACAGACACCACATGCAAACTCGTGCAAAAACCACAGAAAACCATAGAGCATGCATTTTCCATGCCATTACAGCCCATTGGTCAGTGGGTTGTCTTGTTCAGGATGGAGATGGCAGATGGTGCAAAGCTCTTGTTAAAGCAAGCCCTTCTCCATTTCAATGTTCTGTACCTGCGGCCAGAGGGCAGAAGCCGAAAGTGGATGTTAAGGGGTTCTTTCATTAAGTTCTGAGATGCTGGGTGTGGGGGTGTGAATTATTTTTGAGGCTATGTGTGTGATTTTATTGAGCTTACTTTTGTTGGAGACAGACAGCATGTTATAAAGCAGGAGAACAGTACATCAGGATGGACTGGATGGTGCTCTTGTACAGTAATAATAATAATAATATTGTTTATATTTATTTTATCTAAAAGTTCTTGACCTTCCAATTTCAGTTAAATACTTGAAGAAATTGAAGCTTATTGCTTTTGATATGGTGTGCCCACTTTATTAAATGAAAAATTTGACAATGAAAAATTATGTTTCAACATTATATTGACAATAATATCGTTTATCTGCAATTATTTTTTTGACAATAATCATCCAGCAAAATTTGTTATTGTCACAGTCTTAGTCCAAACCAAAGCTTTGAGACTCCAGTCACTCTGCAGGTCTGAGGAAGAGCCAGCACCCTGCCTGTTCAGGTGGGCTGTGGGGTTTGAACCACACTCAGGTGAGACCAGCAGCAGCCTGAACCGCTGGTCCAAGGCAGGATAGATCTATGCTCAACCTTTTTTCAGCTGGAGATCACCTGTGATGCTAACTGAGATGGCACGATCCACTTGCCTAAAAACACTGAGACCCATAAACAAAACTTCAAATTTAAATGATCATCTAACTTCACAATCAAAGATGCTTCTTCAGTCCATAAATGTGATAAAGGGCATCAAAATAAAGATTCTGTGGATTTAAAATCACATTAGCACTTTACAGTGTATGCAGCCTAATACAAAACAAAACACAAAGGACTAGAACAGTGTTAGCATAAAACACAATTAAGCTCATCTTTATAATGTTTCTAATCCTAAAAGCTAACGAGGTGGAGAGAAACCAGTCAGACTGAGTTTATATTGCAGAGCAGCTGGATCACCAGATTTGTCATGGAAAAGTAAAAAGGTCAACCTGTGTGCCTGATAAAGGAGGGAGCATCTCCTCTTAAAGATCTACTCGAACGCTAATAGATTTACAAGTAGACCAAAATCTACAGGTTGGTGACTCCTGCTTTATGATGTTCACACCACACTGAGCGTGTGTGTGATCATTAGTTTTAAATTCAATAATCATGAGCACGACAGAAGTAAATGATAAAACTGGAGGCCTTTTAATAAACTGCTCTCTGCTGGGTCAGACTTTTAGGCTGGTTATTCTGGCGTGTTCACTTTTTAGGCACCGGGTCACAAGTTTGCATTTTAGTTCAAATCAGATACAAAAAAATCTTGGAAGTTAATGAAATGTTAATCAGACTGTAAAAACAGAATCATGTATCAGAAGTTCATCTTAAATCAAAGATTTAAACAGTGGTGACTGAAAGTGGTTGTTCCTCGTTGTGTCGTCACATTTTACACAAAATCAAAGATTCAAAACACGACCGAGTCAAAGTCATTAAATCAACACGCCTCAGACTGTGGATAAAAACTTTACAGGAAATGAGTCTTTATTCCTCTCTGTGAAAGTCAGTGAGTTACAAATGAAAAATGGATCAGTTTCATGTTTTTGGAAAGAACTTAAGTTCCCCAAAAAAATATAAAAAAGTTTGTTTGAATATCCACGATCAGATCTGTTGATTTACATTTATTCAAAATCTGATAAAAAACAGGCTCAGCATCCTCCTCCTCCTCTTCCTCTCCCTCCTTCTCTCCCTCCTCCTCTTCCTCCTCCTCCTCTTCCTCTTCCTCCTCCTCCTCCACCTCCCCCCCTTGTCCTCCTCCTCCTCTCCCTCATCCTCCTTTCCTTCCTCTTCCTTCTCTTCCTGATCATCCTCCTCCTCCTCCTCCCCCTCTTCCTCCTCCTCTTCCGCCTCCTTCTCTACATCTTTGTCCTGCTCCTCTTCCTACTCTTTCTCCTCCTTCACCACCTCCTTTCCCTCCTCCTCCTCTTCTGCCTACTCCTCCTACATCTCTTCTTCCTCTTACTACTCCTTCCTAACCTCCTGCTCCTCCTCAATCTCCTCTTCCTCCTCCTCCTTTCCCTACCTCTCCTCCTTCTTCCACCTCCTCTTCCTCCTCATCTTCTTCCTCCTCCTCCCCCTCCTTTTCCTCATCCTTTGCTTCCTCCTCCTCCTCTTCCGTCTTCTCCTCCATCTCTTCTTCCTCTTTTCGTCCTCTTTATCTTCCTCCTTCTCCCTCAATCTCCTCTTCCTCCTCCTCCTCTTTCTCCTCCTCCTTCTCTTCATCTTCCTCATCGTCTTCTTCCTCCTCCTCCTTCTCTTCCTCCTCTTGCTCTTCCTTCTTCTCCTTGTCCTCCCCCTCTTTCTCCTCCTCCTCCTCCTCATCCTTCACTGGAATTATTTTTGTTGTCTGCTGGTTTTGACGGACATCTTCATCCTGGTTTAATGTGGGAGGGACCAGCTCTGAGAGTGACCAATCACTGAAGGGGAAGATACCCTCTACCTGCCTAAATGCACTGAGTAGGAGCCATGTGATTGACAGAGTTGCTATGTAAATAAATAAGCAGTTGAACAGATATACCAGTAAATAAAGTGTGGGTTGAGTTTCTGTGAGTGTGGACCTGTGGCTCCCGGTGAAGTGCAGAGTCTGTGATGAAGCTGAATGTTCATCCTCATTTCAGGTGCAGACACACAGGTGCATGATGGGAGGAGCGGCTGCTCTTACTCTGGCGGTCTTGTCAGGTCAGTATGAAGGTCACATCCTGTAGTTTGAAATGCAGAGCCAGTCAGACCCTCACAGATGTGTTTGGTGTCTTATCCCTCACAGGCCTCTGTCTGCTGCCTGCTTCTTCTCCTCGGAAGTTCATCCTGGTGCAAAAGTTACAGAGCTGCATGGAGATCAATAGCAGCATTAAGATGACCAAGATCTCCATCAGCATTATGGGTTATAAGGTCTAGAGCAGAAATGTTAATATGTAAATATCTGTAGCTGTATCATGAGTGGAGCAAAATTAATTTAAGCATTATGATAAAACTAATATATCAGCAGCAAGATGAGCTGATCATGTCTTAAACAGCAGCACAGGCTGACCAAGCTATATAGCAGCATCACATGGTAACCAGAGTAAAGGGGACCAGATTTCAGAGCTGCATTGTGACGTGACCAAGGTCAGTAACAGCACTGGGATCAGTCCTCTTATGAGCTCCTTCATACAAAGCAGAACACCTGGAGCTACAGGTGTGCTGCTGCCTGTCTTGACCAACACTCATGGCAAACATGTAACATAACTTTGTCAAACATTTTCAGGCACTCAGAACTCAACCGCCATTTTGGTCTTGGTCCAAAAGGCCGTGATATGGAACGAGGCCCTGAGCTACTGCAGGAAGCACTACATCGACTTGGCCAGCGTGAGGAACGAGGCCGAGAACCAGCGGATAACAAACCTGACCCAGGGAGGAAATCTATGGATTGGTCTTCATGAGTTCCCGTGGTCATGGTCAGACGGAGACAGGAGTTCATTTGGTTACTGGATCAACACTGTTTATCAACCCGAAACAGAAGAGTCATGTGTGGTTAGCACACCTAAAAGATGGGACGACAGAACCTGTGAATCAGAGCACTACTTCTTCTGTCACTATGGTGAGATCTTTGTCTCTGTGATGAGATCTTTATGTCTCTGTGATGAGATAATTCTTATCAAATAAGACCTTCTGAGATCTCTTGTCCTTCACTTAAGTCATCCTTCTCTTCCAGATGGTCCCAAAATGAGGACTCAGCGAGTGCGAGTGATGCTGAAGAAGTCTGACTCCTCTGTGAACATGGAGGACCTGAAGGAAGACATCCTGCTGAAGGTAACGATGGTTCATCTCGCTCTAACCCTCCTGACCTTCTTGTAGACCAGGGGTAGTTATCTGGTTACCTGAGGGCCAGGTGTAGTCCACTTCTTCACTCAGTGGGCCCACAGTTTCAGATAGAATTAAAATTTGAATAATGTCATGACAGAAATGAGCTTTAAATGAGACAGACGTTGAAATCATCATGTTTTTCATATTGTAAATATGAAAATAAAGAGGTTTATTAGTGTCTTTATTTGCTGGTGTGTTGGTATGAATGGATTATTAATTATTTTTAAAGAAGAATTGTTAATGAGATTATGAACCCAACACGATAGAAGTCAAAGCCTGCGTACACACCACAGCTGGGGGTTAAGTGCTGTGCCCATGGACACACTGACATGTGGAGGCCGGAGCTGAAACCTTGTGTTTATTGATATAGTGAACCTCCAGACTGAGACACAGACTTTATTAGCTTCCATTCACAGAGTAAAAAGTCAAAGAGTCATGTATGTAGGATTTTACTGTTTTCACAGCTCAACATTTGCATGTCAGATGTGTAACAGCTCTGGAAATTTAATGTTACTATTGTTTCTCTCTCATTTGATAAAGAAAACAGAATGAATGCTAATGTTATATCCGTGGCTGTTGTCAGTGAAACAGAGGTGTATATGTACATGTTTTAGCCTGTTTGTCCAACTGTCTGTAATATAACTCTAAAAGTTCTCCACAGATCTTGATGACATGTTCAGTGAGTGTTGCTCATGGCACAAGAAATTTGTGAGTAAATTTTAGTGCTGATCCGGGTCCGAGTGTGGATCCATGAGCTTCTTTTAAAAGCAGTTGACATTGTGAGGCGGGCAGTTTTCCACATTCTAGATGATAACTCCGTTAAGAGTGTCAGGAATGCTTTGGCAGGGGTTTGAACCCTCAGAGCACTTCTAGTTTGAATCTGATGATGATTTTCTTTTTCAGCTTCAACAGCAGCTGAAGGCACAAGGTGTGAAGGAGGACGTCAAGCTGAAATGGGTGAAGCAGACTGATGGAAAGGTCTTCCACAAGATGGAGAAGAGGAAGAAGAAGAGGGAGCATTGGGAGTTATAATCTGCTTCAACAGGATCAGGAGTCAGCAGCTCCTCTGACGTCTCCTCTCTTTTCTCGTTAGTTAAGTTGCACTGTAGTCAACTGGTGTGAACTGTTTGCTGTTTTCTCTGACTCTATATGCTTTGTTTCTGTCGCCATGGTTACTTGTACACTGTGACAGCTGTGTGTTTATATCCAGTAGGGTCATAATCTGAAATAAATGATCTTGTTTCTTTAAAAAAAACATGCTCCTCCTGTCCTTTTGTCATGGCTGTGAAGATCAACAAGGTGTTGGATGGTGGTATATTAATGTGCTGTGTGCAGGCTGCGATAGAAACTGCAGGTGATCCTGAGTTAACTGAAAAACACCATTAAATCACAGCTTTGGTTTGGATGTTTGATTTAAGATTCCTGTAGAGATTCCTGTAAAATTCTTAATTCATGATTTTAAATCCCAGTACACAAAAAGAGGACATTAGAGCTCAGGTCAGGTTTTTCTTTATTTAACCTGATGTAGTGATTATTTTCTGGATATTATTGGATATTAATTAAAGAAACTAATATTCATTTTATAACCAGTTTTGCTCTCGTTAATTAAGGGGGCACCATCCTTTTTATACAAAAAAGGCTAAATTAACTTAATTGATTTATTAATTACTTCATTTAAATTAGATAAATCAATTAAGTCAAACTTATCAGTTTAATCAATCTCAAATCTAAAGACAGAACTCTCATGCAGTGATGTGATCTTCCAAATAGAGTACCAACAGACAGAACTTTAAATATAAGGGTGATTTATTAAATGAATATATAAGACAAAATAAAATAAAATAAACACTGAAGAAGGAATGAATGTCGGAGTTATACTGAATTAATGATGCTGTCAATCAGGAAAGAAGATATGTACCCACAAGGAACATTTAGGTATATGGAGTGGCTATAGAGGATTCATATCCGAATTAACCTACTTGTGAAAGGTCAAATAAGGGGAATAATAGGAGAATTAACCAGGACACACTCAAGCCCATCTAAAATGACTGGAGAACTGCGCCTTACTTCGTGAAGCTTTTGTGATTGGATCTCAAACTGGTCCTGAGCTACTGGAGAGTCTGGAGGACGGTTCTGGTTCTGGGTGGTCCCAAAGGGGCTGAAGTCCACACTCTATCCAGCGCGATGGATCCAGGGTGGATGTTCCGATGTGAGCAGGTTGGTCCCAGGTTTCCCAGGAGAGAAGTATCGTCTTAGATTGGACTGGCAGGTTCTGTTTCAAGATGAAGCTGAAGCTTGGAGCGTTGATGTCTCGGTTGTATAAAAAAAATTGATTTGTAACTACCATACCGTACCGTCTTCTTCCGCTTATCTGTGGTCCAGTCGCGGGGGCAGCAGCCTAAGCAGGGTAGCCCAGACTTCCCTCTCCCCGGCCACCCCGTCCAGCCCTTCCCGGGGGATCCCGAGGCATTCCTAGGCCAGCTGAGAGACATAGTCTCTCCAGCGTGTCCTGGGTCTACCACGGGGCCGCCTACCAGTGGGACGTGCCCGGAACACCTCACCAGGGAGGCGTCCAGGAGGCATCCTAACCAGATGCCCGAGCCACCACATCTGGCTCCTCTCAACGCGTAGGAGTAGAGGCTCTACTCCGAGCTCCTCCCTAATGACTGAACTTCTCACCCTATCTCTCTAAGGGAGAGCCCAGCCACCCTGCGAAGGAAACCCATTTCGGCCGCTTGTACTCGTGATCTCGTTTTCTGATTTCTGATTTGTAACTAATTCCAAAAATCCAGAATTCGTTGGCCATACGAATACTATTCTGAAATTAATAACGAAAGTCCACTTACTATGAAGCCAATCTTTGAAGTGTTACTGGCTTATAAAGAAAGAATCGGCGGGCTACAAAAACGTAGACAAAAGAATTAAGTATAAATATGGGGAGCCGAATAGACGGGAAACTTAAAGAAGTAGTGTGACGAAGAAGAGGAGGAAGAGCGGACAAGAGGACAAGAAGAAGCAAGAGCACATGTCTCTCTGGTTTTAAGCTACTCACAGGGGGAGGGCCATTAGATGAGTAACAAACTTTACGAACTTTATATTTGGCCAATATTAAGTTGTATTTTGATTAAACATCCAATATAAGCACTCCAACTGGATAGGAAATCTCATGGTGATCAATTTGATACCAAATACTATATATGTAAAGTATAAGAAAGAATTAAACAATTCAAATCCTATCAAACAGTCAATTAAACAAAACAGGTGTGGTTAACTTAAGACATATAAGTTAACATGCCTTTGGGATGGTATGCCACCAAAACTTCAGGTGTAGAAATCCTATTATAAGCATTCAGTACAGAGTACAATTCTGCAAGGGAAAGATCTCTTCTCCGTGTGTCAGAAGCTCTCACAAATAAACCAACTTTTTATAACTTTGGCATTTTTAGAGCTAAAAACACAAAAGTCACATCATTGGAAAGCATTTGTCATGACAGGAAAAATATCACATTGTTAGATGTGTCCATTGTTTCATTTAAAGAGTTTAAAAGGTTTGTGGTTTTCTGTGCTAGACAGAGACCACATCTGGAGCAGATAAGGAAGAGCAGACGAGGGGTCCAAAATGGCCAGGGAGGTCAAAGGTCAACTTAGGTGCCACCTAAGAATTGTTTATGACTTGGGAACGAACTCTCTTTGGATATACTATTAGGTCTCAGCCAATCAGAAGTAAACACATCAGATGCCAATGTCTGTTCATGGTAGTTTCTAGGAGTTAAAGACAGACTTGATGGTGCCACATGTCTCTAGGAGATTGACGACCATGGTCCAGGAAGGCACAGGCAGGGAGGACTGAGGTGTTTTGAAGACCTTTCCTGTTCCTACAGTTTTTTTCAAGTTACATCTTGCTACACTGATAATAAGGAACCTGTGTCATGGCTGGATGTTTGTCTTCTTTTATGAAAATTTACAACAACCTTTGGAGACATAAATAAATGAAGCTGGCTTTGAGCTCCAGCAGGTCGTCTTGATAGTGTCCTCATGCCTGAATGCACTGAGTTGCTGCCTTTGCCTCTTTTGTTTGCTCCTGTACTCGTCTCTGACTCTGGTCTTGTAGGTGGTCTGGGATCCTTGGTGTAGACTGCCTGCTGCTGTGGAGTCACAAAGCCTCAAAAACTACAATTACAAACATGACACATATTTGGCCATTTCATTAGGAACATTACAGTTCATTATCATTACAGCTGTTAATGTAGATATTAGCATGATCTCTTGAGCCATGATGGAGGGATTCATCATTGGCTTTATGGATTCATGTTGGTGTTGGATGTATATATTTGTATATATATGTATATGTGTATTTTATATATGTATATGTGTATCTATGCATATATGTGTATCCATAAAATGAAGAGCTTTATGCTCTATTGTAAAGTGTCTTGAGATAACACTTGTTATGAATTGGCGCTATACAAATAAAGATTGATTGATTGATATAGTTGGCTTGTTTGCAGTTTGCATGAATACGAGTAAAGCAGGTGTACCTAACAAAGTGGCCGGTGAGTGTGCAGATGTGATGAGCTGCTTTGTCCAAGAGGGGGCACCAAAATCATCACAAACCACCTTTGGAAAGCTTTGACAGGCCTTTATTTCAGATGACTGGATCAGGTTGATGATCAAATCAGATAATGTGTTTGTAGCAGGAGAAAAAAGAGGAGCGGACATGTCGGACCTCTTTAAGGTGGACATGTCGGACCTCTTGAAGGTGGTCTGGTCACCTGTTTTTCTGGAGCATCCTCACCCCAGCCTCCCTTTCCTGCGCTCGGCTGCCTTGTTGATCTCCATCAGCAGAGTTTCTTTGCTCCTCCTCATGTTCTCTTTCGCCGTCTCCAACACAAACTCGATCTTCTCCAGACTGAACGGACGCTGGAACGTGGAGAACTCCGACATCTTCTCTGTCACCTCTGCAGCATCTGCAGCAGGGCCAAAACATAAGGAACATGGCTTTAAAGGGATAGTTTGGCATTAGCCTGAACATGAGCCACAATGACAGAGATCAGAGGCCTCAGTGATAATGCGTGCTGATGTTTTGGTGCTACCTCAGTGCCAGTGTTAATTTCCATCCAATCACAGCTGCCTTAGCTTGGTGGTGGTGGGATAAGTTGTGGAGCGATCCAATCAGAGCTGCTCTCTTTATGAACTGATATATTTATGTAGAGCAGGTTCACTGTTTGTTGTCAGTTCTGGTATTGTAACTGAGATGCTCTGCCAGGTAGCCTAAATAAAGGTGACTGCATTTCACACAAAGGAACATTTGTTTCTGTTCATTTAGACATTCAGACTTTACTAACATTCAATAAAGGCTTAGTAGATGTTAGGTAGGTAGGTATGTAGGTAGGCAGATAGATATTCAGACTTTACTAACATTCAATAAAGGGTTAGTAGATGTTTGATTTTATCACAGAGGAAAACAGGACTTCAGAAATTCAAGGGAACATAAAAAAGCCTTACCCTTTACACTTCGGATTTTAGTTTAGACTAAATTTACAGCAGATTTAAATAATACAACTAGACTAATATTAACAAATTAAGATGACTAAATTATGACTAAAGCTAAAACATATTTTAGGCAGGAGACTGTAACTAAATCTAAATTGAGAAAAGATGTCAAATTTATCACTGCTCAGTACATGACACAGACAACATGTCCCTCTGTAAGTGGAGCTTGAAGCAGAATTTCAGGAGCAGGACCACACCTCAACCACGCCTCTTCCTGTGTTCCTATGCATTCTAAATGACCATTTTCCTCTTTTGTTTTGCATACTCGACGTACCCCTCCCTGCCTCCCCTATCCTAAAAATTCTGTCTTCCTTCTTTCCTCAGAGCCTTATAAAGGGGGTTTCGTCGTGCCCAGGAGCTATGGTGAAGTCCCCATGAAGTTTCCCCAAACCGTTATCCCGACCTGCTATGTTGCTTGTTATTCACTGTATGCAATAAATGATTATCAAATTCATCCTGTTGATAGTGTGGTCCTTACTTGTTAATGCTCTTTGGTGTTGCTGAGGACATTAATATCACTCCATCTTAAATTAAGATGATTTAAATGCTCAGATGTTCCTGCTGACCAATGACAGTAATGTTGATAAAGAGAGCTCAGTCTGTTTCCATCACTAAACTTTTGATCTAAACCACGTCTGAGTCGTTATCCAATCAACAGTCAGTATGATCTGAACGCTTCCTCTGCGCTGTGTGCTGCAGTAGAGCAACAGCAAAGCAGCTTGTTTGTGGAAAAGTGAGTTGTTGTAAAGCAGTGATTCTCAAACTGGGGTACTCATATCCCCGGGGTACGCAAAGTGACGTAGGGGTTATGCGAATACCTGTCAGGTTTCAAACTTTATTTCAGTAGTTCAAGTTCAACCTGGCAAATGTTTGCACTGTGAGATTTTATAAAGGCCTGAAGTGTTGGCAGAGAGGCTGGAGGCTGGATCGGTGAGGCATCTAGGAGAGGGAAAACTGTCCTGAATTATCTTAGACTCTTATAGTAACATAAGTCCAGTCTGACATCTTTCTCATTAAAGCTGCGGTGAGTATTTTACAGTTTCAAATTCATTAATGAATATGATCCAGAAATGTATATTTCTATTTTCAAAAGTGAACTAGTGTTGCCCACTGAAATTTGCTAATAAGTAAATCTATTTAGTGAGTACAGAAGTGTATTCGGGCCATTTTAGATGATTTTCTTTTTTTGGGGGGGGGGGACCAGTTTAAAGTCATAATGACGAGAATAAAGTCAAAATTTTGAGATAAAAGCAAAAATGATCAGGTAAAAGTTAAAATGTTGAGAAAAAAATGGAAAGCCAAGAATAGAATTGACATACAATGTATTTTGACTTTATTCTCGACATTTCAACTTTTATCACAAAATTCTATTTCGACTTTATTCTCGTTATTTTCAACTTCAATCTTGAAATGTCAACCTTAATCTTCTCCATCTAACATGGCCCTAATACTCCTCCGTAAGTTAGACATAATCCACTTTAAGAGATTTTATTTGTATGTTATACAAACTAAATGTGGAAGGTTGGGGTGGCAGCAGGCTTGCAGACATATTTCTTTTTCTAGCTGCCATAAGTGTGCGGAAGAAGGGGGAACATGGCTGGAGGATAAGTGTCTGAAGGGGTACAAACTGTGAAAAGTTTGGAAACCACGGTTGTAAAGAAATCAGATTTAAAACTCTCTGGGCCACGACAGAGAAGGTGGCCCCGTGCAGCTCTAGCTTCTGTGCCAGTTCTTTCTGCACAGTTGCAGAGTAGATCTCTGTTACTGTGGCAGGAACTGTTCCTCTCAGTTGTGACAGTGTCTCTGTGTTAGTGTCACACCTTTGCAGTTGTGTCTGTTGAAGAGCGGCAGGTAAACGATGGTGGGCTCCTTCCCTTTGCCCTCAAACACGTAGCAGTCGTTTGGAAAGTCTCTCTCCGCCTCCAAGACTTTATCGTCGATCTTTGGGAAAGGCTTCTTCACCTTGGCAGCGTAATCTCTGCCCAAAGTCAGAGTCTGAAAAGAATAAAGAGGGAAAATCTTATCGTTTGATGTCCTGCCATAAAGTTTGTCTAAATTAACTCCGTCATTCTGAAGATGTCTAATCACCTAAAACATCCTGATCTGATTAAATGAAGGAAACAAAATGGAGAATTATGGGAAAAACAACCAAGTGATGAAAAGCCAAAATACACCAAAGAGGAGCAGGATTGGAAAAATAAAAACTTAGAGGTGCGTCTTGAATAGCTTTTTGTTTTGGATGTTAAATTCCACCCCCAGGAACAATTTCAGTGCAGCGTCTGAACGGAATAAAACAATCATCTGAGGATGAATAAGCTCTTCACAAAGCCAGGTTATACTGGGAAAATCAAAGTTAACCCTTCTATGATGTTGGCTCAAATCAGACAACTCCATACAAACATAAAAAAATATTTTTCCTCTAATTGCCTCAAGGCCTTATGACAGGGGTGCGCAACTGGCGGCCCGGGGGCCACATACGGCCCTCTGCCTCACTAAATGTGGCCCGCCAGTCGTTTTCAAATCAGCAGTTGTAAATATGAAAAAACTTAAATATCTAATCAAAATAATTCTGTATAATCTTGACTGATATTTTATTGGCTTTTGTAAGTTATCTATGGCTTACTTTGCTGTTACAGTGTCTCTAAATCTCTTTCATGAAGCATTGGAACAATATATCAAGTATTACTCAATACTATTTTCAAAATATGGCAGCAGTAAAATCTTTGAGCTTTAAAAATTTGGGAAGGCTCATCATTTCATTGATTTGAAAATAGCTTTGTTGGGTTTAATTCCATTTATTTTGGCTAAATTTGCTTGAATTCTGTGTCAAGCTCATTTAAATGTGTATAATAACTTTTATTTGTCTTGTAACATATGAATATTAGTATGCTAATTTTAGAATTAATTAATATTCTCTAATGGTATTTTTCCAACATCCTTTTTCCCCTGTAGAATATCTGAGAATTAGTAACAATGTGGCCCTCAGGCTGGAAAAATGGTTTTATGTGGCCCTCTTGGTAATGAAAGTTGCCCAGCCCTGCCTTATGATATCCTCCACACCAGGCATTTGAACATATAAAACTGCTGATCACCACTTTCATTGAATTTTGATTGGTCCAATCAACTTTGTAACACCTGTGATGTTCCCGGTCAAAAATGACCAGCCTAGAAAATGAATGGGTAACACTAGCTCATCCCTGAGATGGAAAACATCCATGCAGACCCACACATCCATGAACACACACCCCCACACACAGAGCTTACTACTCATGTAGATTTCCAGATGTTTACAGCCTTAGAAAGGGAGTTAAATAAAATCTGGTAATGATTATGCCTGAATGATGTTTTTGTGTTAAAGGGACTCTGGGGGTTTCAAGTAATCACAAACAAGTCTCCCTTTTAGATATATGCCTGATGGAAATACACACTTTAAGATGAGTTTTATAGCATCTAAATAGGTTATCTATAAATGTTATTCCTTAGCTTCACGGTCGGGTCGGACAGGGCTGGACTGGCCTGGATACTCAACTTCAGGAACAAGACAATTAAAACTAGAGCAAATTTATATTATTCAGACACGTCTTAGAGCACCGGGCTGTAAGTAGACATATATAGCCGGCTACAAAACTACGATACTAAGTTTTCCAAAAACTGCTTGTTGTCACACATCAAAAACTACCGATACGTAACTAGAAAGAGATACATTACCTCGTGGCTTTGCATCCTGTAAGTTGTTGAAAAAGAAGTTGTAAAGCAATGCAGAGTTCTGAGGAAGGTCCGAGCTGCATTCATTAGCATCACAACAAACACACGCTTTGGCTTGGGTCACGTCTTTTGGTGCGTTCCAGTTGTAGTCAGAAGTAGGAATTTCCTTCTTCAGAGTAGGAAACTGCAACTGGAACGTCCCCTGAAGTCTGAATTTCCTACTGGGAACTCGGTGAAACCTCACCACCCCCGAGTTGACAATGGAAGATGGATGCCCCCAGTGTGAACAGTTATTTAGCTCCTGTAATAATCCATTTATTTGCACTTCTGACTGGGGTGTGTTGCTCTAGATCAGCTGTATACATAGTATTGTTAGACTTATATTTACAAAAATGCTGCCATAGTGATAATCACATTCTTCATGTGATATTTGTGAACAACAACACAGGGCGTGCTAACAACAGCTAACAATAGCCTGGTAGATCGGCATGTTTTTTTCAGACTTCAACTGGAACGCCGATAAGTCTGAGATGATGTCACTCCCAGTTCCGAGGTTACTGGAACGCAGCATTACGACAGTCGCCGCGCGTGCTCATGGGTAACAGAGTCTTAATGTCGCTGGGAATAGATTCTCCTCATAGCACCTTTAATCTAAGAGAAGTTAAACCAGATCGGTCAAATTTGACCGTGAACACCAAGGTAAGGGGGGACTCCAAATTCGAGCTCTAGAAAAGTGGAATGATGTGAAGAATCTTGCAGCAATTAGTCGTAGTTTGGCTCCAAGAGGGAGGAAGTTCAGAGCACAATATGAGTCAATCAAGCTAAATTACTGAATAACTAAAAAGGCTTAAATTACAAAACTAAAGTAGAAATATAGAAAATAAAGGTAATATTCTAATGACATACTGTGATGGGAGAGATCTCAGTAAATGATCAGACTGAAATGTTGTGAGTAAAGTTATTAGATTTAGATTTATTCACACACACATGTGTAATTATTAAATGCACTTGCTTCTACAGTAGCTTGGATGGGAGCTGTACTCCGAGGTGCCTGCAGGGACTTGACTGACATGTAGATAAAGTTTTTGGGTGTGTAGTTTGGACATTTCAGGCACTGGAATCCTTTCTGGGATTAGTTGTATAAACAAAAAGAAGCTTCTGCTGTGCTCTTTGTGCAACATGTCTGTTCGTGCCTTTTTGATAGTCTTGATATCCAAGATTTTAATACGCTTTTAAAAATGAACCCAATCAAGAAGTCTGTGGGTTTGGGCAGGATGGTGGGTGGTTCTCCTTGTCTTCCAGTTCATGTGAATTTATCAGAGATTTGTTGCCACAGCTGTGATTTGTATTGAAAAGATGAAAAGCACAAATTTATATTTTCTACATTATCGTTTTTCATCTTCAATAACTGTACATTACAAAAAATCAACAATTAAATAACAATGATGAAAGATAAACATGCAAAGGATTTATTTAAAGAAGCAAGAAAGCTGAAACACTTCTCCAGGAAAAAATCCAAACAGCAGGACAAAAGCTGAAATAACTTGACTGATTAAAGATTAAGCTGAAAATGTTTAATCGTTTCTTTCTTATCTCTCTGATCCTTACCTCAAACATGTTTCCTGCGCTGCTCTCCGGGACGATCATCAGGTCGATGTCTCGTTTGTCTCCCAGAAAAGAAGGATAACCCACATTAACCAGGTAACCTGCGTCCACCAGGTGGATACTGTCGTTGGTCTTGAGGCAGTCTGGGACGCTGGTGTCTGCTCGGCAACAAGACAGGAAGAATTTTAATTCAATTAACCCTTAACTACCAGCTCGACTGTTTGGCAGAGGTCATCAATGAATTCAGGAATATTAAATGGTTTTAAAAGCTAACAGTTGTTCAGGTGATGACATAAAAATACACAAACAAATTGGGACAAAATAAATTAGAAAAGGCAGAAATGTTTGAAAATAAAATAGCAAAAAAACAACTTAAAATAGATGATATTGAGTTTGACAAACACACACACAAAATGTTTTCATTGAAAACAGATTTTATATATATATAAATCATCATAGTAGTAAATGGTTAAGGTAAGTATTTAAAATAATATTGATGGTAATAATAACAACTTTAGCCTTTTAAATCCTACACAAAGAAAACATTAGCTCTTTTGGTTTGTTTACGGTTATTTCTGTGTCCTAAATCACTGACAGGAGCAAACAATGACGTCTTATGTTTTTTTTTTAATGAAATGAAATATTCCTGCATTTATTGACCTCTGCCACTCAGTTGAGCTGGAAGGTAAAGAGTTAAACTCAAACCTTTTTTTTGCCATTTCCCTCTTTTGTTGTAGCTGTTCCCAAACCTCCTGTTTGGCAGAAACATCCCAAAGATAAACTTAAATCATTACCATCTGTATAGGTGGTTTCGATTAAGGCCACCTAAAGATCTTTGTCTATGGCATAACGTCTTTGCCAGCCTCCATTGTCCAACGGTTTCACTTGGCTAAATGCTTAACGGCCCAATCAGGGCGTGACAACAGGTAGTGACTTGACAGGAAGTGAAGTCACTTCCTGTTGTACAAATAAGGCAGCTAATGGCGGCTAATGGCGGTTAGCCTGTAGTCATCATGGTTACTAAGTTATACTCGGCGAAATCTGCTCTTTTTATAAGTTTACTTCGTAGGGATTGTCTTTGACGAGGTTCATGTCACATATGAGTGTTAAATGATTCATCTGTGTGGGGTAATTAAATGTGAAACGATAGACTTTATGTAGTTAAGCAATTGGCTTAAGGCTGTTGGTTGCTACGGCTAACAAGGGCAAACAACAGTTAACGGCTGTTAGTCATTAGTGGAATATTTCCAATATGGAACTGTCCAACAGTTAGCTACAGCTAACAGCCATTAACTGTTGTTTGCCCTTGTAAGTCCGTTAGCTGCTACGATTAGCTGCTTCATATGCTACGTCAGTGCTGCTTGATATGGATTGGTCTGTGATGAGAGTGATGAGCCAAACTATCGTCCAATCACAAGCTGCTGTTGTTTTTGAAGGTTCTGCCCCTGAAAACATTCTCACAGGGCTCCTCTCAGATGGTTTAGAGAAATTTTTCCAACATGGAGCAGTCCATCTGGCATGTCTGGTTAGATCTCTAACAGTCCACACACTAAATGCACGCCTGGTTTGGTGGAGGATTATGGCACACTCCTGCAGAATGAGCGTCCCTCATTAGTAAGTTCAGACTGGACCTGCCCCACCTGAGTCCAGCTGAAGGGGGTCTTACTCTGGTACTGGAACAGGAAGTTGCTGGTGGTTCCCCACTCCCAGCGGACGATCAGAGGCAGGAGCTGCTTGGTGATGAAGTTGGCTGTGGAGAGCAGAGCACAGGAGCGTGTTTACATCTCTGCTAAATGAAAAGATGGTTCTGTCTGTTTCTGCTGCTCAGACTGACCATGAGTCTTAAAGTCTCCCTCCTCCAGAGTCTGACTCCACATCTCCACCACGGCCAGCAGCTGCAGACTCCACAGCTGGAAGTGACTTTCCTGTTCGTCCGAGCTCATGGACTTGAGCAGAGCCGTCTGGTTATTGAAGGACCTGTCTGAAGAGGAAAGACACTGAGAGACCGAAGAGGCCGTCAGACCTGCTCTCTGTGGTCTTTCTGGACACGCACCACGCCCAGGAGTACGGTGTACATTTAAGGACATCCTCAGGTCTCAGAGTAAGGTATCAGGTCTCAGGAAAACCTCCGTCAGATAATACGGCCTCAGGCTTCAAAATAAAAGCCATCAGACAAAACAACACTGGAAAAGCTGACTGAAATAAAACGGCATCAGGTCGTAACATAGAACCGAACATTATTTTCAAGAGACTGGAAGTGCACGTGGCATCATCATATTTCATGCAAAGCATCATGGGGGAAAGGAATCAAGTGGATAAGTCTAAAAGTACGTTGACATATCTGTAATGTGGCAAAGAAATATATAAAAAATAAGCAAAAGAAAAGCTTTCAATGTACCGATGTGTCCAAAGCTGCAGATCCTCGAACGCCACGGTCAGTGGTGTAGTCGAGGGTATACGCCGGTATACGGAGCATATCCACTTATTTTTCAGTCAGCATTGAGTATACCCACTTCTAAACCCCCCCAATGTGCACCATTCAGTAATATCTAACTGCCAGATTGCCCTTTTTTCCCTCAAGGATGGTGAAGCCATGACCCACCCTCCTCTGCCTCTAATTGGCTGGTACTCGCTGCCTTCACTGATTAAACTGGTTAACTTTAGGCATGGTGACTGATGAGCCAATCAGAAGCAGAATAGGGGTGGTCATGCCGATTAAATTATCGCTAACACCTCAGGTGTCTGTGCATGCATGTGTGTATGGGTATGTATGTGTGTGTGAGGGCGTACTTTATTTTCCTTTTTATTTTATTCACATGTCCTGGTGTAAGTGTCAGCACCCTAGTTGTACTATATGACACAAATGATGTAAATCTAAACTATTTTTTATTTTTGTTCATTGTAACATATTTTGTTGAAAGATTCTGTTCAGCTTTTGAAAACTAAATAATTTATTTCATGGTTCTGGTTCCTGGTTCTATAACCGTCTTTTTTTCTGTACTACTTAAAAAAAGGGGAAAATTTAGAGTATACCCACTTCTCAAGGGACCACTACACCACTGGCCACGGTAGTACCGAAGGTTTGCCGGGCAAATTTTGGGAAGTGCGCGTGACATCATCAAAAGTCACCGGCTAACCTTTGGTTTTGGTAATTATTTATTTATTATTATTTTATATTATTTATTTATATTTTATATTATTATTTTATAATTATTATTTTAGTCTTAGCTCCAGTGTTCCCTCATGTTTAATGAAAGATGGTGTTTCCTCAGTTCTCTTACTCTGTTAGAGTCTCTTCTTCATGACTTTGTATGTGTGTGCTGTATGTGGATTGCAAAGATGGGGGTAAGGGATGGGGTTGTATTTTTCATTGCATTTAATTTTTGCCTTTTATTATTTTATTTTATCCTCTTCATTTCTGTGTGAAGCACTTTGTGCTACAAAATGTTTTTGTATGAAAAGTGCTGCACAAATAAAGTGTGATTGATTGAAATTAGTGCTGTCAGACAATTAAAAATATTAATCTAATTAATAACCGGATTTATAATTAATTAATCTAATTAATCACATTTTAATCTCATATCTGCTTAAAGTACCCAAATAAAGAATTTGAATTCTAGGATATTATAAAATTGTAGTGCAGGATTAATCAAATGAATACACTAAGAAGTGAAGATTTGTAAATCCACATTTTTATTGGTGACTAAATAAAACCAAAGTCAGGGCAACTTGTCCAGAAAATTCTAAGCTCAATCAGGCAACTCAAATTACACTTTAACTGTGTTTCATAAATCAAATTCAAAATAAGAAAAAGGTCGAGGACATCCAGCAAAACAATTAGGCCTGATGCATTATTAAAGAATGTAGTACAAATATAGATAAATAAATTCAAAAATAAAATCAGACTAAGTCTTAAATATGCCATTCCTGTTGTCACCTGGGCTTTGTTTGGTTTGACTAGAGATGCATGTGTGAAGTGACACGTGCCACTGCCATGTACGGGTCCTCCAGCTGAACAATATTAAAATGTTTGTGTGCTATGATTAATCTGTGATTAATTTTTATAACGCATTAATTTGCGGTGTAATTAATTAATCTAATTAATGCACTAAAGTGACAGCCCTCATTGAAATATGAAAAAAAGGCTTTAAGGTGTTAAGCTGATATTTACTGGTCTTTGAATGCAGCATGAGAGACATGTAACCTCTTTTTTATTAATTATTTAGAAGTCTTGAATAAACTTACCTGTGAATTTCTCTCAAAGCACCTTGAAAGTTGGTGAAGTCTAAATGATTTTACTGTCCTTTAAAGGTTTTTAATTCTTTTGCGTTGCTTTGTCTCTGTGTGGCGCTTTGACAGACTTTCTGTTTTTAAAATGTTTTGTATAAATGAACAGACTGGACCTGACAGGAGTTTAATATGTGAGGAAGATGGAGTGGAGACTTTTTTAGGACTCAGGAGCTTTTGAACAAACGCTTTGCAGAAACCAAAAGTGAATCAACCACATGAAGCTGACTGGAAGTTCTGATGTGAATAAATGATCATTACCAGCTTCTTCTAACAGGTGGTGCAGCCTGTTGAGCTCAGACAGAGAGACGGGGCTCTTCACGGTGCCTCTGGTCAGGAGGGTCAGTTTACTGAGAGCGTGGAAAAGTCTGAGGTAGTCTGAGGCTGCAGAGTTCACAAAATCAGGCACTGAAGGAAGAAAAACACAAAATGAGGAAATCTTAGACTTTTAAAGAGCTTGATCATGATGCTTGTGTCATGTTCGTTTACCGTTCAGCCAGTGAGGGACGAACTCTTTAACTGTGTCCTCATGAGCCAGAGCACAGCCGAGGACACCTGCAGGATTCAGAGCGAAGATTAACAGCAGCTGCAGCTTTTTCTCATCATGCATTAAAGAACACAAGACAAAGACAGAAACAGCCTTACTTTAGTCAGTTATTTTCATCTCAGTTTTAATCAACAATCTTTTTTCTCCTGATGAAAACTAGACTGAAACTAATAACCCTTCCACGTCAATATATACTTTTGAAAAAAAAAATGGGGGTAAATTTGTGTTCCTGCCTCTTCATTTGGCAACAATACAGGTTTTATTTTCAGATCAACCAATCAGGAAGCATTTATGCAGGTCAACCCACTTATATGTCCAGGATTACCCTTCATCTACGTAGTTTAATTTTTTTTCCATATAAAGACATCACAGAAAACAGAACTTGTTGAAATAAGCCTTAACCTCTTAGTTCTGCTCATCGTTTAAGAGTACTTCCTCCATGCCTATCCAGAAAAAAACAAAACAGAACAAAACATGTCTCTCTTCCATTAGTCCCCTTTAATTATTTTGTTTGAGGGACATCCAATCACAGCTGCCTTAGCTTGGTGGTGGTGGGATAAGTTGTGGAGCGATCCAATCAGAGCTGCTCTCTTTATGAATTGATATATTCATGTAGAGCAGGTTCACTGTTTGTTGTCAGTTCTGGTATTGTAACTGAGATGCTCTGCCAGGTAGCCTAAATAAAGGTGACTGCATTTCACACAAAGGAACATTTGTTTCTGTTCATTTAGACATTCAGACTTTACTAACATTCAATAAAGGCTTAGTAGATGTTTGATTTTATCACAGAGGAAAACAGGACTTCAGAAATTCAAGGAAACATAAAAATGTCTTACCCTTTACACTTCAGATTTTAGTCGACTACATTTACAGCAGATTTCTTTGACTTAATTGTTGTGAAATTTTATCATGTTATGATACTCCCTGTTTTGAGTTATTTTGTTCCTTGGTTATTTCTCTTGTGTTTTCCTTTTGCCTCTTTGATTCAGTTCTTTTTAGTTTAGTTACTGGTTTTGTGTCTTGTCTTGTGTTTCCTGTTTTATTTTGAAATTCCTCGTGGTGTGTTCCTGTCCTCCCCTGATGATGATGATTCCCTTCACCTGTGTGATTGGCTGTGGTCGAATACTCTCCTCCTAAGCCCTTTCCTGTATGCTTTTCCTTAACCCTGATGGAAAATGTCATGAGGTTAAGGAAAGGAGAAAGGAGAATTCAGAAGGACTTAGGAAAGGAAAACTGGCGTGCAGAGAGAATCCGACTACACTTTCACTACGCTACGTCATCATGTGACGGCGGATGTTACTGCTGCAGTGAAACTACAATTTTCTGAAGATGGACTACAAAAGACGCATCATGCATCATGACAATGTTGTTCCTTTTAGACAACATTGAACATAAAAACCTGGTAAACATTACATTTGCATGACCGATGTTGAAGTGTGGATATAAATAAATCTGTCCTCTCATTATCAACATGAACACCAATCAGTGCATGAAAATAAATGAACTGAAGGAAAGAAAGGCACAAACTGTTAAAGGTGTAGTCAGCGATCTTCTAATCTTCTAATCTAATGCACTGTTTGTCAAAATCACCGTATTTCTCCTCTCCATCCACAAGATGTCACCACTGACAGCATGTTGAAAAAAAAGTCTGGTTTCAATACACAGCCTTGGCTCTGAATTTCAGCAGGTAAATACTGCACAGGGTACAACCCCCCCCCCCCCCCCACACACACACACACACACACACACACACACACACACACACACACATCCAGGGGGCGATCATACTCATGTGCAGATCGGGAGTCGAGGTTATGTGAGCGTCTTGAAAGTTAGCGTAAGAGAGAGATACAATAGGTGCAGTAGCAATGGCTGAAAAACAGCCCAAAAGAAAAAGGTCAGAGGAGTGAAAAGTGAAAAAGAAGGGCTATGACCATGAAAGAGCGAAGACCCGGGTCAACATTGGTGTTACTTTCCGACGTTGGAGGGAACTCCGTAAACTGAAAGACCTGAAAACGGATGTAGATGTCACCGTCTGTCCACTGGATAGGTTAGCAACATTAGCTTCGTGGTGCTTCACATAACAGTAACAGCCATCGGGCATTCATCTTATTGTCTAATCTGACAGAATGTTCTGTTGTTGTGATGTTTTCAGTAATGTCAGTCGAGTTGTCTGACGAGTCGGGGTTAGCTTAGCTATGTTGGTCAGCTACGCAGTTTCTACGGCCGTTTCCATGACGATGCACGTCCATCAGCTTTCGGGGGGCGGGTCTAAATTCGTTTATAAACAACCTCTCCACTCGTTTTCTCCCACATCGCTGACTACACCTTTAAGACCACAATCTAATGGTGTACACATTATAAATATTGAACCAAGTTTAAAACAGAATCAACATCTAATGTCTCATATCCTGCTCTCTTCAGAGAATCAGACTGCTGGAAAGTTAAGGCAGGTTTTGGTAAACTTTAGAAAGGAGGAACAGCAGAGGGAACTCACATGGACTGTGTGATTTGTTCATTATTATTCTGTTGAATTCAGAAGCAGTCTGATAACACGTTGGTTATAAAAGCTGTTGCTGCAGAGAATTGTGGGACAGAATAATCTCCTCTCCTTTCCTAAAGGATGCTCCAGTGTATCCTATGCTAAAGGAGTTAATAAAGGAAGCACTGAGCCACCTTTCCTAAGCATTTAAAGTATTCCAACAGCTCTGATCACGAACTACTTCCGGTTCATTTCACTCTGTTTGGCACCTTCCTAAGCAAAAATGACTTTTCGACAGCAGCCAATGTCTCACCTGTGCTTGATGTTTCCCAGGTGCCTTTAGTCCCTATGTTCCTGTCTTCAGTGTTGGGTCACTGATCGTCTTCCCTGTTTCACCATGTGCTCGTGTTCTCAGTGTGATCTCCTGAGTTTGTAGGTAGTCTGTTTTTTGTTAAGATCTTTGGTGCTTTGATTTGTACGTTGTTTTTGTGTTTAATCCGTTTCTTGTTAGTTTAATAATAAAGGTTTTGTGTTTATCTGTATTCGGGTCTCATACCTTTGTTTTTAGTTAGTTTTTGTTTTTCAAAAACCTTGACTCATCAACTAAACCTAGACTAAATTAACAATTTAGAGACTAAATTATGAGTAAAACTAAAATATATTTTAGGCAAAAGACTAAAACTTAAACTAAATTAAAGTGCTGTCAACATTAACACTGGACAACAGAATGATGTTGAACTTTCGAGCTTGGCTGCATATTTGGTCTTTGTTTCCAGACGGGCTTGTTTTTCATTCTTGATGTATTTCATAGTTCAGTGAAACATAAATAAAGGATTTCCTGTTATTCTGGTTTTTGTTCCCTTTTTCATCTCCTCCTGGTTTACCTGCAGGGTTTACTTCTGCTGCAGCATCAACTCACCGTCACTGACTTGTCAAATATATTTGAGCTATTGAAGCTGATTTTTGTTGTGTTGATCCTAACAGTCAGGGCTCCAAGCAGGGCTGCTGTGATTGATTTTTGAGTTTGTGATGTTTACTAAGTGAACAGACAGAAGGGGATTGTGGGATGTCATGGTCGAGGTCATTTCTCTGGTTGGGTCGGTCCCACGTGGTGCTAATGAGGAGTTTCTGTGAGTGATTTTGTTTGTTTGTGTTGTTGTAATGTTTTCAAAAGTGCTGTACAAACAAAGTTTATTATTATATTATTATCAGAGGATCAAGCTCACACAGTCTGCAGTGTTCTCTGTGAGTTCTGGGTAAAAGTCATTGCCTGTTTGTTTTTTGTTTGTTTGTTTGTTTGTTGTTTCTCTCTTAGCAACATAACTCAAATATTTATGGACGTAATTCGACGAAATCTTCAGGAAATGTTCGGATTGGGACAAGGAATAAATGATTGGATATTGGGAGTGATCCAGATCACCATGTGGATCCAGGAATTTTTTAAAGGATTCTTTAACATTGTGAGATAGGACCATTTTCAGCATTCGTGCATATAACTCCACCAAAAATAGTCAGAACACTTGGAAAAAAATACAGGACAATCTTTTATCCTTAATCTTTTATTCCCTATCTTTTCTTTTACCCTTTTTCATTTTTATTCATATTTTATTTCTATTTTTATATGTGCATTTTTAATGTTGGGCTCATCATTTGTTCTATTATTGTTTTTATCAACATTACTGTCTTTATTATTATATCAGACTTTTAAAAAAAATGTATCTATTACATCCACCAGGAGGTTATGTTACTCTGTTTTTTTTTATTGTTTTTTTGTTTGTTTGTTTGTTTTCTCTGTTAGCAACATAACTCAAAGTTACAGACAGATTTTGATGAAATCTTAAGGAAATGTCCAGATTGGGACAAGGAACAAATGAACAGATTTTCGGAGTGATCCGGATCCAGGAACTTTTTAAAGGATTCTTTAAGATTGTGAGATCGGACCATTTTTAGCATTTGTGCATATTACTGCACCAAAAATAGTCAGGGCATTTGGAAAAAAAATACAGGACAAGTTTCCAAGAGGTTCTACAAGATATCAAATACTGATCTGGATCCAGGCGATATCCTTGGAATTTTCTTCATAGCAAGGGAACAAATAAACGCATAGACCTGCAACAAACACCAAAATATAGCCAAGATGCTGTGGAATCTGGAGTGTTCAATCTGATTTGTTGTATCTTCAAAAACTTTGGAGCTAGATCCAGAAGAAAACGCCATGACGAAAAATGTGATTTCTGTGAATAACTACTGAACTAAAATAGATATCATTGTGAATCCAATTGCTAATGGTATGTTTTCATGGTCAAGGAATCTAAATATTTAGATGCTCTCCGAGTGCTTTTCTAGTTTCTATATTTGCTTTGCATTGATTGACTGTTTTAGTTGGATGTTTTGGAGGAACCGTTTCTTGTCAGTGCTGGATGTCGACGAGCTGTTGGACTGTTTAAGCTCTTACAGTAAAGACGTGGCAGAGGTGCGTGGCACCGTTTTCTTCCCATGTCGTGCTGAGTGTAACTTCATTGTGGGTTGTTCAGTGGTGCTGTTTGAGCTGCAAGTGAGCACCCACCTTGTAGTTTGACCATGTCCATTTCTGGTTTCTCCTGCAGCAGGTCTCCGTTTTCAAACTTACTGCCCAGCAGAGAAGTTTGGACGAAGAGGTCGAGCTCGATGAACCCGGCCTCATGAGGAGTCACCTCGAACCACTGACCTGTGAGACACAGAGCAATGACAGGACGTCCACTTAAGTCGTCGAATTATTGATAAAGTGCTAAAACAAAACTGTTATTTACATGATAAATATAGTTCAACAGCCTCAGAGCTCAAACAGGAATAAAACTCTTCTACACGGTCTTAAGGCAGAATCACAGCAGTGATGGTGTCGGTGTTCTAGTGCATTTTAACAGTTAGTAGAATTAGACAATTCAGCCCAATATTCAACTCAGACTTTTTCCCAGTTAAATTTGGAGTTTGTCTGCTATTTTGATCATTTCAGTACTAGAAATTCCCCCAAAACTGAGTGTCCTTGAATGTATCTCTGTTGCTGTGGTGTTGGACAATCTTGTGTGGACAGTGTTCTTGTCTGCAAGACAATTTATTATTTTTTTAATTGCAAAAACAAACAAACAATACAGACAGAGACTAAGACATATAACAGGACAAGTTACATCACAGAAAACAGAGAAGAAATAAAACAGAAAAATACAAAATACAAAAAAGTGAGCTGTTTTTGTATGTATGATATGTGTGCCTCTTTTTCTTTAAACGAGAAAAACATGTTTTGTCAACCCCACCCCCCTCCTTTTTTTTTTTTTTTTTGTTAAAGACAAGACAATTTTAAAAGAGAAATCACCAGAATGGTTTGCGTAGGAATTTGATTTTATAGCGATGTGATCCAAACAAGGATCAACATCATCATCGCCTTTACTCTTTTTAGCCTTTTCTGTCAGTTTTGCTCTTGTCTTTTTACTTCTCACTACTTTTAGGTCCATCCTCTTTTATTTAATTTTTCATCTTCTATGTTATGTTCTATGCAGTTACTTACTTTTAACTCTGTTTTTATCGAATCTATGATTCACATTTGTTACACTTTTAATCTTTTCATAGATAACCTTTTAGGCCTAAATTGTTCATGTCTGATTTCCTTTTTTATCATTGTTTTTATTCTTATTCTAATTTTGTTATTTTATCATCATAATTTTTTTTTTTTATATTTGCTGTCCTGTTTCTTATCACCTTTTATTTTCTTTAGTATTGTTTTTAGCTTTTATTTTTAGTCCTCATGGACAAAAAATAAAAGCTAAAAAAATACTAAACAAGTAGTTTCCCTGTGCTGTAATTTTTATAGCACTTTGGTGTGCTTTATAAATAAAGTTATTATTATTATTAAAATTTAAAACCCTGACATTTACCTTCCACCGGCCCGTGTGAGAAGCAGTATTTCTCCAAAGCGCAGTAGACGGGGTACGGGTTGGTGGCGTTCCTGTTAGCCTCGTCAGAAAGACGCCGCAGGTCCATCTGATGAAACATGACACATGAATCAGAGAATGTGGCCCTTTAAACTGGATAATGGATAATGACTGGACTGGATAATGTTGACAGTACTTTTAATTTAGTTCAGTTTTAGGTTTTTGCCTAAAATATCATTTAGTTTAGTCCAAATGTAGTGTCTAAACTGTTTAAATTTTAGTCTAGTTTCAGGCTAAATTTTAGTCGATGAAATCTGCTGTAAATTTAGTCGACTAAAATATGAATTTCTGAAGTCCTGTTTTCCTCTTGGATAAAATCAAACATCTACTAAGCCTTTATTGAATGTTAGTAAAGTCTGAATGTCTAAATGAACAGAAACAAATGTTCCTTTGTGTGAAATGCAGTCACCTTTATTTAGGCTACCTGGCAGAGCATCTCAGTTACAATACCAGAACTGACAACAAACAGTGAACCTGCTCTACATGAATATATCAATTCATAAAGAGAGCAGCTCTGATTGGATCGCTCCACAACTTATCCCACCACCACCAAGCTAAGGCAGCTGTGATTGGATGTCCCTCTGAACTCATCCAACCTTTAACACAACCAAAGTAGCTGTGATTGGATAGATTCATCACTTGTCTCTACTTCCTACATGACCATATTAGGTCTGATTGGATTAAGTCTGTCAGTCTATTTTTTATTTGTTGATGAAAATGTCAGTTAGTTTAGTTTGACTTTTTGTCCATGTGCACTTATTTTTATCCCTTTGACTGGCATTGTGACCGTACAGTTGACTTTTTTTGCCACCATTTTGCTGTATTTAAAACTTGATAAACCTGTCTTTGGCTTTACATCCTGTCTCTCCTGTTTGAATAGTGTATGTAACACTGGTTATATTAACTGGGAGATTCTGCTATACATAAATATAATCATGTAAAAACTGTGGAAAATGTGGTGGGTTATTTTAACAAATTCTGCTTTCTGTTATGTCTTTATATGGAAAAAAAATAAACTGCATTGTCAAAGAATAATCCTGGACAGATAAATGGATTGACCTGCATAACTGCTTCCTGATTGGTTGATCAGAAAAGTAAAACCTTTAATTTTGCCAAATGAAGAGGCAGGAACACAAATTTACCAACAAACATTTTTTTACAAATGTATATCTTGACGTGGAAGTTAAAGGGTTATTAGTTTCAGTCTAGTTTTCATCAGGAGAATAAACTGTGATTAAAATAATTAGTCAACAAATGAACGGTGGTGTTAAATGTGCTGTTGGACCTCCTTCATGATTCCAGCTGACGTCAGCACCGCCCAGATATCAGTGAGGGAGAAGTTCTCCTCCTTTGCTCGCTCACGCAGCCACTCCAGAGCCTCCTCCAGCTCCACCCCCGGCCCCTTCAGCCTGGACACGGCCCTGTCCACGCCAACGCTCCACTCGGGGTCGCTGTAAAGGGACGCCATCGACCTGACAGAGGACACAACAACAGGAAAATGTCAATCACCATCAGACCGCCCAAGACAACATGGTGGACAGGATGGACAGCAGTTAACCAAATACAGACATGAAGGCCCTTAGTGTCGATGTTATGTTTCCACGTCCAAGGTTCTTACTAAGGACATGAGTGGTACACCATATTGTCAAAAGTATTCGCTCACCTGCGTTGACTCTCGTATGAACTTAAGTGCCATCCCATTCCTAATCCATAGGGTTCAATCTGACGTGGGTCCACCCTTTGCAGCTATAACAGCTTCAACTCTTCTGGGAAGGCTGTCCACAAGGTTTAGGAGTGTTTATGGGAATTTTTGACCATTCTTCCAGAAGAGCATTTGTGAGCTCACACACTGATGTTGGACCAGAAGGCCTGGCTCTCAGTCTCTGCTCTAATTCATCCCAAAGGTGTTCTATGGGGTTGAGGTCAGGACTCTGTGCAGGCCAGTCAAGTTGATCCACAGCAGACTCTGTCCTCCATGTCTTTATGGACCTGCTTTGTGCTCTGGTGCACAGTCATGTTGGAAGAGGAAGGGGCCAGCTCCAAACTGTTCCCACAAAGTTGGAGCATGGAATTGTCCAAAATGTCTTGGTGTGCTGAAGCATTCAGAGTTCCTTTGACTGGAACTAAGGGCCAAGCCCAGCTCCTGAAAACCACCCCCACACCATAATCCCCCTCCACCAAACTTTACACTTGGCACAATGCAGTCCCACAAGTATGGTTCTCCTGGCAACCTCCAAACCCAGACTGGTCCATCAGATTGTCAGATGGAGAAGCGTGATTGGTCACTCCAGAGAACGCTGCCTCCACTGCTCTAGAGTCCAGTGGCGGCGTGCTTTACACCACTGCATCCACGCTTTGCATTGCACTTGGTGATGTGAGGCTTGGATGCAGCTGCTCGGCCATGGAAACCCATCCATGAAGCTCTCTGCACTGTTCTTGAGCTAATCTGAAGGCCACATGAAGTTTGGAGGTCTGTAGAGATTGACTCTGCAGAAAGTTGGCGACCTCTTCTCACTATGCGCCTCAGCATCTGCTGACCCCGCTCCGTCAGTTTACGTGGTCTACCACTTGGTGGCTGAGTTGCTGTGGTTCCCAAACACTTCCACGTTCTTATAATCCAGCTGACAGTTGACTGTGGAATATTTAGGAGTGAGGAAATGTCACCACTGGATTTGTTGCTCAGGTGGCATCCTATCACAGTTCCACGCTGGAATTCACTGAGCTCCTGAGAGCGACCCATTCTTTCACTAATGTTTGTTAAAGCAGTCTGCATGCCTAGGTGATGATTTTATACACCTGTGGACATGGAAGAGACTGGAACACCTGAGTCTGATTATTTGGATGGGTGAGCGAACACTTGTGACAATAAAGTGTATGTCCCAGGCCTGTAGCCTTTGCCCTGCACATCACTCCCCACTTTCTGGATCTATCACCCAGTCCTCTCCAG
Source organism: Scarus forsteni (assembly GCA_036419115.1). Classification (NCBI taxonomy): domain Eukaryota; kingdom Metazoa; phylum Chordata; class Actinopteri; order Labriformes; family Labridae; genus Scarus; species Scarus forsteni. The sequence goes on from JAZDUH010000342.1 coordinate 1,464,769, forward strand.
TAAAGGCAGAAAAGCCCCAAATAAAAGGACTAAGAGTCTGAACTAAGGCAGAGGATCTTTCCATCGTCCACACACACACACTCATCTGCCTTTGTAATCCTACCATGTGGACCCTGAGACTCCTCCCAGGTACAGCAACACGTCCACAAGGCCATCCTTCTCCATCTGATGAAGAGAACCGACCAATCCCACGGCAGCTCTCTGGCCTCCACCAGAGGCCAACAGAGCGATGTGAGGGACCGAGTCCTGACCGGAGAAATAAAGAGATTGTAGTGTAAAATTGTCATGAAATGTCCTGCTAGTATCACCGCCAATGAGGTTTTCTTCATGCATGTTTTATTATAATCTCTTTCTTTATGTGCCCCTAGTGATGAAATGTTGAATGATGGTATTTTGGTCATTTTAACAACTTTGAGTATCGATCTAAGATGAGTTATAAAGTATTATACTAATACAGCAGATGTAAAAATTGCCATATTAATTACTTATTTTGCATAATGTTGGGCTTTTATAGATCAAAGAGAGTTTTACTTATATGTTGAACCTTAGTCTTTTATTTTGGTGGTTACACAGCAGCCGTTATACTATTCTTATATTTGCATTTAAAATATTTATATATTTTCTTGCATATTTAGTCATATATACATGTTTAGCATTACAACTTAATGTTACTCAGAGGTTCTTACCAAAAGTGCAATTAGGTACAGAATGTTTTGACTTTTTCAGGATCTTAAAGTAGTTAGAAACAACACTAAATGTGTTGCGGTAGGTTGATTTTATGGAATTTTTAAGGAAACATTTGATGCTTTAAGTGACAAGTGGGTTTAATAAAGCAGGTGTCTCACCCACTTTGTCACAGATATACTGACCTTTGTTATAAGTTTGGTCATTTTATGTATATGTTTAAACACAACAGTCTTACATGCTATTAACAGATTATCACCCACACCATAGAGCCAATAAACAATAAGTATTTTCAGAAAGTACATACTGTACTAAACAATCTCCCTGCATAACAGCTCAGTCTGTACCCAGAGAAAGACAGGAAAGCACGACCATATTTGGGCCTGAAGGGGAAGCCATTTTGGATCAATTCAGCCATTTTGAGCAGACCATAAAATAATGACTGTAATACCTCACATTTTAACTTAATGACCGAAATAAATAAATAAAGGTTGGACTCCATAGGAGTGTATTTAGGCCTATAAGAGGGGAAATTACACCTTTGTAATAAAGAACCAAAAGAATATGACTATCGAAGGGAGATGGGAGGAATCTTCTGGAACCTTCGGGAAGACGGGGGAATCCCTCCCAACAGGCTATATAGTATGCATACATCAACTTGAGCTTCAGTTGTTTTGGGGCGTCGTGACACAAAGCAACTCCCGTTTGTCAAACTTGGAATTTTCCTGCATTCGTGCTTCTTTGACCCACGAGAGCTCACATTTGAACTAGACCTTATTTAAGTCTGTTTTATCTTGCTCCGTCTTTCTTGCTGTCTAGGAAGACAGAGCAAGATGGTTACAGTGCGAGTTTGAGCAGTCAGACACGAGGCACACATTCAGATTATTTACATAAAAAGTACGAGGAAGTTCATAAGCAGGAACTTTCTCTGCAGTTTACATGAGGGGCAGCAGGTTGATTTTAAGGTGAAAAAGTCTTGTTTGCATTCACACATGCAGCTCACTGCAGATCCAGGGACATTTTTAGGGGTTTTCTGCATGTGTGAATAGGGTTTGATTTACAGAAAACTACAGGAAAATGTCCCTGTTTTTAGGACCAGGTGTGAAAAAGCACGTCAAGGAGCTTTTCTTTTTGAGATGTTTCTTTCTGACCTCAGTGGAGTTGATTCCCAGTTTGTTCAGAGACTCGTGGACGATCCGTTTCCTCTGGTTGACGTACTCCAGCTCACCGGGACACAAGCTCTGAGACTCATGGACTCGTCTCTGGAACAAACAAGGACAAAGACCGTGGATGGACTCTTCTATCCATCCTATATCTACACTGCTTTTCCTTTCGGGGTCTCTGGAGAGGGAGTGTCAGGAAATGTATATATTGTATATAGTTTTTTATGCATTTGAAACATCTTTTTCTCACTGTATCCTTATTCTCTGTGTAATCACTGCTTAGCTGACTACATGTTTTCTCACCTATAGACACACACACATGACCTTGCATAGCCCCACTCCTTGTCCGTTGCTTATCCTTGTTTATGCTTGTTATGTCTGCACCTTCAGGACCAACTCAAACCAGCATGAGAAGTGGAGCTTATGTGGAGGTCACTTCATCTCACACCCCCACATGTTACACCCCCACATTCTTATAAATGAGAGAAGACATTGTATTAGTTCAGTTCAACATTTCATGTTGTAACATGTATGTTGTAACTCCTTGTGCCAGTAAAACTCTGCTTGATTGCACCCAGCTGCCTCGTCGTCATCTTTTATCTGAATTATGTCAGGTGTGGTATGAACTGGTTTCTGAGAATTCGTATGACTGTAAGGGGGAAAAAATCCTGACAGGGAGCTTATCCCAGCTGACATTAGACAAGAGGAGAGGGACACCCCTATCTGGGCACCAGCCAATCACAAGGCCACATAGAGCAGGGGTTGGCAGGTAAGTAAGCCAAATTTTTCCGAGCAACTAAATTGTGAGCCAAAACATCACATCAATCAGAAACATGTTTTCTCTCTTTTTTTTTTTTTTAGATGTTTTCCCTTATCTATAGGCTACTGATATCACGTGTTGTGAAGAAGGATTTGACCTTTGTACATATTGTATGTAGTCTTTTTTATGTATTTGAAACATTCTTTTCTTGACTCTGTCCTAATTTTGTTGTATAACCATTTCTTAGCAAATGCATTCTTCAGCCACACACACACACTACATGACCTTGTGCAGTCCACTCCTTGTTCCTTTCTTATCACCTGTCCGAAACTCTTTGCGCCTTCGAGACCAGCTCCAACCGATACAGAGATGAGGAACCTGTGCGAAGGCCACTCCACCTCACGCACCCCCCCACGTTACATATACACACACCGTTATAAAAGAAAGAAGACATTGTTTTTCTTCAGTTCAACTTCTCAGACTGTTTGATACTCTGTATTGTTGTACTCCTTGCTGCAAGTAAAATTCCATTTGATTGCATCCAGCTGCTTCTCGTCATCTTTATTCTGAATTATGTCAGGTGTTAGTACGAAAATTGAAAGTGATACTGAGTAATCTCAGGACTGTTTAAAATAAAGTAACTTTATTTATCAGACTATTAGTGTGTTATTACTGCTTTAGCTCCAGTGTGGCTGGGTTATAAAACTGCTTATAATAGTAACTTGGTGATTGGGATAGCGGTGCTGATTGATATTTTCAGTGGCCTGGCGCCAGCCGTCTAGGTGTGCAAGCCGCTCAGGAGCTTTCCTAGTTTCCTCGATGGCCAGCAATTTCATCTGGCCGGCCAGGTATTTTTGAAGACGGGCCAATCTTGGCCCGCAGGCCGTTAGTTGCTGACCGCTGACATAGAGAGACAGACAACCATACACACTCACATTCATACCAACAGACAATTTGGAGTCACCTGTCAGTCAACAAGCATGTTAACCCTTGTTAGGTTAATAGGTGACTCTAAATTGCTGTCCAGTTTAATGGGGTTTTTCACTATATGTTGGCCCTGTGATTGACTGGTGACTAGTCCAGGGAGCAACATCACCTCTTTCCCTGTTTGCTGGGATTGGCTGAATGACAGGAATACAGATAATATGAGATAATCTGTTTATTTTAGTAATATCCTTTTTAATATTGTGATCTCTGTCCTTTTTATTTTTGTGTTGTATGTTTGAGTTATCTAAATTAAATGGGTTGGCTGCAGGGCCCTACAACATTCATGCTTGTGAAGCTCTTTTTAGTTCATTAAATTAATGACTGAACTGATAAATTAAAGGTGTAGTGTGTAGAAGTTGGCAGCATTTCGCCAAACAGAAATGGTGAATATAGGATATAATGTTTCTATTTGGATCATCCTCATGAAACTTTGTTTTTCTTTTTATTAAGTTAGAAAAATCTTTTTATATCTATGTACCGCGGGTCTCCCCTCTGTGGAGGCTGACATAACGATCCGCCATGTTGTCTACAGGTGGGTTTAAGGGACAAAAAGAGTGAAACTTGATTTTTGAATATGATTCTACAAAAGTTTACTAAACCTATAATCATCATCTTAACTGACCTATAATCTATTAAAATAATAGTAATAAATATAAATGAAAAGCCCTCACCTGGTAACTGTTGTAAATGATGCCCTGTTCATGATCCTTTTTTGTCTTCACCGGCTCTCGTCTCTTAGTGATGTGATGTTTTAGAAACAGACGGGCTCATTCCAACATCTGAACACTAGATGTCGCTAAAATGCCGATTTCTACACACTGCACCTTTAACGTTCATAACTCCAGTTTTAGCAGGACCTCCTTAGAAAAGGTCTACTTCCTGGTTAAAACACAAAGTCAGAGAGTGTAACAGTCATAATGAAGCTCTGTCGTGCCCCCCTCACCTCATCAGCAGCTCTCGTCTCCATGTTGCCCTCTTTTAGTGCCACAGCTCCACAGACTGAGATCCAAACCCAAAGCAGTGCTGCGATAAGACTCCCGTGTTGGGTCTGAGCTGTAGGGAGTGTCCTCATGGCTGCTAATCAGAGTTCAGGATGAACACACCTCTGCTGCCACACCTCACCCAGCTGGTTTCTACCTCTGAGCCTTTTAGAGATGTACCCTGAAGCTGAGACGTGCACGTACAGGACTGTGCAGAGACTCCACTCGCTGTGTGCAGAAACCTGAGCTCATACACAAGCTGTGATTGAAAACATATGGAGGTTTCACAACATGAAGCCAATTGGATTCAAACTGCTGGAGAACAATACTCAGGCTTTGTGGGGAAACAAAGAACTTAAATCTGTTAAAAAAAAAAGTCTGAGAATAAGAGGATCTGTTATTAATGAAGAGTGGATTATTAACAATAGGGAGATATTTAGATAATGATGAGGAAAAACACACAAACTCAATTAACAGTGGACCAAACAACAGAAACAAAGTAAAGACTTAAATATTTACCTCTGAGATAAATCTAACAAATAATGTGATCATAACCAAAAAAACAACCACACATTAAACATGCTCATAAAAAAAGAAAAAAAACTTTTTTATCAGTGGATGGATGTATAGATGGATCATTGAATGTAAAAATGGATAGATGTCTAAATGGATGGATGCATCAACTACAGGGGGTGTTGATTGATGTATAAAAGGATGGATGTATAAACTTATGGGTGTGTTTATGGATGGATGTTGAAATAGATGGATGTATGATTTTTTATGAATAGATGGATATATAATTGGAGCACTGAATGTAAAGATGGATGGGTGTATAAATGGCTGGATGTATGGACTGAGGGGTTTGTAGATGGATGGGTGTAGATGGATGTTTAAACTGATAGATGTGTAGATATATGGATGTATAAACTGAGGGTTGTGTAGATGGATCAATTGTGTAGATGGATGGATGACTTTATGGCTGAATAAATGGATGTATAAATGGATTGATGGATGGATGGATGTATAAATTGATGGATGTATAAGGTTCGGAGTATGTAGATGGATGTATAAAGAGATGGATGTATAAACTGAGTGGTGTGCAGATGGATGGATGGATTTATGGCTGTAAAGATGGATGGATGTATTGATGGATGGATGTTTAACCTGAGGGTGTGCAGATAGATGGATGTGTAGATGGATAGATGACTTTATTGCCGTACAGAAGGATGGCTGAATAAATGGATGGATGTACAAGCTGAGGAGTATGTAGATGGATGTATAAATGGATGTATTAGCTGAGGAGTATGTAGGTGGATAGATAGCTTTATGGCTGTATAGACGGATGGATGTATAATGGATGGATGTTTAAACTGAGGGGTGTGCAGATGGATGGATGGCTTTATAGATGGATGGATGTATAAATGGATGGATGTATTAGCTGAGGAGTATGTAGATGGATGTATAGATGGATGGATGTATAACAGATGGCAATTTGAATGAGTAAATTATACAGTTAGATGGATAAGTAAATGGATGAATGAGTTTGTGATGGATGGATGGATGAACACAGTACATGGTTGGATGGATGGATGATGGATGGACAATGGATGGATGGTTACATCTGGAGGTTTTATCGCCTACATCGTTGGTCTATGTCAGATTCAGAGGTCATGAAAGAATGGTTTGAGTCTTTTAGGTCAAAGTGATCACATTTATTAGAAAGATGAGGTCACAGACAGTTAAATGAAGGTCAAATAAAGGTCACACTAAGGTCAACTGAAGGTCAAGTGAAGGTCGAGCAGTCCTCTGGGCTGCAGGTTCAGGACTCTCGGGGACTCTGCTGAGTCCTCAGACGTGTGTGATGATGCTGGTTCAGTCCAGCTCTCTCGTATCTCTGACTTTATTTCATCAGCCACAGAAAAATCACTTTAGTTTAAAATCTGTAACAGACTGGAGTCCTGGAGGAGACCGGTCTGAGACTGAGACCTGGACTCTGCAGAGTTCTGGGGGGTCCTCTTCAGGCCGTACTGCGGTGCCTCAGGGCTCAGGCTTGTAAGAGGACGGGGGGTTCGATCCCGGGGAGGCAGTCTCTGCAGCGGTGGACTCGGGCTGAGGGGAGGGACTGGCCGCAGACGCCGGCTCTTTCTGGACCAGCTCGGGCTCGTCCTGGCCCGCTTGAGGGGGGTGGACCAGGACCCGATCGATGATCCCGAAGTCCTGGGCCTCCATGGGGCTCATGTAGCGATCCCTCTCCATCACGCTCTCTGTGGGGCAGACGGACAGAGCTGTGATTGGATGAAATGTCAGAGCAGTAAAAGACTGCTAGACTTGGAGGGCCCTGCGTTTACACCTTCTCTACAGTCAGGAGATTCTAAACTGGCTCTTAGATATTTCTAAATGTGTTTGTGTTAATGTGAAGAAGCTTTTTGTTTTTGTCTTTGACTCAGCTGGAGGTGAACTTTCTGTAAAGGAGACCTTAATCTTCCTGAGGTTGATTTAAGGTTAATTAAAAACAAACCCTCAGAGTAAATGTGACTGGGGTCTGTGACAGCCTCCAGAGTGACACCTGTGGAGAGTTGAGAATCAAATGATAGGACCTTCTATGCACAGGACAGCCGCGTGGACTCACCGATAGTTTCGAGGGCCTGCCCCGTGTGTTTGGCGTAGATGTTGTTGATCTGTCTCTTCAGCTTCAGGATCTCCTCGGCCTGGATGGCGATGTCCGTGGCCTGACCCTGCACACACAGACACAGTGAACTCTCCTCCAATCAGACCGTAAACCTCTAGAAAAAAAGGTCCTGCGCTGCAGCTGAATCATCCTTTTTGTTTAGGAAGATTCTTAACGGAGTGAAATAAACAGGAAGTAGTTTATGATTAGAGCTGTTTGAATAATCTAAATGCTTAGGAAAGGAGGCTCAATGCTTCCTTTATTATCTCCTTTAGCATAGGATACACCGGAGCATCTTTTAGGGAAGGAGAGGAGATTATTCTGTCCCACAGTTCTCTGCAGCAACAGCTTTTATAAACAGAATAATAAAGAACAAATCCTTCAGACCATGTGAGTTCCCTCTGCTGTTCATCCTTTCTAAAGTTTACCAAAACCTGCCTTAACTTTCCAGCAGTCTGATTCTCTGAAGAGAGCAGGATATGAGACATTTGATGTTGATTCTGTTTTAAACTTGGTTCAATATGAATCATTTGTACTCTATTAGACTGTGGTCTTAACAGTTTGTGCCTTTCTTTCCTTCAGTTCATTTATTTTCATGCACTGATTGGTGTTCATGTTGATAATGAGAGGACAGATTTATTTACATCCTCACTTCAACATCGGTTATGCACACCTCATTTTTACCGGGTTGTTCATGTTCAAATTGTCTAAAGGAACAACATTGTCATGATACACCAGCTCTTCTAAGATGAGCCATCTTTAGAAAACTGTAGTTTCACCGCAGCAGTAACATCCACCGTCACATGATGACGTAGCGTAGAGAAAGTGTAGTCTGATTCTCTCTGCACGACAGTTTTCCTTTCCTAAGTCCTTCTGAAGTCTCCTTTCTCCTTTCCTTAACCTCATGACGTTCTCTATCGGGGTTAGGGCTGAACGATTTGAGAAAATAATCTAAATGTGATATTTTACCCCAATATTGTGATTTACTCTGCGATTGTTTTAATGTTCCTCATCTTATGTATTCTTAAACATAAGCAGTAGATCTTTTTATAGTAAAACCAACATGACATTAAATTAATCTAAGGATAAAAGATTTGAAAAAGTGGAGGAGTGAAGAACAGAAGCAAAATAGGTTTGAAATAGTAAAAACTGGGTAAAAAAAAATGGAACGAAAGCAGAAAAAAAGTTAATAGGTGCAAAATAGGTATGAAATTACAAAAAAAAGGCAAAAAAAATCAAAAGTGACTAAGGAAAATTGATTATAGCAGCAAAATTGGGATTCAGTTTCAAAAACCATGTAACCATGGTCTGACAATGGCCAAAAAAAATGGATGGGAGCATGATAGACATAAAGTTGTAAAAACTGGGCTAAAAAAGGTTAAAATAGGCATGAAATAGCAAGAAACTACATAACAATGCCAATATGTTCAACATATTTTGGGTTAAAAATATTGCACTGTCTGCGATTTGAAAATTGCAACAAACCATATTGCGATTTAATCTAATTTGCAATTAATTGTTCAGCCCTAATCGGGGTTAAGGAAAGGTGGTTAGGAAAGGACTTAGGAGGCGACTATTCGACCGCAGCCTTGCAGTAAAGCTCGTACCCTAGCGCCTCCTGATGGCTGGTGGACCATGATGCGGGCGTTGGGCAGCGAATGCCTCATGCCCGACGTCCCGGCTGCCAGGAGCAGGCTGCCCATGCTGGCCGCCTGCCCGACGCACCAGGTGGAGATGGGATTGAGGATGTACTGCATGGTGTCGTAAATGGCCAGTCCCGCTGTCACTACACCACCTGAGGGACAGGAAGAGGAAATGATCTGTGACCCTTAGCTGTGGCGTGATCTCTCATTTGGCTCCTCCCTGCTGACCTTACCTGGACTGTTGATGTACATGTGGATGGGTTTGTTGTTGCTCTCCGACTGTAAGAAGAGCAGCTGGGCGATGACCAGGCTGGCTACAGAGTCGTCGATCTGAGCAGACACCGAAAACGAGAGAGGTTAACCCTCACATTGTGTCCAAAAAAAATTGGTATTGTGGGTCATTTCAGCTGAGTAAATCCACTCAACACAGTCAAAAAACAGGTTAAATCAATAACATACTCATTTTAGATATATAAACATTTAGAAAAGAGAAATACATTTCATTTTCAACACTATATTTAAGAGCTATTTAGTTTTAGCTTTCCCTCTTTATAAAAGCTTTTTTAATTTCACTTGACCCATTTTCCAGGTTTTCAATGTAAACACCTTAGCCAATCAGATTCACCTGGATCTGATTGTATTTCGGATCAGATTGTAAGAGGTAGTCTACGCCGATTGATAATCCGCTCCATGCTTCATGTAAACGGCTGAGTGGAGTGGATTGGGTTGATAGAGAGGATTGTTTGGTCTCTGTAGGCGCTCTGTAGTACGTAAGAGGCACGTAGTGACGTACGCAGAGCGTGCCCAAACAAACATGGAGAACAAACAGAAGAACTGGACGGCGGAGGAAACAAACTTTTTAATAGAAACCCCAATAAAACACGACGTGGATCCATCTTTTTAGAGGTAAACAGGAAGCAGGAGGTGCACCTCTTCTTCTCTGACACATTTGCAGGTAGTGACAGAGTGACCTGCACGTCAAAAAAAACAATCCAATCAGATTCAGCTGGGGCCATGCAAGCGTGGACTGAATGTGGATCTCTTTACTCAAAGTTCATGTTTACAGATCGAATCAGATTCACTTAATCTGATCGATTTCAATCAGATTGAGGAAAACTACCCAAATGGGGCCAGCGTCTCTGTGTTAGTGTCACACCTTTGCAGTTGTGTCTGTTGAAGAGCAGCAGGTAAATGACGGTGGGCTCCTTCCCTTTGCCCTCAAACACTTAGCAGAGGTCAGCACAGTCACAAAAACATGTGTGGAGCGACACAGACTGTAATGGAGGAGTAGCGTGAGTGGACCATGACGAAATATTGGTGAAACTAATGAGTTTTTGGATGATTAATGCAGTTTTAGGAGCGGTGCTATACATGCCCCGTGTGCTACCATTATACGGATGTCCACCGCTCGATTTTGGATCTAAATATCTCCTGAAGCACTGTTTGGATCAGGAAAGCCTTCTGGGTGAGTATATTGTTCTACTTCACTCTATAAACAATGTGAAAGCTGCAGGAACCAAACTCATCCTTTAAATGTCCCCGGGGGCAGTTTTGTTTGCAGCACACACACAAACACACACATTAGATACAAAGACACACACTGGTGACACACCTGTGTGACGTAAAGTTCTTTAACACTCAGAGTAAATAAATAAATAATTATTGGAGATCTCTGCTGCACCGTGTTGAATCACGTTTGGTCTGAACTGGTTTAAAGGTTAATAAATCACGGAGACACTCACAGGTCCCATCACACAGATGATCCGCTCCCTCAGCAGGCGAGAGTAGATGTCGTACGCTCGCTCTCCTCGACCCTGAAACAAACGGGAGACGAAGAGTCTTTAGTTCAGGAACAAAGAGGAAACTGAAGGACATCAAACTAGGGCTGGACGATATGGCCTAAAAATAAAATCCCTGATTTTTCCCACAAAAAATTGATTTATGATTTTAATCATTTTTTTCCTTCTTAAACCAAAAAAAACTCCAAGTGACACAAAAATGACATTTATGTTGTCAAAATATTTTCCTAAATCAATCAGAACTACCCACTTAAAATTCAAGTGTGTGTCATAAAATATTGATTATAATAATAATAATAATTTTATTTATATAGCACTTTTAAAAACATAGTTTACAAAGTGCTTTGACAAGAATTCAGCACAAAATAATAAAACACAAACAAACAATGAGCTCAATGAAGTAAAAACAAAAAGCACAGCTTAAATCAAGACTAACAGAGAGACACAAAGGTAAGAAGACACAAGGTGAAAAGACAGAGGGGCGACGGCTGGTACTGTGTTAATACTCCAGATTTCTTACTGAAGGCCCTTTTCAGACAATACAAGAACCATGCAGCATAAAAACCTGCCTGTGTAGTTCTAACACAGGCAGGTTTGCCTACATAGAGACTGAAAGCTGAGGGATTTTCACAGCTTGTTAACATGTTTCTCTCTGATCAATATTTAATCTAATTAAAATAAAAAATAAATACAAGCCTATAAAAGTGCAAAACATAACAGGGCCACCATCATGAATACTGTAAAGCTTCAGAATTTATATTTTTCAAACTTTGCAACGACTCACAATTTAAGTAGGTGAATGAAAAAGATCTTTAATTTTAAATCTTCTGCAGAAAATTATTCAAATAAATTAATTTAATGGATATATTGTCCAGCCCTACATCAAACTATGTCTAACCTACACAATGTCTTAGTTATTCATTAAAGATTGACTCGTGATGCATTCAGGGAGGCAGACCAAAGCTCGATCCAGAATCTTCTCTAATAACTGAAGAGATGAAGTGGACCCACCGTCTGCTCCACGACGATCGGTATCAGAGGACTCCTCCAGGCCGGACTGTGGTGGAGCGGTCGGCTGTGTTTCAGCGTCAGGCTGCCGATCTGTAAAGCTCTCTGACAGACACAGACAAGCACACAGCAGTCAGTTAGACAGGGTTCCCACTCTTTTCTAGAAATCATTTTCCAGGACTTTACCAGGACTTTACCAGTGTCACAAACCAACTGAAGTTACATTGTTACTGTGGGCAGATTTTAATTCTAGTTAGCCTCTAAAAAAAAAGATTAGAGGTTGATGAACAAAATTTCTAGCTATTGATCATACTGATCTAAGAATTTCTTTGTTTCTAACTCTCCAGCATGAACATTGTCTGTTAGCTCTCTGTTTAGTCTGACTTTTATGTGTCTTACTATTATAAATTTATGGTTGTACGTACTTTTTAATCTATATTTACTCTGCTTTTTTATGAATAGATTTTGTTAATTCAGCCTCAATTTTATTCCATCAATTTTATTTTATATATTTTTATTTTATTTTTATTTTTTATTTTTACATTTTATGCCTTAACTTGCATTATTTTACTTACTCACATTTTCTGGCCATGTGTACATTAGTTACAAAGTACATTTTTATTTCATTTCCTATGTGCCAAGCTAGAAGGAAGACAAATAATTTTCCAGGAAGATTTAAGCTTTTCCAGGACATTTCACTTTTTTTCCTTGTTTTCCATTAGTTTTCCACGACTGGAAAATTGGGTAATCATTTTCCAGGTTTTCCAGGACATGTGGGAACCCTGTTAGAGGCTCATGTGCAACAATCTGAGCTGCAAACATTTAATAAAAACAAAGAGAGTTTTTAGGCTGTTGACTTACAGCTAATTTCCTTTTTAAAACAAAACCTGCTGCAGAAACAAGCTGCACAATAACACATTTTTTCAGATTTTATTTTATTTTATTTTATTTCAGAAGCTCAAAGCCTGGACTTCCCTCAGACTGACCTGCTCCTTCATGGTGACAGTTTGATCGTGTTATAAACTGATGAAGTGTGAGGAACTACCTTTTATTCTTTATTAATGATCCTGTTAGTTTATAACAGTTAGATGGACTTCACGCTGCATTCATGCTGAGATTATTACAGCCAAATATCAGCAAAGATGTGAGCTTTATTTAATACCAATAATGAACTTTTAAGGCTTTTATCAGCTGATAAGACTTTCCATCCAAAACAGAAATGTGATTTTTTGCATCCAAAAGAAATCCAATAAACTTTTTCTGCCTTAAACTCCCTCAAATATATAAAAAGAGTAGCTTTGAGCCTATTTTAGCTTCAAATAACTGCTTCAAAGGAACAGCAGGACATTAATATGATGAAAATAAGCAGCAGATTTATTATATTTATTTATTAAAGCTTTATTTAGTCCCAGGCCAAAGTCCATCAATGAAAATCTAAGTTTATTTTCCTTTTGTTGCCATCCAGGACAGACTTTATACACCTTCACCTGTCAGTCAGTTTATTTTTCCAGGTTCATCAGTGTCATAGTGTTAATATTGATGTTTAGTTTAATCTAATGATCACCAACTGGCGGCCCGGGGGCCACATCAGGCCCCTCAGAGCTTTCCATCTGGCCCCTGACTATTATTTTACAGAAGAGGATTTGGGCCACTGTAAAGGAAGTTTTTGAGGAGCTTTAGCTTTTTCTTTGACTGTGAAAAATTAACAATATATGCAGTTTAAAGTCTGGATTCATTCTAAAAAATTATTTCGTAGAATTCTGAGTTTTCCCAACAATACTAAAGTAATCTAAGAAATTTTAAAAAATCCTTTCAGAATTCTGATTTATTACAGACTTAAACAACATTAACCTTAAATATTCTTTTCTTTTTTAAGTTTTTGTTTGCTCTTTTGGTCTTTTGTATTACTGAACATCAGTAAAACATGTTTTTGTTTTAAGCTTTTCATCATTTGTTACCCTCAATCTGTTAATGAAAGTCCATGTGGCTGATTCAGGGCTGGTGGACCAGAACATTTCATTAGAATTGTTTTTAACTATTATTAGTGTTTTCTTAAATCTGGCCCCAAGAGCATATGCCAAGGTAAGAACTGGCCCTTGTATAAATGATGATCCCTGGTTTAATCACATAAAAACATCCCTACAGTGACAGCATGTCCTGGACTCTGTTATGTCACCTGAGAGCAGCAGGAACAGTCGGACCAGGTGGATCAGACTGTTTTTAGGATAACAACACAGAATCAGCTTCACAGGAGGATAAACTCAGCCTCAGAGGAGGATAAATTCAGCTTTAGAGGAGGTTTGTTTGGTTTGTTTGTTTTGTTTGGTTATGAGATCTGCCCTGCTGACAGTGTGAGGTAACAGATGCTAACAGGCTAACATGCTAACAGCCAATCAGAAGCTTCGGTGTCGATAAAAACATCACGAAGACTCAAACTCTCCGAGAAAATGATTAAAATAAAGCTCTGACTCACTCTGAGCAGCATTTTCACGTCTTTAGCTCCCACTGCTCCTCTGTGTGACCCCAAATCCACCCGGACACACTTCACTGCGACACATGAACTCTTTTCTTCTTCTACGGTCGATTGCCGGCGGATGTGACGTCAGCGCCCCCTGCTGGATGGTGATCGACAGACGGGAGTTCATCTCCGTGAAAATAATCAAAGAATAAAAATACAAATTCATTAAAAATTAACTATTTAATGACAAGTTGTATATAACTAATAGTTTTTAGTTAATAAAATTCTGGCCTAAATAAACCCAAATGCTGTGCCGGGAAAATGCCACAGACTTTTTTAACCAGAGCAATTTTGTGATTTTTTTCACCAGAAAAATAATACATAAAGAAATTCTTACATGTCAAGACTAAAATATAGTTTTTGGGTAAGAAAGAATATGAAACCATTCTGAAAAACAGGTGGTGAAAACATGAAGATGCATCATAAAAGTTTTTGTTGATGGATTTTATAAAATTCTCCTGGAAAGGTTTAACTGAATTTCTATGTTTCACAGAATGTCTAAGAATTCTAATTATTTTTTTGAAAGTTGAGAAAAAATTATCTTAAATTTTATCAAATTTATTCACTTTTCTTTTCATTTACTTATCAGTCATTTTTATTTATCTATATCTTATTCAAGATATAAGTTTTTATTTATGTACAGTCATCTCCGTGTATTCATTTGTTACTTATTGTATCTATCTGTCTCTTCCTTTACTTCATGTATGTGTTGATTTCTTGATAAATTCATTTAATCATTTGTTTGTAAATGTATTTGGTCAGTTATTAAATATACTTTAATTATAGTTTATTTATTCACTCTAAGTATACATATATTTATTTATTTATTATTAACTGTGCTCAGCATTTTATCATCCTGACACAAACCTCATGTAGATGTGTTATTAGTTCTTCTCTCCATAATCATTCACAATTTGCACGTTCTTATTACTTTTGATTGTGTACATGTTGTTTATAATAACTGAGGAGTTTCCACTGGGTCTGCTCCCTGCAGTGGGGCCTGTAGACTCTGTTTGTACCTTCCTCTGAGTTGTCAAAGCAGATTTATTTCACCAACTTCAGCAAAAATGAGCCTCACTAATCCTCCGAAATAAATTAAGTTTTTTTTGTTGGTGTTTCATTATTTTTATTTGTGAAATAGAACATTAACAGTGGCACAAGAAAGACAACAGAAAGAGGAAAATAAATAAAACAAAGAGTAGTTACAGACAGTGCAAACGGACATATTAATAACAATATAGTTTGTAGTTGATGTAAAGATCAACAGGGAGTAAGATTTACTTACTGGATATAAAAGAAGGGAATTTAAGAGACAAAAAAGAGAAAAAGTAGATGTAAATATAGTATCTAAGTCTTATCATAAACAGCTCCGTGTACACATGGAGTTTGGACCCAAACAAACCCACACAAATATCCATGCCTCTATTTTAACCCTCTGCTGTGTTTCATTTCATGTGGTGGAGAGGAGTTTACTATTTTAAAAAGCATGAACAAGAATGTTAATTACATATTTTAAACACTGCCTGGCCAAAAAAAGTCACGACCAATAAACAAGTTCACACACTCTAAAATTTAGTTTAACAACCTTTGTCTTTGATTACAGTCTCATTCTCTGTCTCATTGTTCCTTTAAGCTTCTCCAATGTCACAGATTGGTCCCAGATCACAGCACTGCCCCCACAGGTTTGGACAGTAGGCACTAGGCATGATGGGTGCATCACTTCACCTGCCTCTCTTCTTCTCCTGATGCTCCCATCACTCTGGAACAGGGTCAATCTGGACTCATCAGACCACATGACCTTCTTCCAGTCCTCCACAGTCCAATCTTTATGCTCCCTAGCAAACTGAAGCCTTTTTTCTGCTTAGCCTTACTGATTAGTGGTTTTCTTAAGGCTACACAGCTGTTCAGTCCCAATCCCTTGAGTTCCCTTCACATTGTGTGTGTGGAAATGCTCTTACTTTCACTATTAAACACACCCCTGAGTTCTACTGTTGTTTTTCTTTGATTTGATTTGGACAAACGTTTAAGTGATTCACCGATCACCATCATTCAGGATTTTATTCTGACCACATTTCTTCCTTGAAGACGATGGTTCCCCACTATCCTTCCAGTTTTTAATAATGTGTTGGACAGTTCTTAACCCAGTTTTAGTAGTTTCTTCAATCTCCTTAGATGTTTTCTCTGCTTGATGCCAATGATTTGACCCTTCTTAAACAGACTAACATCTTTTCCACGACCACAGGATGTGTCTTTGACATGGTTGTTGAAGAAAAGAGAAGCTGCTCATTGCATCAGCTGGAGTTAAATAAATTGTTTATCACCCATGCAGTAATTATCCAACAGGAGGCTCGTACCTGTTTGCTTAGTTAAATCCAGATGTTAATTTTTTTTTTGGCCAGGCAGTGTATAATATTATAAAGAGAGGATATTGGATTGTTTTTCCCCTTTGTAATAAGGTTGGATTTTTCATCACCTTCTCCTTTAACCCTTTCATGCATCATGTCCTCTACAGTAGACAGATATTCATTTAAATTTTATACCCTTAAAGTTGCAGTACCATGTCCAACTACCAGGTGGTAAATTCCCAAACCCTTGTCATAAAAATTTGATCTTTCCACATTTTTACCAAACCACGAAGTTGCATTATGAATCCAAAATAGCAAGGTATTCCTTTATGATTTAATAACTCATGCATGAAAGGGTTAATTCTGTAAACTGTCATGTTAAATCTTTTTGTTAAGGCAGCAGATAATGAAGGTTGAAATGACTGAATCCACATTTGTTTCTGTCTTTATTATTTGAGGCCCCAGGCCCTGGTGCCTGCTGGCTGCAGTAACGCCCATGTTGGTGTGTGGAGTATAAAGCAGCCTTGAATGCTCTCCTTGTGTGCACTCGGCCTCCTCCTCAGCAGCAGAGCAGACTCGTGGTGTCTCCGTCCCCGTCATGTCCAACAGCAGCGCCGCCAGCAGCAGCCTCGCCCTCGCTCAGAAGGCCGTCAAGCAGCTCCGCCTGGAGGCCGGGGTCCGCAGGATCAAGGTCAGGACCCCAAACACCCCAGAAACATTTCACATGCAGGACTTCATCCACACAGACACTTTCAGGTGGTTTATAGAGACAGTAACTAAGTTCTGATGTCCAGTCTGGAGACGACAAACTTCCTCACAAACCCAAAGGATCTTCTTATTTCAGGTTTTTCAGTATTAAAATCACAGAAAACCAACATTTGAAGCTTCAGCTGCGGCGTCATGGCAGCAAACAGACTCACATGTGTGTGAGCAGCACAGTAGGATCTTTGTTGATTGTGCTGCAGACTGCTGTGATTGATTTAAAACAGGAGCCAGACCAGTTTAAGTGTGTCCACTCAGCAGAGGAACACAGTCCTGCAGGTCAGTCACAGTCTGGATCCTGCAGAACTACATCCTCACAAAACCTGGGTGTGATCAGGTTTACGGGACTGTTGTGGAGGGGGGCCGTTCTGCATGCAACTGTAATGTTCTGGTTAAAAAATGCTCATTGATTTCATTTTTTAGCAGCTGTTATGTGTTTTTATATACATACAGATGTGGCAAAAATTGTTGGTACCCTTCCATTTAAAGATGCAATGAGGAGTTTCTAAGTAATTACAAAAGAGTCTCCCTTTTAGATATATGTCTGATGGAAATACACACTTCAAGATGAGTTTTATAGCATCTAAATAGGTTATCTATAAATGCTATTGCTTAGCTTCATGGTCGGGTCAGACAGGGCTGGACTGACCTGGATACTCAACTTCAGGAACAAGACAATTAAAACTGGAGCAGATTTATATTATTCAGACTCGTCTTAGAGCACCAGGCTGTAAGTAGCCATATATAGCTGGCTACAAAACTATGATACTATGTTTTCCAAAAATTGCTTGTTGTCACACATCAAAAACTACCACTACGTAACTAGAAAGAGATACATTACCTCGTGGCTTTGCATCCTGTAAGTTGTTGAAAAAAGAAGTTGTAAAGCAATGCAGAGTTCTGAGGAAGGTCCGAGCTGCATTCATTAGCATCACAACAAACACATGCTTTGGCTTGGGTCACGTCTTTACGACAGTCGCCGCGCGTGCTCATGGGTAGCAGAGTCTTTATGTCGCTGGAAACAGATTCTCCTTATACCACCTTTTAAGAAAGAAAAAACACAACTGACAACAACAATAATAAATAACTATTTACTGAAAATCAACTAATGAAAATCAGACATTGCTTTTGAATTGTGGTTCAACAGTCCGTAGTAGGTGTCTTCAAGTTTGTAATCAGTCAGTTTGCCTACACAATAAAACAGTTGTTCTAAATTTTACAGTAACTTACTGGCACAAGATGTCCATAAGCTACAGTAAATGTCTTCACAGTATTGTTACTCTATTTAATTTTAGGTAAAACTACTGTATTCTCAAAAACAGTACCATATTTTATCCTACAACTTTTAAATACATGTTAAATTACAATGTACCTGCTGTATTTTAGTTTATATTACTGTATCTTTTACAATTGAATAGCTCATTTATTAGTAATATATCATTCGTGGAAAAAATGCATGCATGAATTTTATCCAAAACATACATTTAATCAAACTTTTCTTTAATCTAATGATGTGAAAAATTTCCTCAAAGAAATCTTACCTGTTGGTCTACTGTAACCTTTCCTGTGCAGAATGAATTTTTGATCCTTTTCCATTAACAGTAATTTACTGTGTAGATATTTCACAGTAGATAACTGTAGACCTTATGGTAAAATACTGTTATGATTCCAAAATCAGTTGCAGTGTATTTAAAGGGTGAAAACAAAAATTATAGACAAGCATGTTAAAGGTAAACCCTTCTTGCTCACAACGGGCTGAAAATGGCAAACACTGATTTTATATATGAGGTCAGATTGAGTAAAGGGTACCATCATTTTTGTCCAGGCTGGTTTTGTTTTTCAAAATAATTCTGTTGAACCACAATTAAAAAGCAATGTCATATTTTCATTTGCTGATTTACAATGAATTTTTATTTATTATTTCTGTCAGATTCAAGTTATTTCAGTGGCCATGTTGGTTTTTCTTTCATTTATGGAAGGGTACCAACAATTTCTGTCATGTCTGCTTATTTATGGTTTATTTCACATCACTTATTTAATATAAGTTGCATCGTACTGTTTGGAAAATTTCTGTGATTTTTTTTTTTTTTACTTCTTTTGTTATGGATATGTACAACAGCAGATTTTTGTAGCTTACTTTCCATAGGTTGCCGACATGCAGCTCTAAAGTTGTGGTTTGGTTGAAAAATGCCCATTGATTTCATTTCTGAGCAGCTGTAGTGTGTTTTTTTTATACATGTCATTTGTGGTTGTCTTTTGTCAGTTTTTTGGTGCCGAGTTTGGTGAAGTTAAATCTGAAAGTTAATTCTGATTGACTCCATTAATTTATTTCAGAATGTTTTTGTGTTTCTGTTGTGCATCATTCCCAGTTTTCTTTTTCATTCTTAATTTTTATTGTCTTCCAGACAAAACATATCAACAATATGAAGAACAATTAAACATTGCTAGACATAAAAAGATTAAAGTATAAGTTACATAGGGGTTTTATAAACATTATACCAAGACTATAAATAAATCACAGTTCATAGAAGTAGTTCATGAATGACTCACAGACTCAAAGGCAAGTTTCAGTCCGTTTAATCGGAAAAGGTGCACAGGAGATCAAAAATACTGAGGCAAAGGTACAAAATCAGGAGGCTTACTCGGGAACAAAAGACTAGAAAACATGAGGAATCAGACAGGAAAAACGCTCAAAAGTTTGCACACAGAATAACAAAATAATCTCACACATAAGACAGGGACTGTGGGTTTAAATACAAGAGGAAGGGACCAACAAACAGAAGACAACAGACAAGACAAGACTACAGAATGATGCGTCTAAAATTCCCCATAGCCTGCCCCCTAAAACAAAAGAAACACATTTCAAAATTATGAACAACATTTATCCCTGTAAAGAATTATTAAGACTCTGTTTCAACATTGAAGATAACACATATTCATTCTACAAAAATGACATCCAAACTATAAGCCACACGTTCTTTTCATGTAATACCATCAATACATTTTGGATAAACATCAATAGATGGATAAGACAAAAAAATCTGTCCTTTCGATCTATCACAGAAGAAAATGTTATATTTGGTATTTTATTGAAGAACAAACATGATGAACTCTGTATAAATGTGATCCTGTGTTTAGCTACATTTTTCATTCATAAAAACAAAGCTTTAAGGTCACCCCTACGGAGCCCCCCTGGTGTCAAAAAAAAAATGTGTGGCCACGATTATTTATGACAAAAGGTAATGAAAGTCTGCTTTGTCATTATTGTCATTGAGAATGTAATGTTCATAATAAACCGAGACTAAGTATACTTTGATATTTGACATTGGACATTCACATCCGTCATCGTTTCACATTCCAGGGGAAAAAAACAGATATAAATGTATTATTCTCTCTGACCATGTGACTTATCGATGTCAAACCAGCTGTGCAACATAGGAAGTCATATTCCTTATGAACCACAAGACTTCTCTTTGAAATATATCCTTTGTGTATTTTTTAAATAATTTTTAAAGCTGTAAAAATGCACATAACTCATTTGAGGAGTATCGTGGCCATGCGTTACTTTCTCATGGCCACGTATTATTTTATTTATTTTTATCCAATGTCACCAGCGGGGCTCTGTACATCCCCTATTTTTGAATCTTTTTTGGATGAATTTAAGCTATACTTGAGGTTTTGCATGTCATGAAGACAGTTTACTTTCTTGAATCCTCGACTCTCAGCAGCCCTTAATTTTTTATATATATAAATCATGTGGCTGATCCCTTTGCACAGCTTAACCCCTTGTGATGTGAATTTTCTTTTCTTTTTTTCCTACGCTTTCTTTTGCTTTTTCTCTCTTTCATTTGAGAAAGAAAACAAGAACTCTTTTTCTTATGTCAACATGAACTTTGAAACTTTATTTTATAGAGATGTGCCCATGTAATGGAAGTGTTAAAGAACTGTGTTTTGCCTGGTTTGTTTCAGTAAAAGTTGTTAAAAAAAGAAAGAAAAAGACAACCTATCGGGAGATGTGACCGATTTAAACCAACAGAATTCTGTGTTTAACTTTTTTCCTCAGAGATAAAGTCTCTCCTCACACTCGTGTTTAAACATAAATCCTGATCATGTGATACTTTGGTTTTATTCCAGGTTTCTCAGGCCGCTGCAGAGCTGAAGACCTTCTGTTTGCAGAATGCCCACAAAGACCCGCTCCTCACCGGGGTGCCCTCCAGCGACAACCCCTTCAGGCCCCCAAAGTCATGTGTGCTCCTCTGAGGCGTGAGTGCAGCTCCACCCTTTTCTTTATCCTCCTCTGAGCACAGAGAGGAGTTATGAACCATCACAAGACTGCAGCCTGCAGCTAAATCTGTGTCTGTCTTTGCAGGCTGATAAAGGAGCATCATGGAGTTTGGTCACATGATTCACTGAGGCAGAGCAGCTGGATCCTGATTCAACAGGATCTCATTTTAAGGACTGATTTAGGCAGGAGCGCTCTTTATGACGACTGATTCTGATCTTTACAGGGATGCTTTTGTGGGTTTGTGAGTTATGGAGGCCTAAAGAGGCCTAATGCTTCATATGGAGACTGATCCATGCTAGAACACTCGGCTCCTTCTAGGGCTGGAAAATATGGACCAAAAATCATGCTGCATTACGGTTAGCTTAATGGTGACACACTATATTCATTCATCATGTCATTTTTCCATCACTCTCTTTTTCTAATGGGCCTTTTCCATTAGCCCTACTCTACTCTACTCGCCTCTACCCGGCTCTACTCTACTCGCCTTGTGCTGCTTTTCCATTAGCCCCAGTCGCCTACCAAGTCATTTTGAGCACGACACAACAATCTGTGGCTTTTTGTCACAAACTGAGTAAAAAAGGAAAGCAGAAGAAGGCTGCAGGTGGTAAGAAGAAATACTCCTTGAGAAGCACAGGAGAGTTTTGGAAGCTATACAACAGAATGAAGCCGAGGACGAGAGCAATCCAGCTGCAAAGAAAAGATGAGGGTAAGCTAATGGTAGCTACCGCTAGCATGCTAGGTCATCACGCTCATGACTCATCGATGACGACATTGTCTGACCAATCAGTAGCCTGCAGTCGGTGACGTCATCTTTTAGTCCCGACTCAGCTCGCTTGGAACCAGAGCGGAGTAGGTACTAAAACTAGCTTGTTTTAGGAGGTACCAGGCTAGTGGAAACACGCTGCTAATCGAGTAGAGTAGGGCCAAGGCGTGCTAGTGGAAAAGGGCCAAAAAGCTCATTTCTTAGTGTTTGAGACTGATAGTCACGCAGCTCTGAATGATGCCTCCAGCAGATCTAAAAATATTCAGACCATGTGTTTTTTATTTTTTCATCTCTTGCACATGTTTTTAATAAACATCCAGTCAGATCCACATGTGATCGTCTCCACAGTGAAACCTTTGTGTCCCGGCTGAAGCAGCGTTTTCTCTCTAAGAGCATGAACTGATGGCTGAAATATGACTGAGTTATGTTCACAGGTTCATTAATCTGCAGGTTATTCTTTATTAAACAGGTTTATCATAATGGACTGATTCTGTTTGCTGGTCTTTGCTCTGCATCTCACAGTAAAGTCAAATGTTTTTGTTTTTTTGCCTATTGAAAAAGTTAATTTGAATTATTCAGTTTGGTGCAATGTTGACAAAAAACAGCTTTATTAATGTGCAAGAATCCTAATTTAAAATGTTGAGACAAAGTCAAAACTGACAGAATACTATAAATACAATTTATATCAATAAGTTCATCTAAATCTAAAGATTTCTATGAAGTTTATCCTGAAATTATACGAATATCTACAACATTATGTCCTCTCAACACAAATATTCAATATATTTCTTGACATTTATCACAATATTTGACCTAAAGTCTTTACATTTATGATTTTACTCCAACATTTTGACTTCAATCTCAACATTTTAACATGAATCTGGGAATTATGATGCTTTATTGACATTTTTCTTTCATTTCAACTAATCCATTTTGACTTTAATGTCAATTTTTTTGGCTTCAATCTTAAGATTCAGTTTTTGATCTGGACATGTTACCTTGTTGAGGTACTTTTTGGAAAATTATCACCCTTTGGTCCTTTACTTTTTGTCTTTTCCCCATCAAAAGGCTCCTCCATTATAATGTCTTCAAACTTCACTGCTAAAGCTTTTTTACTCCAAATCACACCAGATTCAAAATGTGTTTTTCCAGCTTTTTACTTAAAATAATATTACAAATAAATCTATTTTATGATCTGTTCATTTGGTTTGATTTTAACTGTGTTTGGTACATTATTTTGATTCAATAAATTCATCATAAATAAAACTATGAGTGCACCACAAGCCACCACACTCCAACAGTGTGAAATTAAAATTGTGTGTGTGTTTTTTTTTCAATTTGTTTATTTCAGTCTAAATTTGATCCAGATTAGATTTAAGTATTTGACAAGACGGAACAAACGAGTATGCATACTTTTTTAACTAATGAATGTTGATAGAGGTTCCTCCATGTTAGTGGTTTTTAAACTTATTTTTAAAAGATCATACTTAAATCTAAATGTACACCTCACTCACACCAATCAGCCTTTATTTGTAGACCACTTTATATTCCAGATATGATTTTGTTAAAACAACTAAAACTACAGATAAGAAAAGTTCCTATAACACAAAAATAATAAAGATATAAATGGGAAATTAAGGTAAAAGAACAAGGGATGATATAAACCATAAACTTCATAATTAATAAACAAACAAATAAAAACAACTGTGGAATAACAAAACACTGAAAAATTTGACAGTTAATATTATAAATTTCTCCAAAACAAAAATTTAATGGGGTAATTTGTTAAGAAAAAGGTTAAGACTAAGTCAAACACAGGTAGAATAGAGAATAAAAATAAGATTTTGGCTAATTCACAAGAATTAGCCAAAATAAAGTGAAAGTTATTCAGAATTGAGATTAAAAGTTTCGGTCAGCTTGCTTTTAAATACTGATAATCTGCTCGTCCTCAGGTCTGCAGGTCGGCTGCAACAACCAAAACCTGCATCTCTGTGGATCCTATCAGTGCTTTTTCAAATTAACCTGCAACTGATCAATAAAGCAATAATTTATAATATTTTAAATGTGACTGGTCATAAATTCAATATTTGGAAACCAAAAAAATGGTAATATGTCAAGAAAAACAATACCCGCCCTCAGCTGCAGTTTTGTTTACAGCAAAACACTTGAACGTGTTTTGCTGTAAACAGAATTTGCAGTTGAAGGGGGATTCATGTGCACAAATAAATGACAGATGCATTGTTTTTCATTAAGTTGTAAGTGGTATTGTGTTGTCTTTATGCTTTTATGAATCATTTATTCCCTTCACGTTGACATTTCCCTATGGTTTTTTGCATGCAGATCCTTGATAGTTCCTCCTTTCGTCGGGATTTCTGTTTTTATGTAAATCTATGACCGATTATTGGTGATAAAAAGGCCATCTGCAGATGGACCACGTGACGCAGCGCCTGGTTCGCATTAATGATGACGTAGCCGGCCGTGTTGTCGTCGTTGCCGCCCTCGGCCGCTGGGTGTCGCTGTTTCCCGGCCGCCGCGCTTGATGCCCGGGCAGCAGAGAGCAGAGCTCCACCGACCTGTCTCTACTTCCAGATCGAAGATGGCGGTCTCGGTGTTCCCCGGCGTGCGGCTCCTCTCCATCGGAGACGCGAACGGAGACATCCAGCGGCACTCGGAGCAGCAGCCCCTGCGGTTAGAGGTGAAGAGCACGCAGGATGCCGCCCTCATCAATCTCTCCAATGGTGAGTCGACCTTTCCCGCCGCCGCCGCTCGGATGTTCGGCCTCTGCTGGAGCTAATGCCGCGCTAATGCTAACACGGCTAATCTGGCAGCTAGCTTCAAGAAGCTAACACACATCTTGAGACCACGTCGCCTCCCCCTGCTCATCACGAGGAGCCCCACAAACTGTAATTTACCTGCCCTGTACCCCCCAGCTCGCAGCTCCAGCCAGACTGTGGGGTCCCTAATGCAGCCCCCGGTCACTCCTCGGCTCACTTATCCCGTAAATAGAGAGGGCAGCAGGGGGACGTTAGCGGGAGTTTAATGCTAGTTAAACAATGAGTGCTGCCCGGCTCCAGCTCCGATGCGCTAACGGCTCACGGTGTCGGTCCGAGCTTCACGCTTCAGGCACGGATACGGTGTCTCAGAGGCCACCGACTGGTCCTCAGATCGGGCGTGAGTGTCCCGGGATGACCCGGGGATGTTATTTAGCTTATTAGCCTCCGGATTGTTTGGGATAGTGGTGGGCAGTTCGGATCTTTCCTGTGATCAGAGCTTTCTGCCCCGGACAGTGGGATCCGACTCTTTCAGGTTCCGGCTCTATTTAACCCTATAAAAAACTGTTGTAAATAATTAAACCAAATGTTATTTCTTTGCAACTCAGTAGAAAGGCTTCAGAATAGGGCTGGGCGATTTTACCTAATCTCAGTATCACGATTAATTGAAACTATCACCATGATTACGATTAATAAGCTGTTATTTTATGCAATGCTGGAATAAATTGAAAGTGTAACCGATGGTCATCAAAACAATCTTCCTGCAGTGTTTACACTTAACTTCTTTGTCCTCTGCACAGAATCCAAAATGTGCCCAAACATTGTAGACATTGAAACTCAAACTGTGTGGAGGTGGCTCAGTAACGTGACCTACACAGAGAAAGTAATCTAAAAAATTGATATGAGTAAAACTGCTTTGATTAAAGATCAAAATGTCCATTTGATTATTTTTTGATGAATTGCACAACTTTACTGTAAAACAGTTTAAATGTCTATGCAGTAACTCCCACGTTATAATAAGCTCTCAGCTGTCAATAGTAATTTGCACATCTGCAGCTGCTCTATAATACAATATCAGAAATTGAAATATCATGAAGTCAGGAAATTGCCATGTGATATTGATTTTTGGGAACACGAGGGACTGCCGAACAACTCATGTTTCACATAAGAACACATGCAGGAATGTAGCTCTCAGCTCTGTGCTCCCTCAGTGGCTCTATGTGCTTCATTCCCACCTCTGAAACCACCTCTGCAGTAGTCCTGTGCTCAAAATATCAATATAGCAATATATCATCATGTACTCCTTGGGGATGAGTGTAACGATACGGATTCTACAGAATTTATTTGGCCTCAGAGTTTTGACAGTTGTTGCCGATACACTTTGGATAATGTTAATAATACCAAAGTTTAAAGTAGAAGTCAAGCTACATGATGAAGCACATGCACTTGTTTCTTTTTTCTTGAAAACTAAAAACCAAGACATGTCAGGAATTCTGTTAATGGCATCATCAGTGTTCACAGCTCACGTATATCAGAATACATATTGTATTGTTTCCTTAGGATTGGTTTTTCATACATCCGTTGATGCTCTAACTTGGACACATCTTCAGTGTTGAGCATCACAGTCACAGCATCGTGTCGATGTGTGCTACAGTTTATGAGTGCACAACAGAGGCTAATCCAGGACATCTGGTCCTGTTTGGGTAATTTGAGGTTCCGACTGTGTCACTGCTTTAAATTTACAAAAGTAACTGCTAGACCAACTACTGGTGCTTCTCCATTTGTGACATCAGTCTGTAGTTGGTTTTGGTGACACTGAAAAACACACTTCATGTGTTTTTCTTTGGTAATTATTAGGGCCAGACTGATATGGATTTTTTTAAAGTCAGTGCTTATAATAATATTTGGCAGAAACAAATACAGATTACCGATTAATCGGGCAATTAATTAAAAAATATTTAAATTATTTTTTTAAATCAGTCCCTAAACACTTACAACAGTTAATATATGAATTACAGGCAGAATATTTTACTGTTTTACAATACTTTGTCCTTAAGTATTTGTTTAACTTTACTACACAGAGGAATTTTTAAGTACAAAAACATGTAGAAAAGCATTAAACCACTGGGAAGTCAATTATAAACCTTTAAAAATGAGTCACTCTTTATCTTGTACTTATTGCTGATGAAAATAAGGAGAAGTTAGGTGATAGTAAAGGTAGAAAAAACTTTTAAAAAGTTGTAAGCAGGTCATCATGAGAGGAAAGCAACAATTCTTTTCATAAGTCACTTTTATTTTCTACTCTGCAACTTTCAAGAGCAAAGAACTTCCAAGTACAAAATAAAATAGTGAGCAAAACAGCAGTCAGTTCCTGCAAAATAAATAATCTTTTATAACATGTCAATGTTGAATTCTTTAATAAGGGCTATAATCGGCCGTTTTAATCACCTGCCCGATGTCATTATTGATTTACTGACCATATAAGAGGGATAAATGCTTACTTTGTCTCATGCATGATAGAATGTGTTAAATTATCAGGATCTCAATGTAAAACAAAATAATCCTGATTATAGCTCAAAGGTGATGTAAGAAAGTGAACCTGGCCACAGGTACAACAACAGAGGAAACAAAGAATGTTCCAGAGACAAGTTGAACCACTGCCATGTCGTATAGCTGTGCACTTATCACAAACTAATCGTTATCTTTATATGGGCCTTCATTATAGACACATCGCAAAAGTCTGAATTAATTTACATAAACTGAAATTTTAACGTGGACAAGCAAAGTGTTGCCCTCATATGTTTAAGTGCAGTCAAATTAACCTAAAATTTGCTTTATGCTTCTTTTCAACCAGTTTGTACCAATGTAGTGGAGAAATTTTATTTTATTTTAATTCGTTTTAGATTAATAAAAATCACAGCACAGCTGCAAGTGTGGTTTAAAACAGAAAAGAGTCGGTTTAATAAACTTTCAGTCCTTGATTAACTATCACCATCCATGCCATCATTGCAGTGATGAACAGTGTTATTGCACAGTGCATGTTTTTCCTCGTATCAGCAGGCCGAGCATGCAGAGAAAATGTCCATATGTCTCATCCATGCTGTGCACTTTTGTCCATGCACGTGCCAAAGTGGGAAGTGCATGAAGCTCTGCAGCCAATAAACTGGATGTTGGGGGTCAAACATGTTTAGTGTAAATGTTTCCTAAAAGAATTAAGCACAATTATCAGAGTTAATAATAATAATAACAATAATAATCAGAGCTGTGTAACTGCAAGAGTATCAAGATACATTGACAAAAAAAGGCTGAGGTATAAATATATGTAAAAATAAACAAAAATGACCAAGGCTATATAAGAGTACAGAGTCTATACAGTGCATGAAGATTTAACACTAATAATATATATAATATGTATGTGAATATGAATGTGCAGAGTTGACAGGACATTCACTGTTGAAAAAGATAATTTAATTTAAGGACATGGTGAACAAAGTATTTACCAGCCTCCAAATTTTAGTAAAGTTCCTTTGCTGCTCTTCATTTTCTAGAAAACTTGAGGGCATGCAATTCCTTGCAGTCTCTGTAAGTTTTGATGTATTCAAGCAGTGAAAAAAATCAAGGTTGGATCAAAAAAGTTGATAAACTTGTGTAATAGCAGAAAACCCACGATGAAAAAGGGATTCACTACAAAACTACTGAACTGCCTTACACTGCAAACACAAGGAATGGGTTATGTCGCCTAGAATATCTATTTCAAGGAAAGTTGGAATAATGGCAATTATCCTGAAAAGATATATAAGAAAAGAGTCTTATAACAAAAATGAAAAGATTGTCCCAACAAGAACATCAAACTACATGATTAACAAGATAAATATATAACTTTCATTTAATCTGTGATGCTAACATTTTTATTTTTATGTCTAGAGCAAACAGCAGAGCTTAATTTGATAAGATGAACACAGAGTTTAATGGGGTAGATCCTTTTTCAGTGTATTCAGCTGAAATATCCTGGTTATTAAAGTTAATTTGGTGTACCATCACCTGCTGAAACCATCAAAACAAATAAGAGATTTCTAAGTTCACATTAAGTATAAAACACTATCCTGTAATTTAAGATGATTATGTCTCTTAACGCTAAAACCAACAATTCATGAATAATCAGATTGTTGCTGCAGATTTTAAGGAAGTTAATGCTGACGAACAGGCTGCATGGATGGACCCTGCCCCCTTGCTCTATTTGATCCTTTTTGTTGATTCTGGGCCTTTTTTGTGCTCTTGCAGCAGAAGCAACAGAGAGAAGGAGAGAGGAAATGGTTCCTTCAATCTTTAAAATGTCTTTATAAGTCTAATACAAACGATTTGGATTATAAAGCCATAAAAATGTGTAAGAACTATTTTTAACCTTTGTGTGCTTGAATTTCAGATGGCATGTTGATTGTCTAGTAAGTATTATAGCCTTTGTGTTCTTTCTTCTTAAAGGATAACTTTGGTTCCTGCATTTACATTGTTTATAGAATGAAGTAGAACAATATACTCACCCAGAAGGCTTTCCTGATCCAAACAGTGCTTCAGGAGATATTTAGATCCAAAATCGAGCGGCGGACATCCGTATAATGGTAGCACGTAGGGCATAGATCGCCGCTCCTAAAACTGCATTAATCGTCCAAAAACTCATGTTTTTCACCAATATTCCATCATGATTCGCTCCGGATAGTCGTCCGTTGCAGTCTGTGTCACTCCACACAGCGCTGTGTGACTGTGCTGACCTCTGAACTGAAGAGTTTGTTTACATGCCTCCGCACATGTGCAGTACTCTCTGGAGAGCTGTTCTTCTCTTTGCCTCCGCATCCTCCTTTCGATGAGCTCCTCATCTGTAAACTCTGGCTCGAAACTGTAAAGACACCCATCATATTCAAAGTTCTCCTCCACAACATCTTCATCCGATAGATATTCGTCCATTTTGCACAAAACTGGAAGAAGAAAGTCGTTGTGTAGCAGACCGTCTTCCCCTGAAACACTGAGCCGTACTGTGCATGTGCGGAGGCACGTAAACAAACTCTTCAGTTCAGAGGTCAGCACAGTCACACAGCGCTGTGTGGAGTGACACAGACTGTAATGGAGGACTGTCCGGAGCGAATCATGATGAAATATTGGTGAAACTAATGAGTTTTTGGACGATTAATGCAGTTTTAGGAGCGGCGCTATACATGCCCTGTGTGCTACCATTATACGGATGTCCGCTGCTCGATTTTGGATCTAAATATCTCCTGAAGCACTGTTTGGATCAGGAAAGCCTTCTGGGTGAGTATGTTGTTCTTCTTCATTCTATAAACAATGTAAAAGCTGCAGGAACCGAAGTTATCCTTTAATGGGAGGAGGATTATTTTTAAAGAATTGCAAGGAGGCAAACAAAAGTCTGTCGGAAATTTCAGCGTCATTCATGTGTGCCGTGGAAATTTGTTTGGCTTGTATTTTTAATTATTCTGCAAGAAATAAAAGGATAATTAATAGGGCTAGGACAATGCGCTTTTTTTCCGGATTCGATTTTTTGCAATTTTTTAGGTGCCGATTCAATTTAAATTGCGATTCTACGATATTGCTGATTTTTGCAAACTTTAGTTAGCTTTTTAAACACCAGCGAAAAAGATGAACAATGATGATGCCTACAGACTATATCAGGAAAAGTACTCATCACATGTGAGTCTGTTTTTAGGATTTAATTTTGTTTATACTCTCTCTTCAAAAGCCTGGACTGCATTTAAAAGTGGATTATTAACCCAGACTAAAATGAAGATTTTACATTTTGGAAAGAAATCAATTTTTGAGCAAAAGAATTGATTAAAAATCAACAAGCAGAAAATCCTGATACTTATGTGAGTCTTTTTTTTTTCTCCCACCCCTAATAAATAACCACTTGTGCCAATAGCTGGTTGGACTTCAGTGCAGAATCTTGTTTCCTGTTTGGTCTTGAAAAGGTTTATTTTGTGATTAAAAATAGTTTGCAGAGCCTCTGAGCAAAGAGAGGATGCTGATATGACCGGCATCTCCTACCCTAATATTCAGTCAGTATAACAGGCCAAAAACGTAACCTGTTTTAAAGTGCCCAATTTCAGGAGTGCTTCATGCTCTCCAACAAAACCATAAGAAAAAGTGAACTATTCATGTAGAAGTATGGTCATGCTGCACATCAAATTACACAGGACATTTTCAGCTACACAACCATATAAGCCATTTTTACACACACCAAACACAACGTCAACACACATTTGGATTTCTTTGAATGGGAAAATGTAGAGAGTTCTGCTTGATTTTTTACAAAAAGAAACAAGAAAAAATACATATTTTAAAAAAACATTTTCTTTTCAAAAACAGTCAAAAACTTCCACGGATAAGCTGAAGACGATAAAAACTGTTGTAACTGGGTGCAATGAACACCAAAAGTGACATAAAAGGTAAATCTACAGTTTGGTATATCAGAAATGTCAAATGGGACTAATGGAGCCAAACTGTGCCAAGATTGGGCCTGACCACTCTGTAGTAAAACCTCTCTAACTTTGCTCTGCATCACTTTATCAGACTCAAACTTGGCAGAAGTAATGTTCACATATTTTCACATTCATTCATAGAGTTCTAAAGCTGCAGCTGCATCATTCCAAACAGATATTCACAATAAAAACTTTTTTTTTTTTTAGGCGAGGATGAAATGCTCAAATGATTCTGCCTTCTATCTTCATTTACCTGTCCAAGTCACACATATACTGATAATTCACATCTGGACAAATCTCTCAAGTGTTACTTTATTATGATGCAGAATTATTCAAATAGACCTTGTGGTTGCAGAGATGCACTCTTTTCTTTATGAGGATGTCATGTTGAGCAGAAGGCTTAAAAAAGAGGCTGAACGGGTTACATGAATCATTAAACATTGACGGTTCTTTGCATGGATCTGTGTCGGAGAGGAGTCAGCTCTTTGGGCCGATCGTCCATGAATGGCTCACGGTTAGTTCTAGATCCCGGAGCAGAGGGCACGGCTCCTGACCCACCGCTGTGCGCCGTGGGCCGGCCAGCTGTCCACGCTGCAGCCTGCTGTTTCTCACACTCGGCTCTGGAAAAGAGCAGCGGACACACAAACCAGAGGAGCTTTTCTTTCCTCGGAGAATGAGCCTCAGAAAGAAGGAGCCCTCATTACTTATGCAGCTTTGTTCTCATTGGAACAATAGCCGGGTCCCCCCCGCCCCCTGCCCTCCCGCGAGCAGCCAGCATCAGAGCGGCTCGGCTGCTTTTCTTATTCAATGGGACGTCCCGCTGAAAAGAAACAGGCCTCCTCTGCTGGGATGCTCCAGTTTAAGAAAAGGACCCACATTCATTGTGGCCCTTTGGAGCAGCCTTTTGCATCAGCATGTCTCTGCAGGCGTGCACATAAAAAGATGCAGCTTGATTCATGTGTGGGAATTTGGGTGATTAATAATAAAAGTAGCTTGATATAAATGAGCTTTACTAACCCCTGAAACGCTCTTTCAATTTAAGTTTGTTGGGTTTTTAAAGGCTGTCTGATGTTATTGGTTGGCCACTTTAAATGAGGTGATAAAATAAGTTTCCTTTCCGCCTGGTTTATAGATTGAATTTTGTTTTAGACTTAAAGGTTAATTGTTGCAGTTGTTTATACATGACACATATTTCCTCATTTTTAGGTCCTTTATTTAACCACCAAACACCCTGAAGCTGCTATTTCCTCTTCAGAGCAACAAGAAAAATAAATCAATAATTGAGTCGTTAAAAACAATGCATTTAGTCGTCTGCTTCTGTTTGAAAAAAGCAGATTTACAAAAAAGCTAAACAACTATTAAATTCAGCCATGATTCATGCAGTAGTCCCAGTTCACAGTGAATTAGGATCATTGGATTTCTAAGTGGAACCTGGCGGCGAGTTGAGAGCAACGCTGCGGCTATTTTTGGCTAAAAAAGGAGCGCTAATTAAACCCCGAGGCAGGGTGTTTTTATTTTGTTGTCTCAGCATCTTGTATGCACAGAGCATAATTTATCATGTGAATCAAAGGGGGATCCATCCCATAAATCAGACCCTCAGGCGTGTTACTGAAGGTGGTGGTAGAAAACTGTAAATTCATCTTGGTACGTCGAGCTTGATTTGTGAGGTAATGGTTTATCCAGGCTGAGAGTTTTGGATGTTTGGATCAGCACATTTTGACTTAAGGTGATTTTAATCTTTTAGTATGAGGAGCTAAAATGAGTTTGGTGGCTGTTTTGCTATGTGCAGAAAGAAAGAAGAGTTACGTTACCATTTTCAACACAACGCTCTGGTTATGTAACATGATTTCCTTGCATGTATCTTAATTATTTATCACCTTACAGTGATGTTATAGTCAGAGCTCTGGAGCTAGTCTCTGACTCACTCTGGAGTCTGTTTGCACTTGAGTGCAGTTATTTTTATTTCTTTTTTCTGTATGTTTGCATCATGGAAACTAGAATCAGACAACCTAAAACTCCTCATGGAGTTACTGTGGATGTCTCCAGGTGTAATGATGTTGGGGAGGTTTGAAAACCAATCCCAGTTGAAAATTAGGAATCGATATGATCAATCTTTTTGCTCTTCAGTTCCTCTGCAAACTTTGCAAATGAAGGATGATACACACTCAGCAGACACGACAATGTGTTCCACTTCCACTGAAACTCTTTTTCACAGAATTATCATGTTTACATGGGAACTTTAATTTCAATTAAATTTAATTTCAAATAAAAGTTAAATCCTCTTAAAAAGATTAATAATGACCATGTAATCACCTAATTCCAAATGACAATGATAATTCTGAATAAAACTTAATTCCAAAGTGAGTGGCTGGTTTATTGTGAGTTTAAATCCGAATTAAATAATTCCGCGATCATGTTTACGTTCGTTCTGCTTTAAATGAATTCCGGTCATTCTGTTCGGTCTCTTGTCCTGCAGCAATGCAAGCCGAGACAGTTTATTTAATTAGAACCTTAGAAGATCTGTATGTAATGAAAGAGTAGATGGACAAAAGCATTAAAATGTGGAGCTTTTTAAAGCCGTAGTGTCCAAGTTGGAGGAGGTTTCCCTGACTGAGACGCTGAACTGGAATTTTTCTTGCTGCAGACGTCACTACTAGGGATGTATATCGTTATGATTTTATTGATACCGATACAGATACCAATACTCCTTATCGTATCGATACTTATCGATACTCTTATCGACACTACAACACGTAATTTTGTTTAAAAAATAGAGACTTTACAAGATATGAAAAGATCCAACCTTTTTTTTTTTTACCACAAGGCAATACTAAAGCTTTAACAGAATAGAAGTAATGCATTACAAATGCTTCTCAGAGGCAAAAAGAAAGCTAAGGAGATGGCTAAACCCCTTCATGCCGCCCAACAGACTGCATGTACAGACAGACCCATATATCAGTGGGGCTAAAATCAGTGCTGTAATGATGACTACTAGGGCTGTCACTTTATATTAGATAGTCGAATAACCATTTGAAAATGGGGATAAATATCCGTAACCTAATAGTAAATAAATATTTGAATGTAAAATATTGAGTGTAGCAGCACATCAGGGCGCCTGGAGCAGTGGACCGTTTCATCCAACAGAGGGCGCTGTGAGCACAGCTTGACCGTCAGTCACATCTGGTGCCCTCTTGACCTCAGGAAACAAAGAGTTTCCGCTCCGAGCGGACATTAACAGCTCTGATTCTTTAAAGAGAGCTGTGCCGTCGGCTTTTCATCCAAGTTATACGGCCGAGTGCAGGGGCGCTTCGTCAAGAGTTTAACCCTGTGTGATTGTGTTGTTTTCGGCAGAGTTTTTACCAAAGGGCGGATAATAGAGTCTCTGTCTCTGTCGGTGCTGCAGTCTTCAGTGTTAGCTGGGCTGCTAACTCTACTCGTGTTGCTATAGCAATCAAACAGCCCGCACTCCCTTAGCTTTATACTATGCGCGTGCTCCAAGTGTTTGGTGATGTTGCTAGTATTTCCCCCTTGGACGCAACCTCTCTCTGACAAAGATTGCATCAGGCCGAGTTTTCATTAACTTTGCTAAAGTGAGCCCAAACCTTCGAGCGCTTAGCCCTCACTGACATGCTTGAGCTTAACGGCGGTAGTGTCATAACTACGTGACAGTTGAAGAGATGTTTAAGTACCGATAATGGTACCGTTTTTCCAGATTGTTAACGGTGTTCGGGTACCGACCCAATTGGGGACCGGTACATGAAAGTACCGGTCCACGGTATACATGCCTAGTCACTACGTTACGTCCACCCCTGTCCAATCAGAACCATTTCCAACCCTCAGGCCTTGAATAAAGGCAAATAAATGAGTTTTCCATGTAAACCTTTATTTGGAGTTATTATTTCCATGTAAACACAAAGGAGGAAACTTTGATTCCGAATTATTTAATTCTGAATAATTAATTCTGAATTAAAAAACATGTAACTGTGGCCATTGTTTGCAGGAATGGATCAAGGCAGTGTCAAATTGGATCAGTAAGTAGATCCATTAATGGCATTAGTATCAATACAGTATTATCCCCATGCCTAAGCTTTGTAAGGGTGCTTCTGTGAACAGGGGCTGTGAGGATGGGAAACTGGAATACCTACAGAAACTCCACACAAGCACACGGAGAGCATGCAAACTGCAAACCAGCAACCCTCTTGCTGTGAAGCAGGAGTGCTGCCTGGTTAGGAGCTCAAAAGCTGTGACTGTGGCAGAGACTCAGATTTTCCTCTCTTTATAAAACCAAACGTAGCTTCTTAGGAAGGAAAGATTGACATCCAGCAGGTCTTAGAAAGCCGAACATCAGTCCAGAGGCTCCTGATTATTCATTCTGGTGTCACACTGTCAGCATCCAGACTGTTCAGTCACATTCATGTTACCATCAGAGCCAATCACGTCATGTGTCGGCCCGTGTGACCGCTGATCTGTGATGGCAGCGTTTGTTTGAGACAGAAATAAAATCACTAAACGGATTAGAGATCCTGTCTAAACCCGACAGCTGCAACAAACTCATTTATGTGACTGATTTAGAGACGGAAAGCTTCAATCTGTCTTTGAAATACAGAAATAAGACCTGGAAGAGAGAAACGTGTTGGCGGTTGATTTCCTCTCTTCATCATGCCGTCGTGTTTGATTAGAGAAGATCTATTTAAAGGGAGAACGTCCTGCTGACTCATCAAACAGGAAGTCCACCAGATTTTACAAATGTAGGTCAGTTTAGTCGTCACAGCGAGTTAAACTCACCGTGTGAAAGCTCTTATATAAAGTCCTCTGGAGGAGCGTCTTTGTGCCAGTGAAGAAAATAACCCTCAACATTATCATCTCCAAGGTTCTGCCCATTTGGAGGAATACTACAGATTATTTTAGACGGGCTGAGGGGCACACTGCAGGCTGAAATCAAAATATTTCACATTTTTAATAGGGGTGTAATGATCCATCGATCTGGATCAATATGTCGATTGGTAAGGCAATGATCCAATCACATCGATGGAAACT
Organism: Scarus forsteni; assembly: GCA_036419115.1. Taxonomy (NCBI): domain Eukaryota; kingdom Metazoa; phylum Chordata; class Actinopteri; order Labriformes; family Labridae; genus Scarus; species Scarus forsteni. The sequence continues at coordinate 1,501,427 of JAZDUH010000342.1, forward strand.
CAAAACAGCGATCAACATTGTCATCTTTAATATACGCCTTTATTTTACAATCCCAACAGGACATGCGTGTCACAGTTTCCGCCCAACCACGAGTGCACTGAGAGCGATTCAGGAGGCATTTAGATCAAATGTTCACGTGCATCGGCTGCACCGCGAAAAGACATTACTAACTGACAACAACGGTAACAGCCACACTTTAAATGGAAAATATCAGGCCAGTAGTCCACATTGTGGCAACATCAAACGGCGGAGAATGCATCCTCGTGCGTAAAATGGGGCTCGCGAGGGACAGCGCTGTGCGTAGTGGCATAATATTGGTAGGGACGTGTCCTAGCTGAGGCTGCGTTCAGAAATACCACCGGCCACAACTTCCGACGTGTTCAACACAAGATAAAACATGTTTTGAACGGTCATTTTTCGTAGTCGCACGGGTGCTACCAAATGCAAATCACAACTCACACTGTAATATTTTTAGTAGCAAATTTGAGTACCTCCTCGCTCTGTCGAGCCCTGGTCACCAGGCATCAAAACAAAATCATCAATGTTGAGTTAGTTAATAGTTTTAATTTTGAATATGAGAAATGTTTTGATTTAATTAAAATCAATACCACATATTTTTAGTTTGATAGAGCATGGTCAAATGTTGGAGGTCAATAATGATAAAATTAAAATAATAAATAATTTGTATTATAATGTTGCATCATTACTTTATATAATAAACAAACATTACAATATAACAATCAGACTCATAAGGTAACTGTGGGGCCAAAAAAGCACCTTGCCTGAATTAAACCAATTTAGATCACATAGATGGTTATAATCCTCTATAAACTATTATACCCATAGTTTAGCACATCGTTTCACATTTCAGTAATACAGCTATCAAAACTGTTTTGTATTTCTGTCTTACTTCAGGTGAAATGTTAATGATGATTTAAGATTGATGATATCTTAAATCGATTGAAGGTTCCTGAATCGTATCGAATCAAAATCAAATCGTGGCAGACTTTGTGATATCATGTATCGTTTCATCGTCCAAAGAATTTACACCCTTAATTTTTAACATGCAGGAAGGCTTTAAGATTTAAGAGGAAACTTTCAGTCAGTTGATGGAGCTTTTCAGTTTGTGGTGTCTGCTCGACTGCACAGATGGAAATCCACCTGCTTCGATAAATCAGTGCCCAGTTAAGGCAGAACGATGCTGTTTGAGCAGAGGAGTTTGGGAGGTCATATGGCATCCCAGAGCCGACAACAGTAGTTCTGACTTGTGGTGATACTCTGACCATTTAGAAATCTAAAGTCTCTCCACTTGGAACCAGCTGGAGGTGAAGAAACCAGTCCAGTGGAGTTGAGTCAGATTCCAGATTAAAAAAAAAAGCCCTGTTACTCCCAGTTTCCACGTAATCCGACACTGCTCAGTTTTCTTACCACCTGCAGTCTCTCCAGTCAGTCTGTTTCCACAGCCTGTGCCTCGCTCAGGCTGCAGAGCGGGACAGCAGGGCACTTTGTTTGGGAGCTTTTACTTGCAATTTAAAATTTCCATGAAGGCTAAAATATCAGAAGTAAATCAGCAGATATGAAAATGACTGCTGCTACGTATATTTACCTTTGGAATCATCTGCCAATACTGATACCAAGCCGATTACATTATGCATCCCTAGATAAAAAAAAAATAAGGCTGGGCGATATGACCTTAAAGCAAAATCCCTAGTTTTTTTCCACAAAACTTGATTTACGAATTTAAAATTTTTTCCCCCTCCAAGTTAAATAAAAATTACATGAGCTTTTGCCTTTATGTTATAATTATGTTCCAAAACTTAACAGACTTTCCCTCTTACAGTTAAAATGCATGTTGTGATTGTTCTTATAATGTTGATTATTTAGTTCAAAACATAAGGCATAGGGGTGTAACGGTTACTGAACAGGAGCTGCCTCAGGGCCTCAACAAATTTCTTTTTTACAATTGCCCTTGAATGCACCGCTTGGTTTTCACTAAACCTGTAGTCATATTGTATCAATATCGAGATATCTGGCATGAATGTTGAGATATGAAATTTTGTCCCTATCATTCAGCCCTAATGTCACTCATTAAATATTTATCTTATTTAACAGTGTTTGTGCAGACACTTGCTTAGAACTTTTATTTGTTTGTTGGTTCCTTCATGACTGAAACCAGACTCAGTTTCAGTAAGTCAACTTCAGTGCAGACTCACTTGTGGAGGGTTTTTTAGTCCACTACCCTTCCCTGCAAATCAGTTTTGGACTGACTTAATATGGCGGACCCTCTGCGAGGATGCACAAACACACGGTAGTGGGTAGGGGAGAGTGAGTAGTGGCCGGTTTGAAAAAGACCCAGAGTGATGCTCAAACTTTTCCTCCCTTTGGCAGATGCACCGTGAGCTGCTCCCTCCTTCTCTGGATCGTTCAGTGTTAGTTTGTGTAGAACAGCTGTGGTGTGTCACTTAATCTGACCTGCTGCTCTCAATCCCTTATTTTCTGTTGGATTAGCTCAGGCTGGTTAATGACGGTTGACTGTTTACTGCAGCTGAAGCAGCAGCTCTTTCAGCGTGAATCTGCTCCAGTCTAGAGAAGAAGAAGACCATAACGAGATGCCGTCATTGTCCCTCAGAGCTTTCGTTAGCCGCGTGCACATGCAGATCACACCAGGTCGACCCAGAAAGATCCATGAACATCAGTGAACTTGATCTTAAGTCAGTTTCTCAGCCCGACCTGCCAAGTAGTAATTCAGCCCTCAGGCACGTTTGCAGCCACATATTTAATTTTCAGCTTGGATATGCTGAGCTCTGACATCAGACTGAAGCATCATAAATCTGAGGTTTGGTTTGATAGAACAAGTCTGTCTGGTTTCTGTCTGAACTCTTGAGTTAGATTTATGGTAGAATTACTTTAAAGGGTATATTGATTTTTTTTTAATAACTGAAAACATACACCTATAATGTTCCAGTCTTATTTTATTAAAAAACATTAAACAATACCTTGTTTTAACTGCACATGAGATAGTTCTCTTAAATAATTGAACAGTTTTTGATATTTCTGTCCAAATAAATAAATTATATCAGTTCCTTTTAGTCTTTCATTTTCCACATTTAAAAATAGACAATACTTGTGCAACAGGTTACACTTCAGGTCTGTTTTGTATGGGGAGGTATTTGTTTAAAAATGCACACAAATATATTCATGATTTTCACATGTGTTTTTATGGATATTTGCACACATGTTAATGAGATAAATCCCTCCAAATATGTGTGTGCATTTCTTGGAAACTGCATTAAGTTAGTCTCAAAAATTAATGCAGGTGTCAGTTTATCTACGAAAACCTACCTTATTAGTCGAGCTTTTACCTATATTACCTGTAAGTGTTTTTATTTACTCTACTTACAGCCCACTCTTTTATTATTTTATCTTATTTTATTTTTTATCTTTGCTATCTTCTCTTATTTTATTTTCTAGTTTTTCTCTTAAGTTTTATTTTTATTTCTTAACTCCATTTTGATTTATTATTTATTCTTATTATTTTTTAAATTTCTTTTTATGATTTATTTAATTTTACACTTTTAACTTCACCTCCAGTATTTTCTCATTTTTAAACCTTTAAAGGTGCGTTCACACCGGACGCTACTTGTACTACCTCGACGATCACTCTCCATTCAAAGTCAATGTACAGCCGCGATGGGGTGGGGCTAACCCACCGATGCGACGTGTCACAGCATAAGACGACCACTTCACTCGTCGCGCGATGTCAAAGTTAAAAAAAAGTTGATCTATTCAGGCGATGTCGTGTGTGGCTGTGCAGCATCAGCCAATCAGCGGTGTGTGTACGTGTGACGGTATGCCCAGACAAACAGTTATTCATCCGGACTACAGGGCGGATGAGTTCCGTCTATGCGGAACTAATGTCAGTGAGGACATTAGTTCCGCCTAGATGGACCGCGGTAAACTCACAGATAATGCTGCAGGGCATCAGCTGCAGTGTTTTGTGTTTGATAAGTGAATGAAAAGGATACAGCTGGAATAATGTCCGCTTATACATCCTATTATATGATATATGATATGATCGCGGTGAAACTCGAACGGACATGACGTCACCGAGCGACGGCCGACGACCAAAATGAGGTATTTATGGATGCGCGACACTATTTCAGTGGGCGACGCGATTTTGGTAGCTGGGTCGCTTGCGGTGTGAACGCAGCATAAGATGGCGTTTCCTCAGTACATACTGGGTACAGCTGTGCTGTATTATTGTCTTTTATTTATGATGCTTTTTATCAACACTGTGTGTGGATTGCTGTGTGGGTGGATTTAAGGGCTGGGTGAAGTGGATCATAAATCCTTTATTTTAATGCATCTGTCAGTTGTAAAGCACTTATGTGCTACATTTTTTGTATGAAAAGTGCTGTATAAATAAAGTTTGATTGATTGAATTCCATCAGTTCACAAACAGAATGGAGGATTTACAAATGATAAATGCACTCACAAAATTTAAAAACAGGTGAAAATCGTGGATATATTTGTGTGCATTTTTTTAGACAAATCTCTCCAACAGTTTTGAGCCTCTTACCAAAAATAAAGTGCACAGCAGTATTTTGCTTTTACAAATAAAGGAAATCACAAGGTTTGAGGTAGTTATTAAAATAATCTAAGGACAAACTAACAACACAACTTAAACCACTAATAAAGTGTCCAGAGTTTTAGGTTTCCTTGTAGTGCAAAACGAAAAAAATGCACAAATGCAGCATCTTTGTGGCTGTTTGGTTATAAAAATACAGCGGGCCTGTCTGCAGTGGCTGACTCTCAGACCTTTGAGGAGGTGGATAAGATAGGTTTCTCATGAGAGGATTGGCCGATCCCCCAAAATTAAGGAAATCAGTGCCGATCAGTTGGTGCATGTTTAGTTATTTTTGCTTAATGATGCCCTCCTCTACTGACTGACTTTAAAACTGATCCCAAACACAAATCACATGAAATATTTTTTTATTTTTGCTCACCCACTTTCAGGACTTTGTTCTAAAATTAGATCTTTTTCCATTTGTTGCACAATGATTCCTCTTTATTTAAAGGTCTTCAAGAACCATCATATCTCAGCTTTTGTTCCAGTGAAAGCTGCAGAGGCTGTTTTATATTCTACGGGCAGTTTTATTTTAAAAACTTCACCACATGCTGCTCTACTTTGTGCCGTCAGATGTTCCGATCTTTATACTTTTCTCCAAAGAAGTCGCAGCAGCATCGTGCATGACTCTCTCTTTCTGGTGTTGGTTCTTATTCCCTGAATGTTTGTAGTTCCACATGTTTCACGTTCCTCTCCGTCTTCTTCCCGCTCCCTGCAGGAGAGGAGGCGAGTGTGTTCAAGTGTTCGGTTTCCAGGGAGACAGAGTGCAGCCGCGTGGGGAAGCAGTCGTTCATCATCACACTGGGCTGTAACAGCGTGCTGCTGCAGTTCTCCTCACCTGCAGGTACGTACCATCACAGAAGCACGTCACACGAGTGGGAAACGCTCAAACATCCTCATTACAGTGGGAAGAAGGAAGTTTAATCCTGAAACTCAAGTGTGAGGGAAGTTTAGAACATGCGTCATTAAACTGAGCTTCCATTTTTAGACTTGGTACACTTTTACTCTTTGGTTCTGCTGTGCTGTTTTTTCCTGATTGTAACCTCAGAGAGAGCAAGTGTTTTAAAGTTAGTTATATAATCAGTGAGTCTGTTCTTCCCACACACTTGATGCTCTTTTCCATGAGTGTGGATCAGCTTTGCCCCACAGTTACTCCGCTTTCAAACACATCACAGCTTTAGGCCTGATCCTTCTCTTCTTCAAAAGCATTTCTTCATCTTAAAATAAGCATTTGCTCGTCTCACACAGAGCTCACAAAAACCAAGTATGGAAGGAATTCATAAGGCTGTTATTTCTGCTCTAATATTAGCTGGAGCATCCCTGAAAAATCACTTTCCACTGCTGAAAGGCAACATGCTTCAAAGACCAAGGAGCACATCACTTTAAGAACCATCAAATTAGTTTACTGGTATTCAAAGACCCTTTTTCCAACTTTCACATCCATTGGTTTATCTGTTTAGAGGTACATAATATCAACAGAAGCACAACAAGCATGTTATAGCTGAAAAAGAAAATTTTCTCTGCGGGAATATTTGAACATTTCTGCAAAAATCTACAACCAATGTTCCGGCCGTTCACATCAGCCAAATAAACTGGCTTGAAGAGTTTTCATACACTTGAACTTCTCCACATTTTGTCACTTTACAACCACAAACATAAATTAATTTTACTGAGATTTTACGTGATAGAACAACACAAAGCGATGCAAAGAACCTAGGCATTGTTTTAACCATTTAACTTTCAAACTAAGAATTACATTTGTAACAAATTATTTGTTGGTAAAATTATATTCCTGCCCCTTTTTTTAACTTCATTTCAGGTTTTAATTTTCAGATTACCCAATTGAGAAGCAGATATGCAGCTTATCCTGAGAATGAATGGATTTCCTTCATTTGTTTTCTTATATGAAAACATCACAGAGATTTAAAATTAAATAAATAGCACATGACCCAGTTTTCTGTTTAATATTTGATATACCTGAGGATTCACGCATCAACGATTCACATCTGATTTTTTTATAGTTTTCTAACATGTTTATGTACAGCAGTGCCACCCAGTCGATACATATTGGTGTTAAAAAATCTCCTGAGAGAGGTGAATAAGGAAAACAGACGAAGATGGGCTTTCAGAGTTTTAAATACAGTGACATGACGGCAAAAAGTCAAACGCATGTCAACAATTAGGGCTGAAAGATTTGAGAAAATAATCTAATTGCGATATTTTTCCCCAATATTGCAATTGCGATTTCCTTTGCGATTGTGTTAATGTTCCTCATCTTATGTATTCTTAAACAAACATAAGCAGTAGATCTTTTTATAGTAAAACCAATATGACATTTAATTAATCTAAGGATAAAAGATTTGAGAAAAGTCGAGAAGAGAAGAACAGAAGCAAAATAGGTATGAAATAGTAAAAAAAAATAGCAACAAAATTCAAAAGTGACTAAGGAAAATTAATTTTAGCAGCAAAATTGGGATGAAATTTCAAAAACCATGTAAAAATTCCAAACATGGTCTGACAGTGGCCAAAAAAAAAGATGAATGGGAGCAAGATAGTAAAAGTTGTAAAAACTGGGTTAAAAAAGGTTAAAATAGCCATGAAATTGCAAGAAACTACATCACAATGCCAAAATGTTCAACACATTTTGGGTTAAAAATATTGCACTGTCTGCGATTTGACAATTGCAACAAGCCAGATTGCGATTTAATCTAATTTGCAATTAATTGTTCAGCCCTGGTTACAATGCCAGTCAATGGATTAAGGTTGTCACAATACCCAAATGTAAAACTTTGACATGTTATTATCACTTTCTTTGATATTCCAGCTGCAGAAATAGAAGACATATGTACTTAAAACTTGGTTATTTCTAATCTTTATGTCTGAAAAGTTATTTTAAAGTCCTGCACTATTTCTGAAATCCTCACTGATACCAGAATGTTGTCAATACATTTGGAAAATTGATTTGATGTGCAATTTTTGACGACTTAATTTGTTTACCAATCACTTGTTCCATGAAGTGAAGCTCTGTTTTAGCTTTAGTACTTATTGATTTTAAGTTAACAGATTTTGTTGTTTAGAATCCAAAAGTATCATATTTATGAAGCTTACAGAGGAAATACCTGGCAGAGAGTGTGTTTTGTCAACAGCGAGCCCTGATGCAGTTGATTTTAATCTGTGTGTCCGTTTGTGTTTCAGACTTTCAGTCCTTTTATAACGTCCTGAAGAACAGTCGAGGTCACTCCCGTGAGTGTTCGGTCTTCACAGACAGAACAGAGGAGTCCTCTGCTGTACAGTACTTCCAGGTGAGACGTGCACACTCAACAGCTGAAGCTTCCTGGACACGCTTTGACAATAATTAATTAATTAGAGTAAAACTTAGACTAGTTTTAGACTCTGTTTAAGCAGCAGGCTTGTTAATGAACATCACTGCAGGTTTGTTGGCTCATAGCAGCAGCAGCAGCTAACACACTGTGTTGCTGCTTTAGCTTCAGTCTGTAGGTCCAAACATGTTACTGTCATCACAAACACTCTGTTTCTCTAAGAGATGTGCTTTTTTACCTCACTGTTTGCTGTCAGACAGTCTTTTTAAATAGACAGGTTTGGACTGGATTGATTATTTGGGGGTTTGGTTTGTATCAGAGGTCCACGCTGACTAAACCCTCATTAAATTTTTTTTTTCCCCATTTTAATTTTTCTAGTCATGTTGAAAAAAGTGAAGTTAATGTAACATCCAGGTCCACACAAACAATGATAATAAACATGGGTATCTCTCATTTAACCATCTGCAGTTGTACAATTGTAACCCAGATTCAGCAAGCAGTACAACAGTGTGCCGGACCAATCATGTATCTACACTATCAGTAATACATACATTTAACCATTTTTTCAGTAAAGTAAAATAAGAACAAGAGCACGAGTAAATAATAGGGATGGGTATTTCTAGCAACCTCACGATATGATACGTATCCAGATACACATAAATTGTGAACATTGACTATGCTTTTTACAAAATTCTCAACAAGTTTTGTTTTTTATTTCAAGAAGAAAAAGAACAAGCACGAGTTTTAAATGATTCTGTACCGTAAAAAAAAATGATTTCAGGTCCTTAAAGGTGGAGGAGCTAAAATCAAATTTTGAACATGTGCTTCATTGTGTAGCTTGGCTTCTACTTTGAACTCTGCCATTGTTAACATAAACCAATGTGTATCGACAACAACTGCCAAAACATTGAGGCCGTGTCGATTCTGTTGAATCTGTATCGATATACACAGAGCTTGACGCTTAGCATTTTCCCAAGTAGCACGGGTGCTACCAAGTTGAAAAATCCAGTAGCACACAAATATTTTTTAGTAGCACGATGAAAAGACATGACTATTTGATTTACTGTGTTCGCCTCCTTGCTCCATTTCGTCCTCTTGCCTCAGTTCAGAGTCCACATGTTCTGGTTTTGTTGGTCTTTTGAAATAATAACTGATAGGCTTCATAGTTATTTGGTTATTGCTCGTTTGGTCTTTCTTCAAGAATAGTTAAATATGTCGCTCGCTGTTCTGTCAGTGTTTGTTGCCCGGCAACCACTGATGCGCTATGATTGGTCGAGATGAGGCTTTGGAAGCGCCTGCTTATGTTCGTCTGTACCTTGCGCAGGTAGCGGCGCAGTTAGGTCAATAAAACAAACGTTTCAAAGCTGAACATGTTTCCAGCTGAGGCTGCTTTCAGGAATACCACCGGCCACAACTTTCAGCGTATTCAACACAAAATAAAACATGTTTTGAACTGTCATTTTTCGTAGTCGCACGGGTGCTACCAAATGCAAATCACAACTCGCACTGTAATATTTTTGGTAGCAAATGCGAGTACCTCCTCCCACTGTCGAGCCCTGGATACCTGTATCCCAAAGGAGTGCATGACGATATTTTGCTGTATCGATATTTTGAGCACAGGCCTAATAAATAGCGCATAATGAGGTAAATGTCACATAAAGCCCTCTGCAGAGGGAATATATAAGAAAACAAAAGGACACAAAAATTCACTTCAGACAAATGATGGTCGTGTTGGTGTGACATACGTTATCCATCTCATTAAGTTTTTCAAAAACACAAATACAGTTATATAATGCATATTTCACATGGTTTCATCATAGTAGGTGGGCTGTCAGACACAACAATAAGTCCATTTTCTGTTATATTTCTTCAGCATATTTGAACAAACAGCAGCCTGGAGAAGAGATTTTAGTATCTCCTGTCGTTGAATATTTCAGCTTGCGTTGCTTTTATCGGTCTCTTTGTCTCTCAGCCACCGTAACGATTTATTCCTGATCGGTTATTTTTGGCATCACAATCTTCACCAAAAATGTTCATCAAACAGAGTTCTTTGGAGCCTTTTAAGTCGTTATTTTGGCTGTAATTCGTCCCCTAAAATGATTAAAAACGTCCTAACAGAAACATCTCCCTCTCTCGGGCTGCTCATTAGCTCCTGATTCAGAGCTGGTGGAGCAGCTTTGAAGCCTCTCGTACCTGAAATGTGGGTCACTTTTCATGCTCACTGCTGTCCTTATCCTTCTCTTCTCTCTCTGTTTGCAGTTTTATGGCTACCTCTCACAGCAACAGAACATGATGCAGGACTACGTTCGGACAGGGACTTACCAGCGGGCTATTCTCCAGAACCACACCGACTTCAAGGATAAGGTCGGTTATTTCTGCTGGACAGAAACTACAAACTATCTCAAAGATCTGGATCTGTAAGACAATCCAATTTTATTTGTAAAGCACAAACAACCAGAGTGGACCAAAGTTCTGCTGGAAGAAATAAAATAAATAAATACAAGAACAGATTGAACGAGATATAAGACAGCTGTACAGAAAAGAAAACAGCTTCATTTAACCTTAAACCAGATTTAAAATGTTGAACAGAACTCACTGTAAACATCCATTTTGAGAATTTTGGTACCAGGTTGACTTTACCTTCCTGCTCGTAACACAAATAACAGCCGGTACATCACGACCTCTGACCTTCACTCTTCCCGGGGTTTATTTACATTTGTCCTGAATCCAGTTTGTTTAAATCTAACATTAAAAATTTGTTTTACTTGATAGTAGGGCTGCTTGATTGTGGCAAACCTAATCATGCTTTGATAAAGTTTGAGATCACGATTATGAAACATAACTACCCACCGATTTTAAAACTACATGCTTTCGCTGAGTGTAGATGCTTTCAAAACTATAATTTCAACACTAAAAAAGGGACAATACATTGAAATATACTTGCAAAAATACAGATATTTCAACATGATGCTGATAATAATAATGATAAATAGGGGTGGGAGAAAAAATCGATTCACATAAGTATTGGTATTTTTTGTTTGACGATTTTTTTTTTTTTTTTTTTTTTTTTTTATGTATATTTTTGGGCATTTTTGTGCCTTTATTGATAGGAAAGAGACAGTGGATATGCTCGTGAAAGGGGGTTAGAGAGTAGGGGAAGACACTCTGCAAACTGGTCACAGGTGGGATTTGAACCTGGACCGGCAGAAGCAAGTACATGGGGTGCTAACCACTCCGCCACACCAGCACCCCGTTTGACGATTTTTAAGTCCATCTTTTTCCAAATTTAAATGCTTCATTTTAGTCTGTTAATAATCCACTTTTACATGCAGTCCAGTCTTTTGAAGAGAGAGTATAAACTGCTGGTTAAAATATATTGCTGAATAAATCCACACATGTGATGTGTATTTTTCCTGATATAGTCTGTAGGCATCATCATTGTTCATCTTTTTCACTGGTGTTAAAAAAGATAACTAAAGATTGCGAAAATCGACAATATAGTAGAGTCGCAATTTAAATCAAAATGGCACCTGAAAAATCAAATTGGAAGAAAAGTGTATTGTCCCAGCCCTATTGATTAGAAGGCCTAAATTTTGATTTGGATTATTTTTAGATTAATTTCCCAGGCCTAGTAGATACAGAAGTTTTTTCCAGTATTTATAGCTGATAGTTTTGCTGTAGACACTGGCCTCATACATCCATGTACAGTGAACAGTGATGTGCCATTTAATGAAAAATAAACCTTAATATGTTAATTTGACTGAAGATGATATTGGACAGATACAAGAACCATTTCAGCTGTTCATTGGCTGCTGTGCACAGGCAGCGTCTGATCCCTGAGTTGTTTATTTATGTTTCTAATGTGGTTAAAAACAGAGAAACGAAGCTTTATTTAACTACCGAGTGAACAGGTGCTGACGTTTGCTGTGTTTCTTTGCTCCAGGTGGTGCTGGATGTCGGCTGTGGCTCAGGGATCCTCTCCTTCTTTGCAGCCCAGGCCGGAGCCAGAAAGGTTTACGCCGTGGAGGCCAGCACCATGGCGCAGCACGCCGAGGTCCGTGCACACACACACACACACGTTACCCAGGGCTCCCGAGTGCAACCAAAATTTGTAAGAGTGTGCCTAACGTTTTTTCTTGGGCGCACCGGTGCACGTGAAAACATTGGCTTCTGTCGCAAGCCCATCATCTCTCTTTCTCTCAAATCAAAAGTTTAGAAGTTGAGAAAGCAGGTTTCAATATACCTACAAATGTAATATAGCCTGTTAAAGTTAACAAAAGTAACTGCAGTATTAGAAAATCCACCAAAAACAGACAAAACACAGCCCCGGCTTCCTTATATTTTTCTGTCTTTCCATTTTACAGCAGGGCAAGCACACAACCCTCAGTAATCATCCACTCAGCTGCTAGTATGCAAATGAGCCCAGACTGTGGTGTCAGGTTTCAGCACGGAGCGGTAACTCTAGAGAAGCAGCAAAGCTATGCCGAATGCATCTTAGAGACTGTTAGATAATTAATAGTAAACAACAATAATAAGTAAAATAAAGTAACACTTAATATAACATATATATTTGTTCAGTTCTTTCTCCTGTTAAGGGGGAGTTTCTTAGTCACACAGGCACAGAGGTGAGTGTTTACGTCTAATAAGGACAAATGACCTGACAGCCCCCAACTAAACATAGAGCTGGACTGTAAAAATAATAATAATAAACAAAGCCAAAGCAAGAGAAAAACATAAAGAAAAAAACCATAAAATATTCTGCCCTAAAGGTTGATTTTTTTATAAATTAGTTTGAGGACTGTTTTTTTATTTATTATTGCTATTTACTTTAGTTTCAGTTTGTAAATATTGACTATAGTGTGTGTAGCCTTAATCCAAGTTCACATTTATTGGAGAATAAAACCATCCAGTTAAATGTTCTGTTGTTGGTTGTTAAAATCTGGAAATTTATTTCATTTTTCAGTTCAGCAAAGCGCCTTAAACATTAGCTTTTTTTATTCTGAAATATTTTATTTAATTTGAGATGTTTGAGTTTGAAATGTTAAATTTCATTCAGTGAAGCACTTTAAACGCTGTTTAATTATATAATAATATAATTCTGCTTTAAATAAAGACAAGTATTTCTTTGCATCTTATTTTGTTTAAAAAGCATTTACATTATGGAAAAGTTATGGAGAGTGATAAAATGGGGACCTTATGGTGTTTAAGGTGACACTAAAAATGTAGGTACACCTTATTTTTGTGCTGGTGCACCTTAAAAGTTTTAGGTGCACCGTTGCAACCAATGCAGAAAGTTAGTCTGGAGCTCTGAAACCTGTTCGGCCGGCGCGTGTTCAGCTGTAGCTAAACCCTGAGCTTTGCCTTCCAGGTGCTGGTGAACAGTAACCGCCTGGGCGAGCGCGTGGTGGTCATCCCGGGGAAGGTGGAGGAGGTGACGCTGCCCGAGCAGGTGGACATCATCATCTCCGAGCCAATGGGATACATGCTGTTCAACGAGCGCATGCTGGAGAGCTACCTGCACGCCAAGAAGTTCCTCAAACCCAACGGTGAGGAGGTCATGGGTAGGACGGCGAGGAAAAATCTGCAGCTCGATATCAGCAGAAACGACCTTTAGCAGCTGTCAGCTGTTACTGGTTAACAACGCGGGGAAGAAGAAATAAACATGACGCCATGTGTTTATGTTTTTAAACAGCTCACTTTATAAACCCAGATTGGGTAATGTGTGAGTGTTAGTCATTCTTCTGTTGTTTTGGTGTTTCAGGTAAAATGTTCCCGACCATCGGAGACGTCCATCTGGCCCCCTTCACAGACGAGCAGCTCTACATGGAGCAGTTTACCAAGGCCAACTTCTGGTGAGCGCTCAGAGAGGGTTTCACTCCCACAGCCGGGTGGTTTGTTCAGATTCAGTTCATAAACAGGATTTCCACACGTCCTGGAAAACCTGGAAAATGACTAATTTAGAAGTCAGAGGAAAAAAGTAAAATGTCCTGGAAAATCTTGAATTGTCCTGGAAAAAAATCATCTATCTTCCTTCTACACTGTTAATTTACAAAATTAAACACATGCTATGAATTAAAAATGTATTTGGTAACTAATGCACCCTTAGCCATAAAATAAGAGTATATAAAATAATGCAAGTAAAGGAATAAAATACAAAGCCTCAACAGTTTTGACAGGAAGAATTAAACATTTAGACTACTTAAACTATATATCAGTAAAATATATTCATAAAGACAGCATTTTTAATAAAGATAAAAGCAAGTATAAACTAGGGCTGAACAGTTAATTGCAATTTAGATTAAATCGCAATATGGCTTGTTGCAATTTTCAAATCGCAGAAGGTTCAATATTTTTAGCCCAAAATGTGTTGAACATTTTGGCATTGTGATGTAGTTTTTTGTAATTTCATGCCAATTTTTTTTTACCTCTATTCATACACTTTTTCCCACTTTTGTACCATTTTTACCTTTTTTAAACCCCATTTTTACAACTTTATGCCTATTTTGCCCCCATTCATTTTTTTGGCCACTGTCAGAACCATTTTTGGAATTTTTACATGGTTTTTGAAATTTAATTTCAAATTTAATTCCCAATTTTGCTGCCATAATCAATTTTCCTAAGCCACTTTTGAATTTTTTTTGCCAATTTTTCCCCATTTTTTTGCAATTTCATACCTATTTTGCACCTATTTATTAACCTTTCTCTGCTTTCATACTATTTCTACCCAGTTTTTACAATTTCATACCTATTTTGCTTCTGTTCTTCACTTCTCCACTTTTTCTCAAATCTTTTATCCTTAGATTAATTTAATGTCATATTGGTTTTACTATAAAAAGATCTACTGCTTGTGTTTGTTAAAGAATACATAAGATGAGGAACATTAAAACAATTGCAGAGTAAATCACAATATTGGGGAAAAAAAATCGCAATTAGAATATTTTCTAAAATCATTCAGCTCTAGTATAAACCATACATTTATACTATGAGACACTGCATGGTCAAAACATCCTGGAAAATGATTTCTAGAAAAGGGTGAACCCTGAAAAAGCTGCAGATGTAATTTTATTCTTTTGGATCGATTTGTGTTCATATGGCGATATTTTGATCAGGCCGTCAGTTCATCACAGTCCTGTAAACTTAAGGTGTGCAGTGCATTATGGGAAGAAAGCCAGCAGGTTAACCTCCTCAAAGGTTTAGTATGATCCAATAACAGCAGATATGAAACATCCAATTAGGGCTGGGCAGGATATTGAGTCGAATTAGTTTTTGCAGAAGATTTCAAAATCAGAAATTGTGACTCTTTTTTTCTTCGACTTAGCGTAACTTCACTCGTGAGTTTAAGCTGTATCTGAAAATATAAATACTTAAAATTAAGACTCTCAATATTCTTTTCATGCATGAATTATTAAATCACCAAGGAATACTTTTTAAAATGTTTGTTTATACTTTTAAACAAATTAAAAATCATGTTAATTTTTTTCAAAGTTTTATTTTGAAGGAGTTATGCCTCAGCAGTATAAATAGTAACTAAATAAAACTTAATAAAAATTCACAACCACGGGTCTTTGACAAACATTATTGCTGTTTAATCAAACTATTCACTTGTGATTTACACGGAAATTTAAAATAAAAAATACGAAATAATATGAAATCTGAATAAATGCATGATATCCAGTTTTCCCATTGGTGACTATTTTGAATTCATGATGGTGAAAATTTGTAAAGATAACATTTTTTTTTAATTTAAAGCCTGTTAGTTGAACGTGGTGCTGCAGCCTAAAGGGTATAAAATTATTCCAAATATCTGTCTACTGTAGTAAACACCATGCATGAAAGGGACATAATAGGCCCTGCTATTTTAGTACAAATGCGTTTCTTTGCATGCTTTTTGTTTTTGACAAGATTAAATACTGATGAGAGTTCTATGTTGATATGAAGTGAAAATGGTGCAGCTTTTGGTGTTCATGTAGACAAGCCTGCCTATGTCCCAACTACATATTGAATGTTGATTACATAATTACAGCAAGAACTTTAATTATGAAAGTAAAATGCACTTTAGTTTTGGATATATTGCATTTAAATTAAGGTAAAAATCGTGAATCAAGTATTGTAGGGAAAAAATCTATGATATTATTTTCAGGTCAAATTGCCCAGCCCTACGTCCAGTGTTAGATCATGCAGGAGAGCTTTTCTGTAAATGTGGGGCTGCTTTTTTTTGCTGTTATTAATGTTTTGTGTTACAAGTTTTCCATTGCGATAAAACGACACTTCACACTACGAGATGTGATCCAACCATAGACTGTAAAAAACATGGACGTCATGCCGCTGGGCTCGAATTGAAGCCTCCACAAAAACTGCTCCCCCTGGTGACTGGCTGCAGTATAGGACAACTCTCCGTCTCCCCCATTCATCTGAACGGGCCGTGGTGAAACTTCAAAAATTTAATACACCTGTAGAAATATTTCTCCCATCCGTATGCTGTAGTGATATGAAAGTATTATTGGGCTGCATTTTTTCCAAGTCCTCTTTTTTCTGAAAAGTTTCTTTTTCATCAGTTATTAGAGTTTAAAAAATAACCGCGGTTTACGGCAGTTTCACAATGATTGTGTACGCTGTATGCTGCGGAGTTTTGTGACCGTTTATGACAGCTGCATCCAGATTATGGTCCAGATTCTCTACTGGCTGCACAATGGCGGCGCCCTGACGGGGGATATTATGGCTTCAAAACCGTTACATGGTAGAAGGCGGAGCCACGCTATCCAGTTCTTATAATACATCCATGGATCCAACACAT
The DNA here is from genome assembly GCA_036419115.1 of Scarus forsteni. NCBI lineage: Eukaryota > Metazoa > Chordata > Actinopteri > Labriformes > Labridae > Scarus > Scarus forsteni. The sequence continues at coordinate 1,518,168 of JAZDUH010000342.1, forward strand.
TTTAACGCTCGATTTTGTCTTGGACCTCGAGTGCTACACTTTTTCATGACTCTATTTTAGTGTCAGGAGCAGAAATAAAGACGCTGCACACGTGAATACAAATCCATACAAACCAGGAAAACAGAGCTGGATTAAACACAGAAGAAGGCCGTGAGGCTGTTTCACAGCTGATCCGCAGTATCAGGATTATCTAATGTCATGATCGGAGTGTTTTAGGCTGGTCAATGGTTAACCTCCCATCAAGATAATTCTAATATGAGGGAGAATAATGGATCCAGTGGTGATCTGCAACTTCAGTGAGGCTGGAATAAAGGTTTAGTGTTTGTTTTTATTGTTGCATCAAAGATGAAGTCAGGATCTGATGTTCCTGTGAAGGTGACGGTGTGTTTCGCTTCAGGTGTGTTTATCTCTCATCAGTGTTGACTCAGCCAGAATGAACAGAACGCTTCTTTAGTTACTCTTCAAACCGGTTCTCCTGTTGACAGACAGTTAAATTATGTAATCCTCTGCTTCCCTGCTGGAGTGTGGGTACCCCAGAGGTCTGAGGTGGAGGCGTGAGGCTCTGTCAGCTTTGAGGCCGTCAGATTTAGGTAAATGCAAAAGCTGAAGCTCACTTGAAGGCATACTTTTTATTTTACAGTCTTTTCATACAGGGCTCCCATTGATCCTTGAGGACTTTAAAGGTCTTAATATCATTAAAGAAACTGAAGGTCTTAACATGTCTTTAGTGAACAGATCTTGAACCATAGATGATACTTTAAGATCTCAAGATACGAAATCAAATCGACAGTTTTGTAAACATTACAGAACCAGTAAAAGATTTTCTTTTGGTTGGTTTTTCTCGTGAACAGGTGTGAAAATCATTCTTCTTTCTGCAAAATTTACAGTTTGGAAACCAAAGTAGGTGACGTACGTGAAGGTCTGATGTGTTATGGACGGGACGTGGAGGTTTAACGGAGATTAACAGTGAATTGGGAACATGTGCACGTGTCTGAAGGGAGTCTGAATTTGATAAAACAAAGGCGAGAGCATAGAAATATCAGAGCAAAGGGCCTCACATCACCATTTGGAAAGTGGAATAAAGCACACAATAATTAACTGAATTTGGTGGGTGATAATTTCAATAATTTCTGGTCTATCTAAATTAGCCAAGAGATCACTAGAGGAATTAAAGCTGCTGAAAGAGATGTCATTAATGCGTAACGTTAGCTAACACAGCAGGAGAGGTAACGCCGCTTTCTTAACCAAAAAAAAAAACGATTAAAACTGTAAATCGCATTTCGTGGGGAAAAAATCTGGGATTTTGAAAAGCTGCCTCCCTGTGAGTTAGAAATGTTTTGTTCAGGATCACATTATCGATGATTTAACATCTCTAATGACCTTCATTTCTGCCCCCAGGTACCAGCCATCCTTCCACGGCGTCGACCTCTCTGCCCTGAGGGGGGCCGCCGTGGACGAGTATTTCCGCCAGCCGATTGTGGTACGCATGTCGTTCATCAGACACACATCCACACATAATGACAACATATTAGTTAATCAGTTATTAAGGATCAGAGCTCAGTTTGAGTTCATGTTTGAGCTCATCAGATCAGGTTTGGTGCTGTAATCTGAACAGCTAAAGGTCCAGGCTCATTAAAATGTGCCTCTCTTATAAATAAATATATAGAAAGGAATTATTCACTTTATCTGATATTTATCTTCTGTTGCTTTTCACCATACTTTCTTTACTTTCACTCTGGGTAATGGGGCTGCATCAAATGCTAGTTTATTACAAATAAGAAAGTGAAACATCAGATTTAAAGGGACAAAATTTTGTTTCAGCTCAATCAGTAATAAAGCCTTCACACTTCTTTTTCAATTTTCTTTTTATTGAGGTATTTTAACGTATCTTCTGCACAACTGCTACACAATGACCGAGTCTTTTTCTCTCCAATGCAGCTCCTTTAAATCAAACATGACCCTCTTCCTCCGTCTTTATGGAGTCTTTGGCTGTGTACGAAATGGCATACTTACATACTACAAACTCATGTGTATATACTGTATACTACATACATATAAGTATGATTAGAATGCCAACTGTTCACACTGTAGTATACTACTATACCACGTAGAATACCAAAATGTGGTCATTTGAGCCTTAAAACGCACAGATACAAATTTCATTTTGGCATTTCGGACATTCCGTAATGCGCCCCATTATGCTATCGAAGAAACTTCTGGTCGCTCCAAAACAAGAGCCCATTTTACAAAAGTGTTAAAGAACTAAAAGGAGATGATAAAAGATGCTTTTATTTTGAAAACAGGAAGTTTGCTAGTTGCTAGTTGCTATTTTACCACATAAAATCAGAAAACACCGGATACTTACATTTATATCTTCCCTCCAGAGTTTGGCTGGGCCCGGGAAAGTCGTCCATTTTCGCTGGCAGTGCATTGTGGGGCTTTTGAGTGTGACTAGTATGCCCACCTCGCATACTTAAGATTTTTTTTCAGATATAGCATACATTTGGGTATTTCTCACACACTCAATCTTTTCATACTATCTAATGTGAACGCACTACATACTCATTTTGACGTCACTCTTAGTATGAGTAGGACGTGAGTATGCCATTTATAAGTATGCCAGTTTATAGCTATATACAGTCTTAACAGAGGAGTGTGTAACCATGTTAACATACATTTACACAGCGAGGCGGTTCAACAGTTTCCCTTCTTTCCTCTCTAATGGAATTTAAAACAAAAAACATTGGTGCACTAGACAAATACAGAACACAGTGTGCTGTATGTGTTGTTACTGAAATCCAGAAAAGTTAAGCCTTTACTCTTTGAAACATATAAACCAACTAACTGTCTTTCCAGACTTGTTATAATAATACTTATGATCATCATAATGAGAATAAAAATGATACATTTATTTAAAGTAAATCTCTTCTCTTGAGAAAGCAGTTTCTTTGATTCTTTGTTAAAAAATCTATTTTTAGCTCCTCAGTGCCTCCTCGGCAGCCCTGCGGGGTAAAAACATGAAAAGATGTTTATTTCTGTTTTCTTGTCATAATTCTCTGCTTTCCTCTGCAGGACACGTTTGATATCCGTATTCTGATGGCCAAGTCGGTCAAACACACAGTCAACTTCCTGGAGACGAAAGAAGAAGACCTGTACAGGTGAGTGTGTGTCAGTTTAGATTTTAAGGTTCTTTTATTGGTTATATTTGTTGAAGCTTCTGTTTGTTTGTTTTTTATTTTTTTGTTTTTTTGATTAGTATAATGATTTTTATTTACATGCAAATTGTCCCAAAAAGAGAGTCCATTTAATTTTCATTGTTGTTTTTTCTCTTTTTTTGTTTGTTAAATTTATTAGATTGTTTCAATCAATCAATCAAAATTTATTTATATAGCACTTTTCATACCAAAAAATGGAGCACAAAGTGCTTTACAAACAGACAAATGAATTAAATGAAGGATTTATAACCCAAACCAACTCCACCCAGCCCCTGAACCACCCACACAGCAATCCATACAAAGTGTTGATATAAACCATCATTAATAAAAGACAATAATAAAGCACACTGCTGTACCCAGTACGTACTGAGGAAACACCATCTTAAAGGTTTAAAAATGAAAAAACACTGGAGGTTAGGTTAAAAGTATAAAATGAAATATATCATGAAATAAAATAAGAAAATGAATTTTAAAAAATAACTTGAAATTAATTTAAAATATACATATATATTATAATAATAAAGAAAGAATTAAATAGAAAAACTAGAAAATAAAAGAAGGAAAAATAGAAAAGATTTAAAAAGAAAAGGTAAAAAATAACATGGAAAAAAATAATCAAAAGTGGCCTGTAATTAGAATAATTAAAAACACTAAGAGGTAATTCAGGTAAAAGCTCAACTTTAAAGGTACGTTTTGAGTTTGTATCATTTATTTTATTTAAAAGCTCTTAACCTTCCAATTACTGGTAAATACTCTTACAAAATTAAAGTTTATTGCTTTTGATATGGTGTACTTGCTTTATTATGACATATAATTATGTTAAAGAAAAAAATGATGTTTCAAAATAATATTGACAATAGTATTGTTTATCAGTAATAATTTTTGGACAATTATCGTCCAGCAAAATTTGTTATCATGACAGGCCTGGTTGTAGATGTTTTGACAGATAGTCTTGTTTTCTTTAATATTCCAGCTTGTCATTTAACTGTTCTTAATACTTTCATTGATTATGAAGCCTGATACGTGTCCTGTGTTTGTATGAGCTGCCGATGTGACTGCAAGCAACTCTTGTTATTTGTGCTGCTGCCTATCTTGACCAAGACACTCTTGATGAAGATATTTTTAATCCTAATAAGCTTCTTTTCCTGGTTAAATAAAGGTTAAAGGTGCAGTGTGCAGAATTTGGCAGCATCTCGTCGAACAGAAACAGTGAATAAAGGATAAAATGTTTCTATTTGTAGGTGAAGTCCATCAAAATAGGAGCACAGTGATCCCCATAAAACCTTTGTTTTATTTTTATTTGTTTAGTTAAACAAAGCTTTAAAAAAATCTACATTACATTACATTACATATGTAGGCCGACATAACGATCTGCCATGTTGTCTACGGGTGGATTTTAGGGACAAAAAAAACAAAAAGCTAATTTGTCCGCTAGTTCTGAGTTCTACCTGGAATACAGGTGAAGAAGAGGAGAGAGGACTCTGCACTAGGGATTTAACCTGTGTGTATGAATAATGGTTACAAACCTTGTCACTTTAGTAAATGATGCCGTGTTCACGATCCCTTTTGGTCTTCACAATGTTCCGTTGCTCAGCGTTGTGACGGTTAAGCCTGGCTCACAATACAGGATTTTAAAAACCTTGTAAGATTCTGAAATCGGGGTGTATCACACACATAAAGAGAATCTTGACAGAATATCTTTTCTTAAGTCTTAAGCACACACAAACTACAAGGTTAGAAAATCGTGACCAGCGCACACCACAGGATTTCATCAAGATTATCGGACCAGAGCGACGCTCAACGTGATCCTCGTCATCACCAAGGCGTGTATGTAAACAGAAACACTAAAGATGGAGACTAGTGCAGTACTGCTGGCAAACATCATTATTCCTTCTCGCTTATTAATGTTAACTAGTAAAATGCGCTTGTATAACTGAAGTATATATCAGTATCACATGACAGCGAGTGCTGTTGTCCCCGATTGTCAGGAGGACAGAATCTGGGTATAATCAGGCCGAGAATCCTGTAGTGTGAGCTCGGCTTTAGGCTCATTCTAGAATCTGAACGCTAGATGTTGCTAAAATGCCAAATTTAACACACATCACCTCTAAATAAAAGAAAAAGATAAAAATAATAATTTTCTTTAATGTGAAATGTGGCTGGGAGGGTGGGTGGAGTTTTCTATCCTTTATCTCCTGACTCTTGTCTGCTTGTTTCTTTAATGTTCAGCTCTTTGTGCTTCATTTTATGTATGAAAGAGCTTTATAAATAAAGTTTGATTTATGTGTGGTGTGTGAGCTGATCACCTATCCTCTCTGCTCCTCCCTCAGGATAGAGATTCCCTTTAAGTTCCACATGATGCACTCGGGCCTCGTGCACGGCCTGGCCTTCTGGTTTGACGTGGCGTTTATGGGATCAGTGTAAGTCAGCCTGACACGGTAACGATGATTCAGTGATGCGTTGGATCTAGAGAGAGGTCTCAATCATTGGCTCCCTCTCGTCTGTTCAGGGTGACGGTTTGGCTGTCCACGGCGCCCACAGAGCCGCTCACTCACTGGTACCAGGTCCGCTGTCTGCTGCAGTCTCCGCTCTTCACCAAAGCCGGGGACACGCTGTCAGGCACAGCGCTGCTGGTGGCCAATAGGAGGTACGAAGCTTTTATTCTTTTGACGTCACTGTTTCATCAATTAACCTGTTCAGCCCCTTTTTAAGCCTTTTTCTCAAAAAGAGTGAATCTCTGCAACCACAAGGTCAAATCTAGGTCTATCTCATAATAAAGTAACACTTGAGAGATTTGTCCAGATGTGAATTATCAGTATATGTGTTACTGGGAATCAGAATCATTTGAAAATTTCATCCTCGCCTAAAAAAAAACATGTTTTTACTGTGAATATCTCTTTGGAATGATGCAGTTGCAGCTTTAGAACTCTATGAATGAATGTGAAAATATGTGAACATTACTTCTGCCAAGTTTGAGTCTGATAAAGTGATGCAGAGCAAAGTTAGAGAGGTTTTACTACAGAGTGGTCAGGCCCAATCTTGGCTCAGTTTGGCTCCATTAGTCCCATTTGACATTTCTGATATACCAAACTTTAGATTTCGCTTTTATGTCACTTTTGGTGTTCATCACACCCAATTACAACAGTTTTTATCTTCTTCTGCTTATCCATGGCAGTTTAAAAAAGAAATATATATATATATATATATATAATATAAATGAATAATTTTTTGTTTCTTTTTGTAATAAATCAAGCAGAACTCTACATTTTCCCAATCAAAGAAATCCATACAAAGCGACCCAAGTTTGAATCAAAGTCAAACAGATTTGGATATTTGATAATTCATTTGCGTTTGGTGTGTGTAAAAATGTCTAATATGGTTGTGAAGCTGAAACTTTCCTGTTTTAATTTGATGTGCAGCGTGACTATATTTGTACATGAATAATTGTTGGAAAGCATGAAGCATTCCTGAAATTAGAGACTTTGGGGCTGAACAGGTTAAGACATTTTTTTTGTTTAAAATAATAAACAAAAAAACAGGTCAAACTATGGACAGAAAATGAACGAGCAACAGCTGAAATGTTTGAGTAAGAAATCAGTGTGAATCTAAACCCGTCTGTAATCAGATCATGACTTTAATAACGTGAATTAAAATCGGATGTTGAGCTGCTGAGCTAATCTAACCAGCTGATCCGTCCTCCCTGCAGACAAAGCTACGACATCAGTATTGTTGCCCAGGTGGACCAGACAGGATCAAAGTCCAGCAACTTCCTGGACTTGAAGAACCCTTTTTTCAGGTGAGACCTCTTTAGACCGCTAACGCCCATGGTCCCACCAACAGCCTGTCCCTGCAGAATCCAGCCTGCGTCTCTGTGAAGCTAAACGAGCGTGTTTACCTCTGCAGGTACACAGGCACCACCCCAAACCCCCCTCCTGGCTCACACTACACCTCCCCGTCCGAGAACATGTGGAACACGGGGGCGGCCTACAGCATGAGTCAGGGGATGGCTGTATCAGGTGAACACACACAGTGACACGAGGAGATCCAAACTGATTTACCGAGCATGATGGGTTTGTTAGAGACGGAGATCGACAGGAGCGCTGAGCTCATTAACAATCTCACATCAGTCAGCATCTCAAACAGATTTTAAACTTCCAGAATTACATGCATGGCCCTTGTGCTTTGACCCAAAACCCTGAAATGAAGAGTGCAATATATAAATATAATATAATATAATGAATGATAAGTACAGATATGGAAAAATGACTCAGCAGCAAAGACCTAAACCCTCTAAAGAAACAAACAAGAACAGCCGTTAGTGAGCAGTTTGGGTTAAACAGCCATGATTGGCACTGATTTATTTTTTTTTTTTAACCTAATTTTTATTGAAAAAACATTAAATGCAATAACGATGTACATATCAGGGTTCCCACGCATCTTGGAAAACCTGGAAAATGATTGCCCAAATTTTCCAGTCATGGAAAACATGTTGAAAATGAGGAAAAAAGTTAAATGTCGGGGAAAAGCTTAAATTGTCCTAGAAAATGGACAAGTGAAGTAAGAAATGAAGTAAAAATGCACTTGGTAACTAATGTACATGTGGCCAGAAAATGTGAGTAGGTAAAATAATGCAAGTTAAGGCATAAAATATAAAAACTCAAAACAGTGGGGACAAAAATAAATAATAAAAAAATGACCATACATTTATAATTGTAAGACACATAAAAGCCAGACTAAACAGAGAGCTAACAGACAATGTTCGTGCTGGAGAGTTACTTAATTTGATCAATAGCTAGAGATATTGTTCATCAACCTCTAATCTTGTTTTTTAGAAGGCTAACTAGAATTGAAAACTGCCCACAGTAACAATGTGACTTCAGTTGGTTATGTGACACTGGAAAAAGTCCTGGAAAGTCCTGGAAAATGATTTCTAGAAAAGAGTGGGAACCCTGAGCAGGTCTGCAGGGTGGAGCTGACTGCTGTATACCTGGTGTGGATGTTGCTGAGATGTGACTGCAGCTCTGGCAGCCACCACAAGATGGCAGCACCTGCAAAAACCAACAGCTCCTGTTTGTTTTCTAATTCAAGTCATTTTTATTCCACAGCGGGATGGTAAGACCAGTGTCCCTCTCTGTTAGCAGGACTCCTCCCCATATTCCTCCACCTCACTCAGATGTTGAGTCTCCTCTGCTCTAAACTGAAGGCTGAACTCTGAGTTTATATCCATGCTCGTCTTCTCGTGTCTCCTGCAGGGATGCCAGCAGCTTATGACCTCAGCACAGTCATCGGCAGCGGCCAGCCAGCATCTCACAACAACCTCATCCCCCTGGGTACGAACACACACCCTCACCGAGCAACATCCCATCATGTAGAGGAGGCTGTAGTTTTTGGTCTGAGCCACTTAGTTAATTGATTAATGATTTCGTGAATGTTTGCATGCTCTCCAACAAAAACGTCAGAAAAAGTGAACTGTTTTTTAAAATCCTCTCCTGAGCATGTTGTTATAAAACCTCTTTATTTTGCTCAGCATCACTTTATAACAGTCCTTTGCAGAGACGATTTTTAAATACTTTATTATTTTTATTCAAGAAAACCCGTCAGCAGGTAGACATTGTCACTAAATCCAGTTTAAGCAGATTATTAGCATGTCATTTTTAAGGCACTGCCCTTTAAGTTTGGTAGAAGATACAGAAGGCTGCTAAACCTCAGGTGTTTCTATGTCCTGATCTCGTTTCAATTTGTGTTCATGCAGAAAGCAAAATCAGACTTAACCTGTTCAGCCCCAAAGTACCTGATTTATATTTCTTTGAATGGGAAAATGTGCAGACTTCTGGTTGATTTTTTTCAAAGAGGAACATTTTTTCCATAAACAGTCAAAAACTACCACAGATAAGCAGAAGAAGATAAAAACTGTTGTAATGGGGTGTGATGAACATCAAAATTGACATAGAAGTGAAATCTAAAGTTTGGTATATCAGAAATGTCAAATGGGACTAATGGAGCCAAACTGTGCCAAGATTGGGCCTGACCACTCTGTAGTAAAACCTCTGTAACTTTGCTCTGCATCACTTTATCAGACTCAAACTTGGCAGAAGTAATGTTCACATATTTTCACATTCATTCATAGAGTTCTAAAGCTGCAGCTGCATCATTCCAAAGAGATATTCACTATAAAAAGTTGTTTTTGTTTTAGGCGAGGATTAAATCTATCTGCATTTACTCCCAGTAACATGTATCCTGATAATTCCACATCTGGACAAATCTAACAAGTGTTACTTTAATTATGACAAAAGAATAATTCAAATGGACCTTGTGGTTGCAGAGATTCACTGTTTTCATTTCCAGTGACTGATGGATTTAACAGGCCTGTCATTAACTCAGCTCTGCTCTCTGATTGGTCACAGTGAACACAGGAATCGTAAACCACACCCACTCCAGGATGGGCTCCATCATGAGCACAGGGATCGTCCAGGGTACGTTCAATCACTCATGTAAGATCAACATGTTGAGAAACTTTGATAACTGAGATTAAATATAATAAGATCACATTTTTTAAGCGCCTCAGTCCAACACTCCTTATTGAAATGACCCAAAGTTTAAAAGAAGCCGTGGTTTAAAAGATAAAAACTGTTTTTAACGCTCACACAGATGCAACAGTTTGAGGTGTTTGTGGTTTTCCTGCTGCTTCTTAGTTTTTTCACACCTCTGACTTTCCTCAGCAATGTTAGTCCTCAAGACACAAGTTTATTTTTACAACCTTAAGCTTTATTTCCCTGATAATCTGTGCCCTGTGCAGGTGATGCACCAAGCTGAGAGCAGTCAGAAGCTATACGATGTATGCTCTGTGTATATATCATGGTTTAATGGGGCTTCTTGATAATTATTCCTTCTCAGGCTCACAAAAAATGTTGATTAATTTTGTTGACTAATTATTTTCATCATAGTTTCACCTACAGCCTTTTTTCTCCTGATGAAAACTAGACAGACTGCATTTCACACAAAGGAACATTTGTTTCTGTTCATTTAGACATTCAGACTTTACTAACATTCAATAAAGGCTTAATAGATGTTTGATTTTATCCAAGAGGAAAACAGGACTTCAGAAATTCAAGGAAACATAAAAATGTCTTACCCTTTACACTTCAGATTTTAGTCGACTAAATTTACAGCAGATTTCATCGACTAAAACTAGACTAAAAGGCAAAAGACTTAAACTAAATTAAAAAGTGCTGTCAAGGCTGAGCAGCTTGATTGTGAGATCACAAAACCACAGAAAAACTAGAAATTCAGGAGCAGCATGTAATATATACATATATATATATATATATATATATGTATATATATATATATATATGTATATGTATATAGTAGGGGTGAAACGAAATTTCGCGAAATAAAAAATGACGAAATAAAATTCAAAGACGCTCGAAATAAAAGGACGAAATAAACCCTCTCACCTCCCGTAGCTAAACACCAGCTGCAATATGGAGGAGGACGAAGTGGGGGAATTAGCTGACGCTCCTTTGTCAAATAAATCGGTTGTGTGGACCTATTTTGTCTTCCCATGTAAAAGATGAGAGAACGGTGGGAAGATTGTGGACAAAACAACAACCGTGTGCAAAATATGCCGCTTAAGTTCGCCGTATACTGCGGGGAGAACAACTACCAACTACTTTGAACTGCAGACAGGCAGCGGCTGTATTGTGATGTCCATCGGACGTAATAATAAAGGTGACTCCTGCTTGCGAATACCTGCTTTTATTTAACAGTCACTGTGGGCTGTGACCACGCCAACTACAATTTTTATTCCCGAACAAAACAGTGAGTAGTATCTCTACACCTCCTGCTCGACTCTCTTCCTCCTCGCTCAAACACACAAAACTCTCCCCCTCTGAGCTCTGACCCTTTCGCCCCGCCTTCCTGCTCCCTTCACTGACCGTCAATTTATAGGAAACAGTAAAATCCACATTGAACACAAAACAAATCGTAGAACTGCTCCACTATGTTTGTGTAAGTCTGCATAAAAAACAATATTTGATTTTTGCATCTACTGTTGAGTTGACAGAATTTGATCATACTTGAAGATCAGAAGTATATGCACTGTTATAGGCTAAATATTATAGTTCACAGTTAGGGATGTAACGGTTACCGGTAAAATGGTAAACCGCGATAAAATTTCCCACGATAATCGTTACCGTGTCCAATTAAAATTACCGTTATACCGTGCTTGATCACCACACTGCCTCAGTAACGCACGGAGATGCTGCTCTTTGCCTGGAAAAGCCGGAACTATGTTTCTGTCCTAAATTAAGGAGCCTCACGCGAGGTGCACATGCGTAGTTTGCATTGTTTGGCCTCTGAGTCTGACACATTTATTGACAAAAAAGACAAAAGAACTGTTATGAATATAATAATAAAGGGGTTGAATGATTTCAATTCTGTGTAGAAGTACTTTTAGAACATTTTGAGCACACTGCAACAATACCGCAATAATAATGATAACCGTGATAATTTTGGTCACAATAACCGTGATACAAAATGTTCATATCGTTACATCCCTATTCACAGTTCAGACATTTATAGGTCTAAACTGCAGCTCTGAGGACTGCTATTTGTTTTCCTTTTCATTCAAGAATGTACTTATCCTGATTGTTACAACAACAAAGCACTTTTTATTGAGATTTTATGTTTGTATTTGCACTGTAGTCTAAATAGGGGAAGAAAACTACAATTTAGTTTTTTTCAAAGAGCATTTATTTTGTACTGATGCAGCAGTATTTTTTTGTATTTTATTATTATTTTTTTTGCGTTAGGAAGAAAATAAAGAAAATGAGATTTTTGCACAACTTCCTACTGTTGGGGATTTTCCTTAATCTTTATTTCGTATCGTGAGCCCTGTTTCGTATCGTTTCTTGAGTTGACCATTTCGTTACACCCCTAATATATATGTATATATATTTATTTCATGCCAGATGTTTACTGTCTGTCTGCACTGATATTTTAAAATTTGCTGTATTTTGAAATTACCTGAAACTCTGATTAGTGACACTTGCAGCGAACTGGTGAAGAGCTGCGTTGCTGCACACAGCAGAGACAGACTGAGGCGCAGGATGTAGAAACAAACTAATAGAAGAGACCAGGAGAGATTTTTAACAGAGTGAACAAAGGCTAAGTAGGCGGATTGTGTTAAGCATGATACATGTCGTGTTTGTATGAGCTGCTGATGTGACTGTAAGCAACTTTTGTTATTTTTGCTGCTGCCTATCTTGGCCAGGACACTCTTGAAAAAAAGATTTTTAATCTCAATGAGCTTCTTTTCCTGGTTAAATAAAGGTTAAATAAAACAATTAAAAAGTGCTTGCATTCATTTACAGGGTGTCGTGGTAGATACGGTCGAATGGCACCAAAATAAAAAAAAATACTCTGAATAAACTGTTGTCCATGTGCATGATCTTTGGGGATTAACAACAACAAATAACCTTAAAACAGGTGTTTAGGGGTGCTGGTTTGGCGGAGTGGTTAGCAACCAGGCACCTCATGTACTTGCTTCTGCCGGTCCAGGTTCGACTCCCACCTGTGACCAGTTTGCAAAGTGTTCTCCCCAACTCTCTCACCCCCTTTCACAACCCTATCCACTGTCTCTCTCTTATCAATAAAGGCACAAAATGCCCAAAAACATACATTTAAAAAACAGGTGTTTAAGACTCAGGTTTTTGTTGTTGTTTTATCAAACGGGCCAAAACCATCTAACTTTAATAATGTACGACCCAAGTGAAGAAGTCAAGCCGTCCTTACTGGCAATCAAAACCCAAGCAAACCCAGCAGCGCTTCATGAACATTAAAGATTTGTAGAAATATTCTGATTAGGTGTGTCCTGATTCGATGTTGATATTGGTCAAATATCAGGAAAAAAAAACTAATATTAGACATTTTAGTGTTGTCAATCAATTATGACCTATAATTAATTGAACTAATCTATTTTCTTTCTTATCTCACTTTAAAATTTGCAGAAAAAAGCCTCAACTTGAGGTATTTTCATTTAAATTCATTAGATTGTTGTGGCAGATCGAAAGATTGTTCTCCACTCCCCAAAAAAAGAAGCACAAGAAGCCCATTGCATAAAAACTAGCAGCCGTAGTCATGGTTACCCTACAATATGAAATCTGCTCTTCTCAGAAGTTTACCAGGAGAACTTGGTGGTTTTGTGTTTGACAGATTCATGTCACGTGTGGCCGATGACGCATCTGTGTGGAAACATTTAATGTAAGATAAGACGGTAGTCTAAGGACTGAAGTTTAAGCTAACGGCTAACAGGGTCGAGCTGCTACGACAGACTGTGGCTTGATGTGATTGGTCTGTGAAGAGTGAGACGAGCAGACTGATCATCCAATCACCAGCTGCTCTGGTACTTTAAGGTTCTGCCCTACAAATGTAAAAATGAGATGAATTAAAAAACAATGATATAGTCATGACTGTAATTAAATAGATTTTATCACTTACTGCCTGAGAATTCAAAAAGTGAAGTTCGACCAAATTTGGGCAAAATGGATTAAATTTATTTCCCTGACACAAAAATGAATGTAGTAACGGTAACTTATCGTATTATTATTATTATTGTATTTTATTTTATTATAATGTTTTTTTTTCTTCCTGTTAACATTGTGTAAGCCGCCTTGGTTCATGTGTTTTCATATGTTTATTCATAAAAAAGGGGAAAAGAGGAAACTGATGTTGTAAAATAATGTTAAATAATACTGAAAAGGTTGTGTATATACATACATATATATATTTGTATGCTTCTTTTCTCTAATAAAAAGATAATTAAAAAATATATAGATTTTTATCAGCCTACATCTAACATGTTTGATACAAGCACTCTTGATAGAAGCAGTCCTTCCTAATTTATTTTTTATTTATTTAATTTAGTTGTACAATCTGCTTATGTTTAAGTTAAACACTGGTTATTTTGCAATTTAAAAATGTGTTTTTGGTTTAATTGGATTTATTGAGGTTACTTTTCAGGGTCTTCTAATTTGTTTTTCATTTATTTATGTAATTGAACTATTTTCCTATGTTAGAGGTTAAATGTATTGAACCCATTAGTTAATAACAGATGGGTCAGTTTTTCTCATACCTACTGTTGCTGACTGCTGTTCTCTGTTTGAGTAATCTCACCTGATCAAGGCTTTACTTACAGTCCATGCTACAAAATAAGAAATAAAAGTTTGATTCCTGCTGATATCGTATTGGATCGATATCGGTATCTTATCAGAGGTGAAAAAGTTGTATCGGGACACCCTTAATTCTGATTCCTGATTTTTCCTCTGCCTCTCCTGCAGGAGCCACCACCGGGCAGTCGGGCCCCAGCAGCAGCGGTACTTACTACCCTGTCACCAACCAGTTCACCATGGGGGGCGCCGCCATCTCCATGGCCTCGCCGATGGTCATCCCCAGCAACACCATGCACTACGGCAGTTAAGACGAAGAGCCCGCCCACAGACACCTCTTCGTCCTCCCCGCCCCCCTGCATGATGAGCCCCTCCCCTCCTCTGCCCCCGACCCGCAGCCAAAACCAGTATACCAAAACCAGTGCTGAGCTGGCCCCGCCCCCTCGTGTCCTCGTCCAGTCATCACTCTTTGAACGGTGAACGCTCTCGTATCCGTCCACACCCCCTCACCCCTCCTTTCCTGGAGTTTATGGGACTGTACCACGTGCACAGAGACGCACTGCAGCTATCATCCACCCCACCCCCCCTCCCGCTCCTGAGACATGTATAAGCCCCTCCCCCTTTATTTTTGTATTATGGTGTCATTTTCGTCCCGGTGTCTCCTCAAATGGCGTGTTCCTGTACACACTGAAGGACGGTCCTCGTTAGTATAGCAGGACACTTTTATCACAAACACTCATTTCTGGGCGGCCATCTTGGCCTTTCATATCCGATCCAGTCTCCGAGACCTCGCCGTTCTTCTCTGGACAGACCGACTCACGCAGGACAAACGGAAGCTTCAAACCTCACCGCTCACGGCCGAGCAGAGGCCACATATCACAAACTGAAGCCATCGACGCATCGCCGAAGGAGCAAAAGCTTTACTGTGACGGAAACAGAGCAACCCTCCAACCAGAAACGGGTGTCTTCATGTTTAACCACGACATAAAGGCAGGGCCGAATGCCACGCATGCTGGTCACCTTCACGGTCGGAGATAGGGCTGGGCAACACGCACCAAAAAGTAGGCAAAAACATTCAACTGCTCTCCATCTTTCTCCTCCAGACCCGAGAGATGTGGGCCAGATTTGCTTAAAAATCGAGCAGATCATAGGAAAAGAAAAACACTCAAATGCACAGATAAATGTCTTAGAGCTAGAATATCTGACAGTGTCACATGAAATTGTCTAAAATTTATAAAAAGCAAACTGTCACAGAACTTGAATTATGAATTTTAATGTGAGTAACGTAGAAATTTGAGAGTAGTGAGGCCTGTTTGAGCTAAAAACATCAAGTGATAAACACCCACTTTGAGCTTTTTTACGACACAAAACTGCAAGAAAATAAAAGTTACTTAATCATCAGTGGGTTTAAAAAGTTACTTGATATTCTTTAAATCTGTAGCTCAAACTTGAAGAGATCTCTGTCTGAATGTGTCTGCTTTTGAGCTCTTTTTCTCTTTGTTCATCTTTTAGGAAATCTTACCTTCATAATTGTGCAGTGACGTTTGCTCGTTTGCTTGCACCAAGGCAGTTTAAAAACATTGAAACATAAAATATTTTTTATGTTAATGTGGATCAATCGGGTATAAATATGACTGACTGTGAAAAGGCTCATAAATAAACTTATTTATCCTAAACCAGGGCTCTAAACAATGGCTGCCTTTTTTAATAATTACAGAATAATTAAGGAACTTAAATTAATCCCTCATGAACGTCAAGTTAGTGCTGGACTGATGAATTAAGAACATTTAATTATGTTGACAAATGGCATAAGTTGTACCCATTTGTTCTGTCAGCAGCATTTTAAGGTCCATTGGACAAAAAATAAAGAGCCAACACTCAAAGTTTAGCAGCTTCCTGATGTTTGCTCTTGTTTTGTGTCTAAATGTGAAGATTAGCCTTTAATATCTCACAGATCTGAACTGAACAAACTCCATCTGTTGAACACTGAAGTCGAGAGTCAGGAGTAAACGCTGACCCTGTTGGTTTCTAACTGAGCGTCAGGACTAATAAAACCACATTGTTAAATAAACTTGGCGACATGTTGCCCGGCCCTATCTGAAGACAAACCCTTAGGTTACTCGCGAGCAAGAGGTTTATGAAATGATTTTAAAGCTGATGAATTCAAATGTTTGATCGCTTCGTGCTAAATAAAATTAAAGGGACTCTTTAATCCCTGATGGGGCGCTCAGATGTCTCCATGGTAGGGATGTCCTGATGTCAGAATTAAAGGTTTGATGTGATTCTTGTAAATTCAGAGCGTTGATACAGTTTGATGCCACTGCCACAGCGTTTTTATCCATTTCTGCAGAGGCTTGTGAAGGGAAAAGTTATATTTAAACTGTTTACGTGCAGGAGTTTGATGATAAAATAAATATGATCAGACTCGGGCGTCTGTCGCCGTGGTATCAGACACATGGTTTGAATGTTAAAGATTTAAACTGGTGTTTAAAAAGTTGGCGGTGAAATGCTCCCCGGCTCAGAAGGTGACCAGTCCATACGTGTGACCTGTCGGTGTTTTAAAGCCGGTCCTGCAGACCCGCTGCTGCTCCGTCCTGCTCATGTGTCTCCTTGTTTTTATGGGCGCAGCGTGGCAGCAGCTCCTCCTCAGACGGACGCTTGTCGAGCCACATTGAAGGAGGACAGAGAGCCGATCGCTAACCCGCAGGAGCCAGAGGACCTGTGCCGGACCCCCCCCCCCCTCCTGAGACTGAGAGACTGTCGCACAGACTCCGATATCGAGGCGTGGGAGGCGGAGCCACTCCCACCGCCTCCGTCCTCGCCCGTTCACTACGTATGACCTCCGACATATCATGACCCCTGCCACAGGCCCCGCCCCCTTTTACCAGTCCAGAGAGAGACTGACACGTATGCATCGCTTCCAGTGTCACGGCGGGTGGACTCGGATTGTTTAGCGAGTAAAGAGAGAAGACGTGTCTTTGTAGGATTAACTTTTTTTTTGTTGTCTTTATTTTTTTTCTTTCACACAAAAAGGAAACGATGAAAAAGAGCAAATTAAATGTGTTGGAGATGTTCCAAACCATCCTGGATCAGGCCTTTGTAGTATTTACTTTGTTAGAGACAGCACATGTCCTGTGTGTAGATGTTAGCATCAGCTGTTAGCATCAGCTGTTAGCGTCATGTCATGAATCTGTGTGTAGTCCACGGCGGCGTCCTCTTTTATCAACACTGTCCTGTTGTGTCTTTGTGTGTAATAACACTTCTCACTGTCTCACATCGACTCTCCTGCTGCTCCACATCGTCTCTGTCCTCTCTGCTCATTTATTTCTGTGTCAGACTCGAGGATCGTGTCGTCCACAGATTTTCACGAGTCTCTGATCCTGCAGGTCCAAGAGAAAAGTCCACGAGTGAAGAGTCCAAACTGCTGTTCATGTTGGTCCATGTCTCCACGACAGCATCACACAGCTGCTGAACATCCAGGAGGAGAATCTCCTGCTCAACCACATCCCAAAGCTCCTCTAGTAGATTGAGATCTGGTGACTGTGGCAGACAATTGGACGCAAGTCATAGGGACTCGGACTTGAGTCAACTTGAGCCGCTAATGAGATGACTTGCAACTCGACTCAGGCCTCATCCACATGAAGACAAAACGCTTAACAGTTTCCAAAACGATCGTCGTAAAGATGAAGGCGTCTCAGAAAATGTGTGCGTCTACATGAATGCACTCGATACGCATGAAAACGCTGTAAAACACATGGCAGACCTCTAGGGCGCTGTAATGATATGACGGAAACAAGCGGAAACAGACAAAAAAACAGTGGGCATGTGCACTTGCAGCAAAAGTTGTAAACAGAGATTGTGATAAAGTGATCATAAAGTGCTGTAATGTGTCCTCGATAATTGTTTGTTCAACTCGGTGGTGATTGAGAAGGAGATTTTGCTGCAACAGGGATAGTAGGGTCACTAGCTTCATCAGCACATACGCTACACCGTATACCGCCATTGTCGTTGCCGCGTGTGGCGCATGCGTGTCAATGAAGATATGAAACTATGACGTAAGCGTATCTGAAAACTTGTGGAGAGCCAGTAATCACGGAGCTGCGTATACGGCATTTCAAAATCTTTCCACTCTGGAACCTGGTTTCAAAAATGACCGTTTACAGACCCCGAAAACGCCGTCTTCATATGGATGATACGCAGATTCAGCTAAAAACTTATGCGTTTAGACCTCGGTTTGTCTTCCTGTGGATGGGGCCTCAGACTCGGGAGGTAAAAAACTTGAGACTCGACTCGGACTATGGAGAAAATGTCTTCAGACTCGACCTGACTTGAGTCAACATGATTCAGAAAATTGCACACACTCAGGCTTTATATGCAGTCAGACAGGAGATATACGCTGCTCTGTCCTTTTAGGTTCACTTTATTGATGCTCCATTCACAGTACACTTGTCCGTCAACTATTGGCCTTTTCCACTAGCACACCTTGGCCCTACTCTACTTGGCCCTACTCGATTAGCAGCGTGTTTCCACTAGCCTGGTACCTCCTAAAACAAGCTAGTTTTAGTACCTACTCCGCTCTGGTTCCAAGCGAGCTGAGTCCATACTAAAAGATGACGTCATCGACTGTCGGCTACTAAATGGTCAGACAATGTCGTCATCGATGAGTCATGAGCGCGACGAGCTAGCATGCTAGTGGTAGCTACCATTAGCTTACCCTCATCTGTCTTTTCTTTTCAGCTGGATTGCTCTCGTCCTCGGCTTCATTCTGTTGTATAGCTTCCAAAACTCTCCTGTGCTTCTCAAGGGGTATTTCTTCTTACCACCTGCAGCCTTCTTCTGCTTTCCTTTTTTACTCGGTTTGTCACAAAAAGACACAGATTGTTGTGTCGCGCTCAAAATGACATCAGCGCAGTGCTGCTCAGCTGTTTACAGTGACACTGCACCCCATTGGGCAGGCGACTGGGGCTAATGGAAAAGCAGCACAAGGCGAGTAGAGTAGAGCCGGGTAGAGTTGAGTTGAGTAGAGTAGGGCTAATGGAAAAGGGCCATAAGTGAAACATGCAAATGTTAGCCAGATAGCTAACGTTCCTGCCATAGGTCTATATGGCAGGAACGTTAGCCCGACCTGTGGTCAATATGAAGCTAGCAAAGCTAACATTAGTAAAGAGAGTGTACATGTATGTGTGGGAAGATAAGGTTTCACTCTTCAAGATAAAAATCTGAGTGCTTTTTGGGTGGACTGGGGAACAATGGTGAGGGACTCGACCCGTCATAACCTGTGACTCGACTCGACTTGCCCACAACAGAAAAAACTCGGGACTTGCTTGGAACTTGGATCAGAGGGACTTGGGCAATTGTCTGGACTGTGGAGCCTCTGAAGTGCAGACACCAGTGTGAGCTGATCTGAGCTCTGAGACATGAAGATGGTCCACTGTGGTCGTAAAGGGATGGACATGGTCAGCAACAGTCCTCAGGTAGGCTGTGGGGTTTGAACCATGAACCACCAGCAGCAGCCTGAACCGCTGATCCAAGGCAGGATGGATCCAGGCTCGGGCTGGAGATTTATCATTATCACAATTTCAATCATGAGATCGCCAAAGCAGCGCTCCTGACTGACCCAGGATCTGTTTTGTCAGCTATTTCACACATTTGCATCAACTTGCATGTACAGAAGAGTTTGGGAGCAGGTCAACACAAAGAATATTGAACTGAAGCTTGATTTGAAGAAAATCGTGAATCAAATTGTTGCAGTGTCTGCCAGAAAAGTTGCATTAGATCTTCACCTTAATCCGTTCTTTATGACGTTCACACCAAACTCTGAATGTGGAGCAGAGACTCGTCAGACCAGGACACACTTTACAGTCTGCTGTTTCTGTTCTTAGCTGACAGGAGTGGACCCAGGAGTGTGGTCTCCACATGCTAATATTTTTAAAAACTGGTATATCCCCGGTCAGTTAGTCAAGGCTCCGACAAGAGTTTGAATAAATGAAACACTCGGGAGTCATACTCGGTAACTTTATTAAGAACAGAACAAAATCACAGCTGGAAATAAATAATCGCTAAGAGATCAACTTCAATTAAATCACAAAATTAAATAAAAATCTTATTTCCTGCGATTTAGCCGAGGAGAAGCCTTTTTAAGACCTGGTTCATTCAAACATTCACATGACCCTGAAGACAGGGTCCCCTCCTGAAGCATCATGGTATACATGCCAGAGGATTTTCTACATGCTCTGCACACCTGATTAAGCAGACAGGTGTGCAGGAGAAAGACGGTCCATTGAAGAAGAGAAGGTAAACTCCGGCACAGTCTAACGTGGAAGAAATTCATTCATTTGTAAAGTTTCAGTCTCAACGGTCTTCAGGCTCAGAGATGAACTAGACGTGGTTATGAGGGTGTAATTATTAAGAAAAGGAAATTATGTTAATATTGTTTACTGTAGGGATGTCCCGATACAACTTTTTTACCTTTGATCTGATATCAGCAGGAATTATTCAGACTTTTATTCCTTATTTTGTAGTCTGGACTGTAAGAAAAGTCTTGATCAGGTGAGATTACTCAAACAGAGAACAGTAGTCAGCAACAGTAGGTATGAGAAAAACTGACCTATTTGATA
Source organism: Scarus forsteni (assembly GCA_036419115.1). Lineage (NCBI taxonomy): Eukaryota > Metazoa > Chordata > Actinopteri > Labriformes > Labridae > Scarus > Scarus forsteni. The sequence goes on from JAZDUH010000342.1 coordinate 1,539,168, forward strand.
GAAAATATAAGAATATAGTACATTTATATTAACCCTTTAACTTCCTCGTAAAGATAGCCAGAAAAACTGTCTTTTTTTTTGTCATATTGAGGCGCTAAAGCATATTTTTTCATTCTAAATATTTACAAACCATTAACCTCTGCCAAATGGTTGAAGTGGAAGTTTAGAGTCAAGTTTTCGTTTTAATAGTAAAAAGATCAAAAATCAGGTAAAAATGTCATTTTTTGAAAAATGCTTGTAACTTTATGGATGTCCTATTCAATTCATATAAGCACGGAAGAGTATTAGGGCCACCCGTAAGAAAAAAAAATGAGAGGGTAGATTTTTTTATCATGCACTTCGAGAAAAAAAGTCGAAATGTTGAGAATAAAGTCGATGTCTCCTTTGGTCCGTCCCAGTTCTCTTCGATAAATCCAGTGAGGAGAAAGACAGAGATGTATGCTGTAGCGTGGAGTGTAATGTAAAGAGTATGGCAGATTTAATATATGGTTTCTTAAATTCTTTTTTAATAGACTTTTTGAATTCCTGTTCTAAGCATAAATGCCGAATGGGGCCACCTCTTCCAAGCTTGTGTGGTTTATCCTTCGGAACAGTCGCAGTTTTCGACACAGTCTCTTCAAAGTCCTGATACTTATTACTACGGTATTTCTGTGGACTAAAAGAGAAAGTATTTCTTTGTTATTAAAGCCGAGTCCGAAGTATAATTTCACTAATTCATCTAACTGACTGGACGGCATTTTGTAGAAGCAGTGTGCTGGTTGTTAGTCTCAAAAGGTCGACTTTATTCTCGACACATTTTAACTTTATTATCGACATTTCGACTTTATTCTCGAAGTGCATGATGGAAAAAAAAAATCTACCCCCTCATTTTTTTTTCTTACGGGTGACCCTAATGCTCCTCCGTATATAAACCATTTTTTTTATTTTTTTGACCATTTTTTATAACACTAAGTTTACCTATCTGAGTAATTCCTAATCAGGTTTAAGAAGTTTGAAGCATTTATGAATAAGACAGTTACTCCAAGTTTGGTCTACCAAGCGGTTGAGCTGGGAGTTAAAGGGTTAAATAAATGAAAAACAAATGAGAAGACCCTGAAAAGTCAAGACATCCAGTAAAAACAAAAACATATTTTCAAATTGCAAAATAACCACTGTGTTTAATCTAAACATAAGAATATTCTATGACTAAATTAAATAAATAAATTAGAATGGAGTGCTTTCATCAGAGGTTTTCGGTGCAGGCTGATTTAATCCCATATGTTTTTTTTGCTAATGTCAGATGGGACACCCCTAGTTTACTGGATTATAACTTTCCCATTGTTTTAGTTTGAGCTCCTGCAGGAGAAAAGAGCTCAATGAGGGGAGATTTAATTTCTGTTCCAAGTGTCAGGTTAATGATGCATCTTAACATTTATTTTTTAAATAAATGTTCCACTTGTTGCTTTTTTATTCAGAGTAAAAGGAGATGGTGCAGGATGAAGCTGAATTTTTATTTCATCTTTGATATTTCACCTTTTTCTTGGTGTAGAGTGGTGCAGGAATGAGGCCTAAAACGTTATTTTTCAGATTTATTGGTCACATTTGAGCTGAAATTTTATTTTAATTTCTTCTACATTTTGATTTTTTCCAAGTTGCATCATGTCAGAAAATCTTATTCACACACCTGGTGCCCAAACTCTCTGGTTCTTGTGTTTTCATATGCTCTGATATCAAAGGTGCTATGAGGAGAATCTATTTCCGGTTACCGAAGCCAAAGCGTGTGTTTGTTGTGATGCTAATGAATGCAGCTCGGACCTTCCTCAGAACTCTGCATTGCTTTACAACTTCTTTTTTCAACAACTTACAGGATGCAAAGCCACGAGGTAATGTATCTCTTTCTAGTTATGTAGCGGTAGTTTTTGATGTGTGACAACAAGCAATTTTTGGAAAACTTAGTATGGTAGTTTTGTAGCCGGCTATATATGGCTACTTACAGCCCGGTGCTCTAAGACGTGTCTGAATAATATAAATTTGCTCTAGTTTTAATTGTCTTGTTCCTGAAGTTGAGTATCCAGGCCAGTCCAGCCCTGTTAGACCCGACCACGAAGGAATATCATTTATAGATAACCTATTTAGATGCTATAAAACTCATCTTAAAGTGTGTATTTCCATCAGGCAGATATCTAAAAGTGAGACTTTTTTGTAATTACTTAGAAACTCCTCACAGCATCTTTAAGATCAGAAAGAGAAACAAAAAATCAAAATAAGAAAGCCCTCAACAGCCGGTTATCTCTTACACTTTGTAAGTTAGATATCTGGTTAAAGGAATGATTGCTGCAGAACACCTGATTGTTTTTATCCCTAAATGCTGTTTTATGAAGAGCGCCCCCTTCTGTCTAAAAAAAAGGTTTCACTCTTCAGACCTTAAACAGAAAGAAGCGTCAAAACTCAAACTTAAATTCACAGTGTGCCCACCTCGGGGTCCCCAGTCCACAGGTTGGGCACCTCTCTGAAGCTTCCCCACATGCTCTTCAGTTTGGAGATGTTGCTGGTGAAATGTCAAAAGTCAAAAAAGGCGGGAAAAACGAAAACACGTTGGAGCAGAGATGAACCCTCACAGTAAAAATGTACAATTATTGCGGCGAGCGTCGTCCAACCATCCGAGCATAAATACACACACACACACGCGGCCTCCATCGCCCTCCTGTGCACTCTAACGACCTCCATCTCCTGAAGGTCACTGCTGTTTGGTGATCACCGCGGTGTGGGCGGGCGGCGCCGTCGGGTGGGGGGGTGGTTGTATGTGGTCGGCCAGCTGGAAGAAATACATCTGACAGGAAGCAGAACATTAGCTCCTCATTCAGGATCAGCGGTTTGATGCTCAGGCCTGAGGCTTCACTGACCTTACAGCCGATGGCCAACAGCGTGTGCAGGACCACGATGGTGGCGACCGTGGCCACCGCCATCACCTTGGTGTCGTCACGGACGACGGGCCAGAAGGTGAGCACCAGGACCGAGCCCGAGATCACCATGGCGACGAGGATCAGCATCCAGTGAAGCCACTCGACGGGTATGATCCATAAAACCTGCAGTCAGAGGGATTAAGGCTTAAAGGGACAGTACTGCATTTACGAACATTAGCCACAGTGACAGAGCAGCACTGCACCTGTACAGAAAGAGCTGGCATTGTGCTGCAGGTGGGGCCAAACCTTCTGCGTCAGTTCAGGAGTTTCAAACAAAATGACACAAAAGAGCGTAGGAGGATTAAACCCCATGTTCAAACATTTACAACGAGCTGCTTTTCCACTGCCAACCTACCAAGGTGTGTTAGCGCTGCTGGTCCAATCAGAGGAG
>JAZDUH010000342.1:1552500-1777500 GCA_036419115.1 Scarus forsteni
AAAGACCTGCTCACAGCTGACGACTCTCTCATTGATCCTGCGCTTCAGCCTGATCCAGCCGGAACTACTTCCTGTACACGTCACCTCGTAAACAAAGCCGTGACGTCACCACGCCCGGCAGCAAGCAACTTCCCTTTTAAATAATGAAAAAACCCAATAATAGAAGAATTGATAAAATAATAGTGCTGCTAATTATAAAACAATAATGGTAAAAGCAACATTATAATGTTAACAAACTAATAATTATAATATTAAGAGAAATAGCAACAGAAATAACAACGATAATAACCTTTAAATAATACTGATAACAACTAATTCAAAATCTTTAATTTTATCTACGTCATGAAGAGACGAAAAAAATACTTTAAATATATATATATATATTTTGTTATTTATGCTATGTACCTACAAATGAAAATGGAATCATGACACAGAGAGTGTTAAACTTTTGGAAATTATTTAATTTATCATTTTAATGCTTCAATCTATACATACGTCTATTTATTTATTTCTGACTATGAAATTTTCCCCTTTTCTTAGTGATACAATTTTCAAACACAAACAATAAAAATATTTTAAAATATTTTCCCCTATTTGGTTTGTATACATAACATTTTTATGTTGCAACCTAATATTTCTATTATTGTTGTTTTAATCTTTATGATTAATAATAATGATAATAATTTAATTTGTGAATACATACATATGTAATTATGTAGTTTCTTGTTATGTGTCAACCACAGGAGTGGGACCTGTTTTTTTTTATCATTACTTTTTTTTTTTTTTGCTGTGTTTAAAATAGTAAATATCTACTTGAGTCACTTGTATTTCACCCTAGAACACTCTCGTTAAAATTATTAACACCATCACCAACGCCGAGTGATTTTTACCCGATTTAATATACCAAATAAAAAGCACTTTATATCAAAATATTTGAAAATGTGACATAACATGACAAAAATACAGTATTGTTCTTTTATTTTCAACTGTCATGTCTAACAAAATGGAAAAAATAGATTGAGAAGACCATAAAAATGCTCAAAAATGCCCAAATTATTGAAAAATGTGAATTTGAGAACAAAAAAAAGAATGAAAATCTCCCGCCGGTGGTGCTCTAGGGTTAAAGACTAAATCATCCAGGCGGAACCATCTCTGTGAGGGCGGTTGTCAGCCGGAAGACTTCCGCCGTTCCACCCCGCGGCCGCCATTTTGGCTCCATGTGAGCTGGCTGTGACAGTGAGGATGTGTTTGGGCTGAAGGTGACCCGGTCCAGGTGAGTTTCTGTAAACATGGGCCCGTTCGGTGTCTTCAGGAGGATGTTCTGCGCGGCGGCCGAGGCAGCGGCGGCACCTGTGCGCGTGAGCAGGTGGGAGAGACTGAAGAACAGCAGAGCAGGTAAGAAACAGACATGCGCAGAAGAGACGTGCTGAGTTATGTGCTGGTTCTGTTCACCTGCAGGTTACAGATGTTTTAAAGGATTCACTGAGTTATGACACGGTGCAGTAGGGCTGAATATGATCACATATAAACACATCCATGATATATTTCTGTTTAAATATGAAAACAATGAACCATAAATGTGATCAAATAGGTTCAGAATAGGCAGATTTATGTCCACTGATAGTTACAGGCCACTGTATTAACTACATTCGTTTAACTAAGTCTGGGACACATGACCTAAAAATAAAATCTCTGATAAAGATTTTAAATTATATTTCCCCTCTCAAAAATAACACTCTCTAAGAGAGACAACATTTTATGAATCAAGTTTTGTCTTTATGTTATCAATATGTCCCAAAACTAAACAGACTTTCCCTCTTACAGTTAAAATGTTGTAATATTGTCATGAATGTTGATGTAGTTCAAACGTAGGCAGGCTTGTCTACATGCACACAGAGGCTGAGCTGATTTCACAGGATATGAATATGGAGCTCTGATAAATATTTAAAGTCATTAAAAGAACAAAATTAAACTTTAACATGTGCCTGTGCACATCCTGACAGCCTGCATCATGAGAGCTGAACATTTTCAGTATTTTTATTTTCAGACATTCAGCAACTTGTGATTGGAGCAACTTTTTGATTTTTGATTTTTAAATCAGCAGAAAATAATTCCAGTTGAAATGAAATGAAGCAGCTGATCACAGCAGTTTCTTCATGGTGTCAGGATTAGAGGTTTGAGGAAATTTTGATACAGCAATGTATAACAATATTTTGACGCCTGTATGATATCAATATTTCAGATCTTAATATCATTTTTATTTTGTAAAAATAAAACTCATATTTTACCAGTTTGGAAATAAAACAAATTATAAATATGTATTGCACAGGATTTTTGTCATGCAGTCTGTTCAGTTCAGACAGTAACAAGAGAAGTTTTAGTTTTTTGTTTTTTTTATTTCCTGTTGTTCTGTCAGTAACTCAAAGCTCTTTGTCCCTCATGTGTTCAGTCACAGTTTGAGCTGCTCTGCAGGTTTGGATGATTTAAATACTTTATTAAAGGGAAAACAAGAATAATTTGATGCACTCTGTTTTTAAGTTGAGTGTATGTATGTAACACTGCATTTCATTTTTAAAAAAACAATAAAATGGAAAAGTTTTTTTCAATCAAATAGTTTTGACTTGATTTGTACTTTCAGTTTAGAGTAATATTGTGTGATTTACATAAACACCATCTCTAGTTTTTAACTGTCCTGTGAAGCAATAATGTGGCACAATGACCAAGACAAATTTCACGTAAGGGACAATAAAGTTTACCTTGACCTAGTGGAATTGTAATAAATCACAATATTGTCATTAGGGGTGGGAGAAAAGATCCATTCATATAAGTTCAGGGATTTTTTAAAATCTTTTTTTTTCCTAATTTAAATGCTCCATTTCAGTCTGTGTTAATAATCCACTTTTAAAGTCAGTCCAGTCTTTTGAAGAGAGAGTATAAACAGCTGGTTAAAATATATATTGCTGATGAATCCTAAAAACAGACTCACATGTGATGTGTATTTTTCCTGATATATTCTGTAGGCATCATCATTGTTCATCTTTTTCTCTGGTGTTAAAAAAGATAACTAAAGAATGAAAAAATCAGCAATTTCATAGAATCACAATTTAAATTGAATCAGCACCTAAAAAATTACAAAAAATCAAATCAGGAGAAAATCATTTTGTCCCAGCCCTTATTATCGTGAGGTTCTTGCCAACACTCGCCCTTTGTCATGATGGTGTAAAGACAGCACAATAAGGTTTTATGGCATGTTTTGTATTTTCTGATTTGTTTAGACTTTTTTGGGGGTTTCAGACTAAAGCAGAACATTGTTTGTGTTTCCGTCTTGAATGAGTGAATGAATGCTTTATTTTGGTTTAAAAACAAAAAAATAAAATCATGTTTATACAAAAAAAAGAAAACACACAGCAACTGACAAAGGGATAGGCTGAAGCTTATTTTAAGGCTTATTTTAGCCTAACCTGTACCACCATAGGGTTAACTAAATAATTCATAATAAACATCAGGACTTTTACATTATTTCAAAACACATTATGGCTTAAACTGAAAAATCTATTTCAATTAAGTTTCATTGTAACCTTAGATAATTTTAGATTTTAAAGTCTTCTTAAGAACTAACATGTAATTAAACATCTTTATTTCATTGTTGAGTCTATTCCATAACTTTACACCCCAAACTGACACAGGTCTGTGTTTTAGATCGGTCCTGATGTTGCTCAGGAGTTTAGTTCCTGTTCATGTTGATAAAAACAGAGAACATGTGTGAGTCTAACTCTCCCTCTCCTCGTCTGTAGGCGTGTGGTGCCGCAGCTTGGCGTCCGACTACAAAGAGGCGTGTCGTGAGATGGTGGTGGGCGCCTGGGAGCGACCAATCAAAGCCTCCATCTACGGCGCCCTGCTGGGCGGAGCCTTGACCTGCTTCTACACCAAACCGGACCGGGCCTCCTTCGAGGCCGCCCTCCTGGACCGCTCCAACCAGCTGGGCCTCCTGTCCCCGTGGATCCGGAACGCCGTGTCAGACGGGCACGTGCAGACGCTGGTGAAGCTGCGTAACGAGGGCTGTCTGCAGCACGTCAGCCTGGGCCTCGTTACGCTGGTGTACCGCGCAGACTTCGACCCCGACGTGATGCTGTTCGAGGCGCAGTGCTCCAACCTGTCGGTGCCGTGGAGGGAGCTGCCTCGCCGGGTCCTGGACGTGGGCTTCGTGGGCGCGTGGTGGATCCTGGACTTTAAGATGAGGGACTACGACGTAAACGAGGCCGAGTTCAAACACCTGCCCGTGCACATGCAGAACACGTCGCCACCTAGTGTCCAGGAGGTGGAGACCAGCGAGAGGCTGCACAAGGAGTCGTGGTTACCGCTGAAGGTGGAGGAGGAGGAGGCGGAGCCCGAAGTGATGGGCGGAGCAGATGGACCTGAGCGGACGGTGGCCCCTGAGGGTCAAACAGAGGAGCAGACTGCAGCGTGAGCAGCTCTGAGAGAAGGTTTCTTCTCTGTGTCGGGTTTATTCCACAGATGCAGTCTGAGAAAAAGTCAGGACTCTGAGATGAAAGAAAATCTCTGATGTAAAACCCCAGAATCCTACAGAAATGTCTTTAAACTCTGAGCAGTGTTGTGTTACTCAAGACCGGTCTTGGTCTGGAGACCACATTTTGAAGGTCTCGGATAAAGTGGTCTTGAGCACAACACTAACTCTGAGTTTTGACTTTTCCACAGATTAAATAAACCTCTAAGATCTTCTCTGCAGACAGACTCTCTCTTCATCAGACTTTCATCTATCGTGTATTTTTACTTCAACAAAATGAAACTGCTCTGAAGAGTAAATGTTCATATTTATTGTATCATGCTTTTTGTTTTACTGGAAGTTTTGCAGAAGTTTATTTTGAAACATGAGTCAATAAATCTGTGAAATCAGACGAATCACTTCTCTTTTTTGGACCATTTTCTGTAAACTAGGAATGTTGTTTTTATTTTGTGTATGAAGATCTCAGTAGATCAGCAGATTCATCAACACGTTCAGAGTCTCTTAAATCCCATTTTCTTCATTCTGATGCTCGATCTGATATTGACTGGATGTGAACTGCTGTCTAGGGCTGGGTATTGATTCAGATTTCTGGATCGATTGGATTCGATATTACAAGGTCTCAAATTGATTCAGTTCTCGATTCAATTCGATATTTATTCAGTCTGGGATATCTTAGTTAAAATAGTGCTGTAAATGTAAAAAGTGACCTTTTGACCTGGTACATCATTAAAAATTGTTTAAACATGAAGAACTAAACCCAAAGCAGTTACATTAATCATATTTTAATGATATGCATTAATGCATATTCTGCATATTACTTGTTTTTTGTTCAGCTCGTATTTTCCTTTGTACTTGTTAAATCTAAAATCCTGTCCATCCAAACATCAGCTTTAAACTCTCCAGTGGTGCCCATATAGTGCTTCCACCATGTTTGTTTGCAGTAACATCTCATGAGATCTTGTTCAGTAGAAAGCAACGCTAAACGCTGATCACACCAGACGAGCAGGGTTGATACCACAGGCTGCTTCTCTGCACATCCAAAGAAGAAAAAACTACCCAAGTTAAAAGATCCATCTTTGGATTTTTTTTTTTTTTTTTGAACAGGTTTACATGGAGCCTAATATTCTGATTAGAATCGGGTTAGAAGCCCAAACTGAATAAAAATGCTCCATATAAACACCTCAATCTGAATAAACAGGCCAAATCTGAATGGAATCTCATTCAGTGGTACAGGGGTAGTATATTCCTTTTCCCAAACCGATTAAAAGTAAAATCTTGTCATGTAAATGGTGAATCAGAAAGTTGTCAGACTGGGTTCTGTCTGCACATGCTCAGTCTGGACGTAAACGAGCAGTGACGTTTACTCACTTGGAAACATGGCGGCTTCCAAACAGAGCACACAGCACTGGTCTGAGAGTTTGTTTTTAATACAAACTCTCAAAGAACTAAACATTATAGACAGTAGGAAAAAAAATAAATACTGAATTATTTAAAAAAGTCCACAAAAACTCAGTGAAGCCGGGACAGACCAAAACGTCGAACAAATAAGGAACAGCTGGAAAACTCTGAAGGCTACTATAAGGCTAAACAGCACAACCCTCAAATAATTCATTAAAACATGTACTTACCTCCATCTTTGATAGATAAGGTGATGTTTAAATAGATCTGTGTGTATCACGTGTCTGTAAAACAGCTGTTCTGATTAAATGTTGTGGCACATGTAAACACCAGATCAGAATAGATCAGGTCACATGTAAACAGAATGATTTTAATCAGAATGAAAAAAGTGTGCATGTAAACCTAAAGCAGAGGGTGTTGACTGAATAAAGGTGACATAATGTCCATCTACACAAAGGACATTAAAGAGAACAGGGCTGAGTCTGACAGGCTTCATGTCGCTGCTACAAAAGGACAAAAATGAGACAATGACCTAAAGTCCATAACCTATGACTAATAAACACTGATGACGTCACAACACTCGCTCAAAGGTAAAAATATCAAGTGTCTGCTGAAGAAAGTCAGAGGTCAAAGGTCAGCCTGCAGTGTTCAATCCTTTCGAACTCGTTCACCTGAGCTGCTGCAGCTGCAGGGCCCAGGACACCAGGGGGCGCTCTGGTGCAGAGGGAGGCACAGCCCTGCAGCAATCAGGCAGAATGAACAGGTTTAATGAAGAGGACGCAGCTGCACAACAATTATTTAACAAACCACAGCATCTTTACAGTTAATATATAACAAGGATTTTGTAAAATGACAATCAAGAAACAGAAACAAAAAAAGGGTCAAACATTTGCAGCTAAAATCATAAAAACAGCTGAATAACTGTCTAAAAAACAGTTCAAGTTACTGTTTAACACCTTTTGTTCTAAAATATATATATTTAATGTTTTTTGATTGGTGGTTTAAAGAGTAAACAGGAAATAAATGATATTTAGTTATATTTAAAACAGAGAGAGATGTGTTTGAATTAGAAAATAATCTGATAAACAGTCACTGTTCTGAAAGTTTAATGATTTATATCAATAAGATGTCCTTTACTGGCTGTTTGGGACTTATATTTTTTAACCTGTAGAATTAAGCAGGTGACAGTGTTGATTATTATATATAACTTAAATATTCCTTATTTTCAACCAATCATTTGACCAATCTTTTTTGTAACAAATCATAAAAGATATCTCAAGAATGTTAAAAAAGTTCAGTTCAATATGTCATCTGCCTTTTAAAAATGTTCATTTCTTCTACCAGGTTTTATTTTTTAAAGATGCACATTTTTTAAATTTTTTTCTGATATCCGACATGCTAATATTTCTAAACTCAAACATGCCATGCTGATATTTTGTGTCAAGAATATGGCTGTAATGGCCTTTATTCTTTTTATGAATAAATCAGTAATTAAAGAAAAACTTGACCCGTCTTCGAGCCCAAAGCCAAATCAGCATGAAAACCAATATTCTATTAAATACATCACAGAACAGAAAAGTCTGATCTGGTCTTTTTCTGTTTACCTTTAAAACATCAGATTCTGAAACCTCCTCGGAGTGAAGCCCGACCTCGGTCAGAGCTCCAGTCTGCAGAGCAAACTGGTCAATACTCGGTAGGACTGCTGTGGACCAATCACAGGGCTGTGCTGCAGAGGACCATCCAGGCCGTCAGCATCATGTGATCATCATGAAGTCCGTTATCAGCCAAGGAGGGGGGGTGGTTTTTGTTTGTTTTCAGAAGATTTTGGTAATGGTGACTTAGGAATGGTTAGATTTTGTTGGTGATACATATATTTGTCTGGATGCAAAACAAAAGTCCCAAATTTGCAAAAAATCCCATAAATTAACATATACATATCTTTGCCATTTTTTTAAATCAAAACTTTCTATTTCACAGGATAATTTGGGGTCCATGTCTCAGCCATCAGGGTGAATTTAATCTGGATCTGATCCAGACTGACTTGGCAAAAAAACATTAAACTTTATAATGAGAAATCTCATCGACGACAGTCAATAATTCATATAAAATCAGAATATTACGTGATGTTCCCAACACTTGTGATCACACAGGATAACAGCCTCTATGTTTGGTCTGGATCAGCTGATCCAGAATATTATCTTTTACAGGGTTCTTGGAAAAACCACTGCTGAAGGTCTGAGCTCTCTTAGGGCTATTCTAGTTTTTTTCTACTTTTAAGATTTGTTTTTTATTAACAACATTTTTAACAGAACATTTGTGGTTCATAGTAAGTGTTTACAGTTTGTCACAGTAAGATACGCTGTGTTTACAGCGGACTTGTTCGGTACGGCTCACTTTTTGTGGCGTTTCCATAGCCTAAAACCTGGACAGGACCCCTTATAAACGAACCATACCATCTTACTTTTTAGGACCCTTCTGTTGGGGTGCCAAGCATACCGATCAGACCCCAGAGGGTGGAGCTAGAAACACTGCAGTCTGTTGATTGGTCAAAGGAGACGTCACTTCCTGCGCGAGCCGTGGTTGAGGTGTGGTCATGCTCCTGAAATTCTGTTTCAAGCTCCACTAAATTTAGCAGCAAATTTAAGTAAAAACAGAAATTACACAAAATCATCAGATAATAACTTCTTTTTAAAAGTTTAAAGATCATTTCTCCACATCAGAGAAGCTCTGGCTCGACTGGAGGAGGTTAAAAATCATATTGATGTAAAATCTGGGATTATTTTATAGATTATAGCAGCCTTCATCCTCCTCCACACACAGGAGCCTACAGACAGGAATAAACTGGATGAGGGGGGTGGGCTGGAGCATCCTGATCCAGAGGGAGGAGAAAGTCCGGTCTTTAGAGGTGTGGCTCAGGAGCGGCTCTTTAAACGAGAAAATCCTAAAGTCCCTCAGCCTGCAGGTCCTCAGGACGGTCACCAAACAGGCCAAGATGTTTCCTCCTCACCAACAACAGCTTTGTCCCTGCCCAGCTTCCTCTGCCTCCATCTTTACCTCATGACCTCCATCAACCCCATCCATCCTGCCCCCTCCTCCATCCATCCTGCCCCCTCCTCCACTCAGACGGAGAGTCTGCCGGCGGCCGGAGGGGTCAGCGAGGGCGGTCACTGTCAGGTGGTGTTTGAAAAACAGCTCGCCTTTCTTTTTTTTCTGTTTCCACACAAAGACGAGAGGCAGAGGGACGACCATGTCTGCAGAGTCTTCCACATGTCCACCTGAGGAGAGACGATTTTAGATCATCACATTTAGACAGCCTGGTTAATATTTAAGAGTAGATATGAAAAACGTGGAGACTGATTCTTTCTGAGGTTAAAGGTATCAGGCTTTCAGGCACATGCTGCCTGGTTAACTTTTAAATGGACTGGTAAATAGTAAATTTAGAGCTTATATAGCACTTTTCTAGTCTTTGACTACTCAAAGCTGCTTTACACCACAGGTCACACTGACCCATTCACACCCATTCACTCCCACATTAACTCACTGATGGTTCCAAGTTTCATTCATTCCTTTCATGCCCATTTACACTCCACTGACACAGCAGTGGGAGCAACCTGGGGTTAAGTGTCTTGATCAAGGCCATGTGTCGCCCAGAGCTGGGCTTGAACGTGCAACCTCCCGATCACTGATCACTATCCAACTGCGCCACCAACGCCCCAAGTGACCTCCCATTCCTAACCCATAGGGTTCAATCTGACGTGGGTCCACCCTTTGCAGCTATAACAGCTTCAACTCTTCTGGGAAGGCTGTCCACAAGGTTTAGGAGTGTTTATGGGAATTTTTGACCATTCTTCCAGAAGAGCATTTGTGAGCTCGCACACTGATGTTGGATGAGAAGGCCTGGCTCTCAGTCTCTGCTCTAATTCATCCCAAAGATGTTCTATGGGGTTGAGGTCAGGACTCTGTGCAGGCCAGTCCAGTTGATCCACACCAGACTCTGTCCTCCATGTCTTTATGGAGCTGCTTTGTGCTCTGGTGCACAGTCATGTTGGAAGAGGAAGGGGCCAGCTCCAAACTGTTCCCACAAAGTTGGAGCATGGAATTGTCCAAAATGTCTTGGTGTGCTGAAGCATTCAGAGTTCCTTTGACTGGAACTAAGGGGCCAAGCCCAGCTCCTGAAAAACACCCCCACACCATAATCCCCCCTCCACCAAACTTTACACTTGGCACAATGCAGTCCCACAAGTATGGTTCTCCTGGCAACCTCCAAACCCAGACTGGTCCATCAGATTGTCAGATGGAGAAGCGTGATTGGTCACTCCAGAGAACGCATCTCCACTGCTCTAGAGTCCAGTGGCGGCGTGCTTTACACCACTGCATCCACGCTTTGCATTGCACTTGGTGATGTGAGGCTTGGATGCAGCTGCTCGGCCATGGAAACCCATCCATGAAGCTCTCTGCACTGTTCTTGAGCTAATCTGAAGGCCACATGAAGTTTGGAGGTCTGTAGAGATTGACTCTGCAGAAAGTTGGCGACCTCTTCTCACTATGCGCCTCAGCATCCGCTGACCCGCTCCATCAGTTTACGTGGCCTACCACTTGGTGGCTGAGTTGCTGTGGTTCCCAAACACTTCCACGTTCTTATAATCCAGCTGACAGTTGACTGTGGAATATTTAGGAGTGAGGAAATGTCACCACTGGATTTGTTGCTCAGGTGGCATCCTATCACAGTTCCACGCTGGAATTCACTGAGCTCCTGAGAGCGACCCATTCTTTCACTAATGTTTGTTAAAGCAGTCTGCATGCCTAGGTGATGATTTTATACACCTGTGGACATGGAAGAGACTGGAACACCTGAGTCTGATTATTAAGATGGGTGAGTGAATACTTTTGGAAATATAGTGTATAATAACCCAAGCTGAGTTGTTTAGTAATCCAGAGGTTTTTAGTGTGTGAGCTCTTCACCTCACAGCAGTGGGACGTCCCGTTGTGGTTTTGATGGTTTCACATCCACACACGGTGCACCTTTAATGTCCCTGCGTCTGTCAGATCATCCTGCCACATTAACACACGACGTGACGCTCGTTCACGTTGTGTCAGCAGGGATCAGTGCAGCCCTGAGCCGAGGTTCATGAAGGATGCTGACGCTGTCGTTCAGCGGCACCTTCACCCCGACTACACCCGCTCACCCTGAGAGAGAGGCCTGCAGAGCTGAGGAGGGGGTGGGGAGGTCTGTCTGGTCACCATGTTGACCTCATTGACCAGGCTGGTGTGCACACACACATGCACACACACACCGAGCGGCCAGATCAATAAGTAACTAAGGAAGGAGGCAGGATGATGAGGGAGGGGGAGAAGGTCCAGGAGATGGAGGAGGGTGAAGAGAGCTGGAGGTTTCTTTCCATGCATGAGGACGACCAGAGAGGGAATGATCCAAAAACATGATCGAGATGTAAGAATCAGCTAATCAGGAGCAGAGAAGGACTCAACGCTCACACCGTGGTTTTTAGAAGAACTTCACCCTGCTTGGTCCAGACTGAAGGTCTTCACAGGAGCAGATTGTCTTAGCTCACTGCTGTCTAAGAAAAGAGAGTCACGTGCACAGATCCAGTCTGATACTCTCGTTTAAAGCCGTGGATCATCTCAGATTCAGATTCAGAGTATTTATTGAACCCTTGGGTTAATTCAGTTTTGCAGTAAGTGAGTTCTGTTGTATTAATAACACACAGAACAACACAACACAAGACAAAGTGATGACAGTGCTTAGGCTAAAACAGTCATTCCTAAACTTCACTGCCTTAGGCTGCGTTTACATGGCGCCAAAAACGGTCAAATCTGATAGGTTTTCATTGCATTTTTGGCAACCTTTTGTAAACCTGTATCAGAGCGTTTCAGGGTGAAACGCTGATGTCACCGCATGTGCAGTACTGTTCCACATGGAGGCTGTGTGCACATACCAGGAACAACAACAGCTTCATCGTCTACAGGGTAACGTGTGAGCCTCTTACCGTACTTGGTTTATTATCCAGTCAAAACCATCCAGACAGATTCGTTGTCCAGAAAAGAAACTCCTGCGCCTCTGTGCGTCTATTCCCTATTGTTGTTGTGAAAAGTTTTTCTTCTTTGTTCGTGTGTTGTAGCAGTGCTGCCTCTCTGCAGACCTACACCGCCATCTACTGAACCGGCATGCATACTACAGTGGGTCCATACGTCCCCAGCGTCGTCGTCTGAACGCAGAAGAATTTTAAAATGCAAAGAAAAATCTTTTCGTCTTTAAGTCAGGAGTGTCCGTGTAAACGTAGCTTTGGACACTCGACCTCCAGCCATGTACCCTCGACTCTCACGCACTTATAGCAGCTACTGTAGAAAAAGAAATGTCTGTAAGTCTGCTGCCACCTCCCATGTTTAACATACATAACATACGAATAAAACCTCCTAAAGTAAATTATTTCTAACAAAATAGATTTATTTACCAGCAACACCAGTTCACTTTTAAAAAAGTAATGTACATTTCTGAAACCTATTCATTAATTAACTTGAAAGTGTGAAGTACAAACTCACAGCAGCTCGAATAAGAAGGCTGTCTGACTTTTTATAATAATAATAATAAACTTTATTTGTATAGCACTTTTTAAACAGGTTTACAAGTGCTTTGACAGACAGGAACAAAAAGACAGCAATGCTCAAAAGAATTAAAATTAAAGAACATTTAAGACAAACACAAAAGGCGGAATGAAACTGAAATAGACGGTGGCAGAGCAACCCAGACAATACAAGAACCCTGCTATGTGATAATAATTAAATAAAATGAAATAATGGAGATTTTAAGAAGGATAGAGAACAATAAAATAATGGGCTTTGAAGTTAACTTTGAAAGATTAAGAGTATGACGAAAGGTGAAACAAAAATAAAACAATCAGGATTAAAAGTAAATAAAGACACCAATCTGTTAACATAGCAAGAAGAAATCAATAAAAACAAACAAGTTAAAATGAAAAGATTAATACTATCAAATAAAAGGCTAAAGGAAGACTGAATCGCAAATAGAAGACTAAAACACAAATGAAGGGATAAAAAGTCTAAAACACAGAGAAAGAGAGAAGATAAAGACTTTAAAAGACGACATCACATAAAAGCAGTTCTGTAAGTGCGTTTTTAAAAGTGACTTAATAGAATTGACAGACCCTGCTCGCCTCATCTCCTCTGGCAGGTCGTTTTAGAGTCGAGGAGCTCTGATGGAGAAAGATCGATCACCTTTAGCTTTGAGCCTCGACTTTAGAACGACCAGGAGGCCTTCACTAGAGGATATAAGGATGCGAGGTGGCTGATATGGAATTAAAACCTCTTAAATATAGCTGGGGGCCAGGCTCATAAGTGATTTAAAAGTAATTAATAAAATCTTAAATCAATTCTAAAACTGACAGGAAGCCAGTGGAGGGAGGCTAAAACTGGAGTGATGTGATGTCGTCTATTAAAACCAGTTAACTTTTGTTACTATAAGAATCTGAGACTATTCAGGACAGATTTCCTTCTCCAAGATGCCTCACGAATCCAGCCTCGAGCCTCTCTACACACTTCAGGCCTTCATCAAATCTCACAATGCAAACATTTGCCAGTTTGAACTTTAGCTAAGAAATAACTGTTTGAAATCTGACAGGTTTTCACGTCCCCCTACATCACTTTGCTAAAAGAACAATGAAGATGACCCCGATAAGTTAAAACATCGATTAAGAAAGGTCTAAAAATACGTCAAACCAAACCAAATGATAAAACTGTGCCATTCATTAAACAAGATGAAGGAAACAGAACAAGGAATAAATACATTAGTTATGTTATATTGCAGTTTCTCTCATTTGTTAATAGCCGCTGGTACAAAGCTGCTTTTGTAGTGTCTGGTTTTACCAGCAGGTACCATGAACCTCCGACCTGATGGGAGCAGCTGACACTCATCGTTAATAAGGTTAGAGTTAGCTTTCCTCTGTAGCTGTTTAGTGTACAGAGATTTTTAAATAAAAGAAAGAAAACACTTGGACCATCTCCTCACAGAGGAATAGAAATGTAGAAATGCATCTCAGAGTTTTACCAAATGATGGAAAGCTTGATCAGAGCTGAAATGAATCTTTTATATTCAGTCTGTGCCACCTTACGGGCCTGTGAGCACAACCTTTGTCCTCTTTATGGTCCGTGGATCCACAGAGATCCTGCAGAGTCCAAAGAGAGAAGGTGGATTAAACCAAAGATCTGAAATCCTGGTGCAGCTCCAACAGGATGGTACACTGGCAGACTTTCACCATCCAGGCTTTAGCATGTAGAAACGAGAAATTCACATGTGAATGGAAGATCACAAGGACACCACAAAGACAAACACGTGGACAGGTTCTGTTCTCTGCATGGGTGACTTGCGTTTTGATGATATTTTGTCCACAGAGAAGTATTTTGATGTATTTTGGTGGGACTTGCAAATAGTGTGTTTTCTTCACTTTTTGCCTTCACCTGCTTTTGCAAATGATGCCAACACATCTGTGTGAAGCTTGGATAAAACACATGGACGTGTTTCATTGCACTGATGATGTCATCAATGTGAGACATTGTGTGATTAGACTAAGGCTGTGTCCAAGATGTCATACTAACATCCTGCTCATACTAAGAGTGATGTCAAAATGAGTATGTAGTGCGCCCACATTAGATAGTAAGAAAAGATTGAGTGTGTGAGAAATACCCGGATGTATACTATATCAGAAAAAATGTAAGTATGTGAGGTGGGCATACTACTCACACTCAAACGCCCCATAATGCGTTGCCTCATGCAAGAGCAACTGGCATTCAGCTAAAAACAGGCCACTAAGAAACTTCCCGCTTTCAAAATAAATACTTCTTTTATTATCTCCTTTTAGTTCTTTAGCGCTTTTGTAAATGGGCTCTTGTTTTGGAGCCGACCAGAAGTTTCTTCGATAGCATAATGGCGCGCATAACGGAATGTCCAAATGTCGAAATGAAATTTGTATCCGTGCGTTTTATGGCTCAAATGACCACATGTTGGTATTCTACGTGGTGACTTTCTCGCCTAAAATGCTCTCTGAACTTTCAAATGTGGCGAATCAACAGAGATATTTGATAGCCTGGTGTGCTTCTGATTTTTGTCGTCGGAGGTTGAAATGCATCATGGGAAACTTAGTAGTATACTACAGTGTGAACGGTTGGCATCCTAATCATACTTATAGTATGTAGTATACAGTATATTCACATGAGTTTGTAGTATGTAGTACGTTAGTATGCCATTTCGGACACAAGTCTACTGACAGTGGGAAAAGACTCCCTTGCTTATTGTTAACGAGTTAACCTGCGTTGAAAAAACCCGCTAATTTCAGTGTGAAAGCGGTCTAAGAGTCACCAGTTGACCTGATGAGCATGTTTGTGGTCTGTGGAAGGAAAGAGGAGCATCAAGCATGGACACAAGGATCGAACAAGCTTGTACACGTCCTGCTGCCAAATCCAATTCTCCATGTTTCAAATTAGTAACTTCTGCTGCGTTCAAGGCGACCCGATTTACCAGATGAAATCTCTGAGTTCCAACCTGAAAGCGTTCCAGGCAAATTATCACTTCGATTTGAGCACACTCACTATCCTCTACGTAGTGTAAATGAAATAGTGGACTACATAGGGAATGACCAAACAACATTTCGGACTCTACACTGAAATTTTCTGAACGTTGTAGCGTCAGCTGACGAGCCGGTTATTCCTGTGACGGAAGTGGACGCACCAAAAATCACGTAAACAAACCAGGCACTCGGGAGGATAAGTAGCAAATTTTGAAGCTGTTTACAGCCGCTAAAAGACGTTACAGAGCTACGCTAAAGATACTTTAACGTTTTTTTACATTTATGAATGA
The DNA here is from genome assembly GCA_036419115.1 of Scarus forsteni. NCBI lineage: Eukaryota > Metazoa > Chordata > Actinopteri > Labriformes > Labridae > Scarus > Scarus forsteni. The sequence continues at coordinate 1,568,310 of JAZDUH010000342.1, forward strand.
AAGCAGCGCCTAACAGCCTTTCTTCTCTTCTTCTATGGAAAAACACAACAACATTGCATTGTGGTATATGGGAGTACAATGTAGGGCGCATCGTATGTACTCTCACTTTTGCTGTGCATTGTGGGTATTTTGTAGGGCACTATATAGTGGATGAAATTAACTGCTGAGGATTCCAACAACACCACAGAATGGCGTACACACTATATAGTGCAATATATCCGTGATAGTGAGCGATTTCGAACACAGCTTGTGTTTGTCATTATTTAGAGGCGGCCATGTTTAGGCTGTGATGTGACGTCACGAATTCACAGGTGGGAAGTTACGAGTTTGACTGCCGTTCCAGTGCACTTTCACAAGTTACAGGTGCAAAAACACGAGTTACAGGTTACTTGGAACGCAGCATTAGTAGCTGCTCTTTGGTCAGAATTCATATGGACTTCAGGTACTCGTGTCTGGAACATGATTCACTTGGATGTAATTCCTTCTTTTACCATAGGACAGACGGAGCGTTAGATCAGGACTACGGTGTACATTTTAGGACATCCTCAGTCTCAGGAAAACCTCTGTCATTTCTCAGACCAAACGGACTCAGAAAAACCTCCGTCATACCAAACGGCATCAGAAAAACCTTTGTCATACCAAACGGCCTCAGAAAAACCTCCTTCATACCAAACGGCCTCAGACCAAACAGCCTCAGAAAAACCTCCTTTAAACTGCCTCAACTAAAATGACATCAGATAAAACGGCCTCAGAATGAAAGCCATCAGACAAAACTACACTGGAAAAAATGGACTCAAATAAAAAACAGCATCTGGTAGCAATATCCAACTGAACATTATTTTTAAGAGACCGGAATTGCGCGTGACATCAAAAGTCAGTATCATAGACCATTATTATATTATATATGTCCGAAATGGCATACTAACGTACTACATACTGTGTATATACTGTATACTACATACTATAAGTATGATTAGGATGCCAACCGTTCACACTGTAGTATACTACTAAGTTTCCCATGATGCATTTCAACCTCCGACGACAAAAATCAGAAGCACACCAGGCTATCAAATATCTCTGTTGATTCACCACATTTAAAAGTTCAAAGAGCATTCCAGGCGAGAAAGTCACCACATAGAATACCAAAATGTGGTCATTCGAGCTATAAAACGCACATATAGAAATTTAATTTCAACATTTCGGACATTCCGTTATGCGCGCCATTATGCTATCAAAGAAACTTCTGGTCAGCTCCAAAACAAGAGCCCATTTACAAAAGCGTTAAGGAACTAAAAGGAGCTAAAAAAGATGCTTTTATTTTGAAAACGGGAAGTTTAATAGTGGCTGATTTTTAGCTGAATGCCAGTCTCAAGACGATTTAACATTTATGTTATTACGATGATTATGACATTGTTACGGCCTGACGCTGTTTTTTATTTGAGTCCGTTTTTCCAGTATTTTGTCTGATGGCTTTCATTTTGAAGCCTGAGGCCGTATTATCTGACGGAGGTTTTTCTGAGGCCTTTTGTTCTGAGGCCGTATTATCTGACGGAGGTTTTCCTGAGGCCTTTTGTTCTAAGGCTGTTTGGTATGATGGAGGTTTTTCTGAATCCATTTGGTATGAGGCCATTTGGTCTGAGGCCGTTTGATATGACAGAGGTTTTTCTGAGTCTGTTTGATATGACAGAGGTTTTTCTGAGTCCGTTTGGTATGACAGAGGTTTTTCTGAGTCCGTTTGGTATGACAGAGGTTTTTCTGAGGCCGTTTGATATGACAGAGGTTTTTCTGAGTCCGTTTTGTCTGATGGAGGTTTTTCTGAGTCTGTTTGGTATGACAGAGGTTTTTCTGAGGCCGTTTGATATGACAGAGGTTTTTCTGAGTCCGTTTGGTATGAGGGAGGTTTTTCTGAGGCCGTTTGGTATGACAGAGGTTTTTCTGAGGCCGTTTGATATGACAGAGGTTTTTCTGAGTCCGTTTGGTATGACAGAGGTTTTTCTGAGGCCGTTTGATATGACAGAGGTTTTTCTGAGGCCGTTTGGTATGACAGAGGTTTTTCTGAGGCCGTTTGGTCTGAGAAATGACAGAGGTTTTCCTGAAGCTGAGGATGTCCTAAAATGTACACCGTACAGGACAGTGTCTTCACCATGGACTGGACTCTGACGGCCTCTTCATCGATCAAACAGCTGACGTCACCAAGACTTTGGACAGTATTTGTGTTCACGACGGATCACCTCCTCTCTCACGTATTTAATCATGTTTCTTTTCTGTTATAGGAGACTGTTCAGAAGTCTTAACGGGACATAAACCTTCACCCATCCCGTCGATCAAACTGAAACAGTGTTGAAGTGTCGTGTCTCTCGCTCCTGCAGGTTATGTCTTCATTTCCATGTGTAGGATCCATCTTTAAGCGCCGGGATCATGAATTAATGAGCGCTGGGCGACTCAGAAGCTCGGATAATCCCTCAGAGTGTGAACTTGAGCGCTCTGTACATTTGAGGACACGCTGTAATTAAACAAAGGAGCCGTGAGAGAGTGTGTGAGTGTGTGTTACAGCGTGTACCGCCGCGCTGATCCCAAACACAAACAGACAGGATGTGCAGCTGCATCAAAGGGTTAACTGTCTGGCTCCGAGAGTACGTTAGAGGGGGGTGTCAGTAAGTGCAGCTCCATAATGTCACTCAGTCTTGGGAGTGTGAACATGTTTGAAGGCAGCGGCGGCGGCGGCGAGGAAGGAGGGCAGAGCAGGAGAGGAGTGGAGGAGGGGTGTCTGCGAGACAGAAGGAGGGAGGGAGCGAGGGAACGAGGGAGTGAGGGGGGAGGAGAGACAAGCCGAGTGTGCACAATATTCATTCAAACTGACAGAGGCTGTGTGTGTCCTGGTTTGCACTTCCCATTGCTCCTCGCTCTCTCGCTCGACCTCACCCCCCTCCCTCCCTCTCTCTCTCCCTCTCTCTTTCTCTCTCCTCTCGCCCAGACAGTCTGCAGTTCCCTTCCAGCAGCAGGAAGAAGACACCGGAGAGCCAGCGGAGAGGGAAGAAAGGACGGGAAAGAGTGATAAAGGAGGGGAAAGTGAGGCAGGACAGAGGAGAAGGAGGAAGATGCCACAGATCCTGCAGCAGAGGATGCTGGGTAAGTCAGTTTTTCTGCTGTATTTGTGCATGCAAAGCCTCACGCTGGCGTCCCATTGTGGCTGGACGAGGGGCAGACATGAATGCGATGTGACAGTGTGTCAGCGGATGTTTGCCCACACTGATGTGCATGCATGATGCAACGGCGGGGAGGAACGCCCAGGGAGGAGGCGGTAAGGGAGAGGGAGCAGCATGGATGGACGTGGATGTAGTAACGGACAGGGAGGCTGCAGAGAGTGAAACCACACAATGAGCGTGTTCATTCATGCTCCTCATGTGAGCCGGCCTGCACGATTATTCTGTGCATTTGTCCTTATAGCAGTTTGTGTGCTTGATTGTGGAGATAAGTGCTGCATGGATGTGTGTGTGTGTGTGTGTGTGTGTGTGTGTGTGTGTGTGTGCACGTGTGTGTTTGGCCGTCCCAGTGGAAGTGAATGGCAATTAGATTAAAGTATTGATCCAGTCTGGACCAGGTAGAGGGACGCAGACTTGGTCAAACACACCCAGTAGCCGGTGGGGGGAGGAGGCAGAGAAGGAGGAAAGGGGTCATCAGCGTTCTTATTAACTCTGACGTCCCTAACACACACACACACACGCACAGATATTTACGACTACCAATTAGGTACAATATGAGGATGTCAGATAAAAGCTGATCATGTTTGTGGAGAATCTCGGATGGCTGAACAAACTGTCCCAAAATATCTAAAGTCTATTTTTATACATTTTTATTATCAAAGCCAAATTCATGCGCTGATGTTTTGGGCAGCTTTTTCCAACAAAAAGGGAAACGTCAAGCTGCTCTGAGCTAAGTCACACCGCGCAGAGCGACCTAAACGACACAAAAACAGGGAGGAGTCTCTGAGCTTCAGTCACTCTGCTGAAGAGTTTTCAGTAAAATAAGTAAAAGTCAGACATCAGGACTATTGACCATCTCCACTACCGTTGAGTTCGTTTCTGTTGGGCCGATCCTTCAAAGTACATTATCCACCTTCAGCAGAGAAGTGGTGTCCCATTTATCACGTTTACATGAGAGCTTTGATTCAGAATAAAACTTAATTCTCTTTTAGAAGATTAAAAATGACCATGTAAACACCTAACTCTGAATGAAAATGATAATTCCAAATAAAACTTATTTCTAAAGTAAGTGGCTGGTTTATTCTGATTTTGAATCTGCTTTAAATTAATTCTGGTTGTATTGCGCGTGCTCGTTTCCATGTCGTGTCGCGATGACGCACAGGATGCTGACAGAAACAGGAAGGCCGCCTGAAGTGACTCGAGCTGAAATAATTTATTTAATAAGAGCCATATAAGATTTGGAAATTATACAAGAGTGGAAGGACGTGAGCATTAAAATGCTTCCAGTAGACGTCAATACGGTACGTCCGCCCCGTCCAATCAGAACCATTCCCAACCCTCAGGCCTTGAATAAAGGCGAATAAACATGTTTACATGTAAACCTCTATTTGTAATTACCATTTGAAGGAGAAAACTTTACCCCTGAATTATTTAATTATGAATAATTCATTCTGAATTAAAAAACATCATGTAACCATTAGGGCTGGGTATTTCCAGCAACCTCACGACAAGATACGTATCCCGATACACGTAAATTATGAACGTTGACTATGCTTTAAGCAAAATTCTTGACAAGTTTAGTTTTTTCTTATATAATAAGAAAAAGAACAAGGATGTATTTTAAGTGGTTCTACAACTTGAGAGACATAAATTCAGATCCTCAAAGATGGTAGACCTAAGTTCAAATTTAGAACATATGCTTCATTATGTAGCTCGTCTTCTACTTTGAACTGTGCCACTTTAACATTAGCCAAAGTGTATTTACAACAACTGTCAAAATATTTAGGCCGTATCGATTCTGTAGAATCCGTATCGATACACGTATCCCAAAGGAGTGCATGACGATATTTTGCCGTATCGATATTTTGAGCACAGGCATAATAACCATGGCCATTGACAGTCAGATTCAGCATAACGTAGATCATCTTTGCATGATTGTCTGCAGACTTTCACTGCGATAGTGAACACTGATGGTGTTCGTAAACTCGTAAACCTACTTTAAGTGATTTAGATGGAGGACCTAAAGAAGGGGATTCAGCAAGAGTCTGAGCCTAAAGTCGTGGAACATCAACAGAACCGTAACATCCACGTTGGTGAACATTTAAAATCCAATAAAATAAGTTAGTGGGAGACGTGAAACTCTGCAGAAGGTTTTTTCTTGAGCCATGATGGAGGGATTCATGATTGGCTATATGGATTCATGTTGGTGTTGGATGTATATATTTGTATATATATGTATATGTGTATTTTATATATGTATATATGTATCTATGCATATATGTGTATCCATAAAATGAAGAGCTTTATGCTCTATTGTAAAGTGTCTTGGGATAACACTTGTGAATTGGTGCTATACAAATAAAGATTGATTGCTTGATTGCTTTAGAAACATTGACCTGCGTTAAACACAGAAAAACATCATCTACACAAACATCATATATTACACCATGTGTAGATGAACATGAAGAATAATTTTGTTCTTGCTTTGCATGTTTTCTCACACCACCTTAAAAGTATTCGGTTGACTTAAGGGACTTAGATGCTGCTTGTTCTGGACCAAAGATGGAAAAATGCAGCCTAGAGGCCACACCTCACTACAGTTTAAACTAATATACTGTTCACGTTTGGACTAATTCGACCTTTATTATGGTGCATGTTGAGTCAAGAAGTCATGCAGTGAAGTTGTAATCCATGACAAATTTTGGAATCACACTATACTGAAGTGGACCACATGATGGAACAGGCCAAGAAGCTAACATGCATAAAAACATGGTATTGTGTTGCTGTGGAGGTGTTGATGCACCATGTTTGTGCCAAAGGTGAAGCCTGGAGCAGGGGTCAACAACCTCACATGTGCTAGAGTTATTTTTATATTGTCAGAAGCTGAAGGGGGTAGATTTAAAATAAATACAATTAAATCAATGCTTTTGTCCAAAGAACATGCTTTTAAATTTAAAAAAATAATAATTTTTGATCTTTAGTGGGTTTGACTTGGTTGTTTTTGCCATTGTGTAGAAAAAAAAGAACATTTTCTCAATCCAATGATAATCTGTGGACTAGACTGGAGGCTGTTGGGACCTGACGTGGGCCGGGGGCTGAGTTGATTATTAGGACGTGTGCAGGATGTGCACACTTACACTGTTTAACAAACGGGGGATTTACTGCTCGTTTTGATGGCAGTGGGCCAGCTGAGAGGAGGAATAATGTCACATGTGGAGGTTGAGTCAGACCTGATTACTTTTTTTTTTAACTGTAAATCAAAGTGAGGACAGTCGTTTAGTTTAACCACTTCAGTGTCTTCTTTAAAGTCTGCATGTAAACGATCTGAGTGTTTCTAAAGCAGCTTCTCCAGAACTCCCTCCACCTCCTCCTTTGTTTATTGGACGCCTCAGATGTCTTTAAATGTTCGGTTGTTTGCATGAGCGGTGGCTCACATATAGAAGGTCAGGACCTAAAAGTAGGTCACAGAGCGTCTCCTGTGAGTTGCTAATGTGTGCGTGGAAAAAGAAATGCAGCAGAAAGTCTGTGATGTACAAGAGCTCTGAGCGGACCGGCATTACTATAACACTGCAAAACATCAGCATTGAGTCAATTTAGTTAATGAACTTTAGTCAAAACATCTTAAAACACATGGTTTAATCCACATGCATTAAAAATGTTCTTCTTCTGAAGTGAGATGAGCATACTGTGCAGTTTGTTATGAGTAAATCTGCTGATAATAAAGGAAAAGCTTCACTTTAGTGTCTTGTAATGAGGCTTAATTTCTATTTTTATGTCTAGAAAAATGATGACTGCTTAGATGTGTCGTGATGGTTTACTAAAATTTCTGTATCGAGATAAACTGACTTTAAATCACTTGATAAGATTGTTTTTTTTTTTTGCAGTTTTGAGTCTTTGAGTCCATTTTTTTCAGATGCATTTTATCACAAATATTTCCAGAGTAAAATAAAAAGGTGTTGTTGAGCCGCAGTCTCTCTCAGAGTTGTTACGTGGACTCATCATCGTGAGCAACAGCGTCAGGTCAAGAGCAGAGAACTTTCTGGTAGGAGAGATCATCAGTTTATTCTCCCATGAGTGTGAGCAGAAATGTCTCGTATCATCATGTTCTTTATGAAGGATAAGCACAGCATGGTGTAGACCAGGGGTTGGCAACTGGCGGCCCAGGGGCCATATGTGGCCCTTCACGTCACTCAGCGCGGCCCATCAGTCATTTGCCAAAAAAAAACCAAACAATGTGGAAATATGAAGAAACAAAACAACAGTAGCTGAACGTGATTCATCATGAGTAACCAGTACTACATAATGCATAAATTAGGATAGGTGATAAAATATTTTTACTCATCTTAAATTGCTGGTACGTGCTTTGTGTTTTTAGAAGTAATTAAAGTTCTTACTTTGCTATGATTGTATCTCTAAAAATATTTTATGAGATATTAAAATATAATTTATAGTATTGGTAAAAAAACACATTTGGAAACTTTAGTAATGGTAATAATTTTGAGCTTTAAAAACTGGTAAGCATTAAAAAGAAGCTTAAGTTAGTTTTAGTTAGAATATATAAGTGTTGGTATAATCCTTTGTTAAGCTATTTTTTGTTTATTTACATATTTTTCTTATTGAGAGTGTCAACAATATGTAACAAAAAAGGAATGTGGCCCTGTTGGCATTGATAGTTGCCCACCCCTGGTGTACCTGTTGGACTTAAATGACTCATGACAGTTTTGAGAATATTTTCATCAAAAATTAGATTTTCTGATGAATAAAATGAACTCAGTGCAGTGACCCATGTGTGCAAGTGTTTTTTTTTTATTTTCTTGGGGTGTTAAAGCAGGTCTCTCTGTGAAAACAAGTTCATCAAAATGTGATGATATCAGGAAAAGATTTGACTTTTGTCTGCCTGCATTAGAGCCTCTGTAATCTACTTTTTAAACATATTTTTTCCTGTCAGAGGTTTGGTTTCATTTGGGTCCAAACAGAAACATGTGCAATATTCAAATGTGCAGATGATCACTCAAGTTGTTGTCCATCATTACCTGCAGATAAGAACATTTTGGCAAATGTTAATTCCCAACAGATAAGCGACAGTTACTGATCATGTTCATATATTTAATATATCAGCAGGATGAGCCGTAAGCTTCACCATCATTGATTAATTGACTATTTTCAAACACAATCAAAATATTTATGTCATGTTTCAAGGGAGTTTCTATTGTTACAATACAGGAAAGAGATTTGGTGCTATGTCCCAAAGAATGGAAAGATGAGTTTATATCGATTTGAGCAAAAATGTCCGGTGGTCAACGGTTAACCCTGTAAGGCCCAAGACTGTAAATTATAGCCAGAAAATTATAATTTTTTGGAGATAAAATTTTTATTTCACTTTCTGCTAATATCCTGTAAAATCAAAATGTCCATAAAATTCAACATATAGATTTTTCTAATCTCATTTGATACATTAGGTGTTTTTGGCAACTGATAATCCATTAGAGGACATTTTTATCATTTATCTGTATTCAGGTGGTTTTTTTTGTTATATGTTGATCATATTGAGTAGATAGAGCTTTTATAAAAGTATGTCTCAAATATGATACAATTGGCTTTATAGGGTTTAGTAATAATGAAGAAGTGATGTGTCATTTGGAGCCTATTTTTCTAACAACAGCTGCACCCCATATGATAAATTTACTATTAATCTTTCTTGTTTTTTAATAAAGTTGACATGTTTAAAGAGAAAATGTGATTTGAACGTGATGCTTTTCCAGATTCAATTTACTTTTTTTTGCAAATGAAAGTTATTTACTGATAAAACTAAGATGACGGTTTACTGGTGGTCTTTAGGGAGCTCCGTCAGCCTAGAGTTCGTCTTAAGGTAGTTTTAAATGTGTGCAAATCTATTTTATTATCAATACAAACAAAGGTTTTCTTACTTCACAGCCGTGTGCCAGTTTTCCAGCGAAGGTCCAGGTGGGTTTGACTTATCTAAGGTACCAGAAGGAGACAGAAGTTCAGGAACCACTTCCTCTTGTAGGGCAGTTTTTGTTTAAAGGAGCTATGAGGAGAACCTATTTCGAACGACATAAAGACTCTGCTACCCATGAGCACGCGCGGCGACTGTCATAAAGACGTGACCCAAGCCAAAGCGTGTGTTTGTTGTGATGCTAATGAATGCAGCTCGGACCTTCCTCAGAACTCTGCATTGCTTTACAACTTATTTTTTCAACAACTTACAGGATGCAAAGCCACGAGGTAATGTATCTCTTTCTAGTTACGTAGCGGTAGTTTTTGATGTGTGACAACAAGCAATTTTTGGAAAACTTAGTATCGTAGTTTTGTAGCCGGCTATATATGTCTACTTACAGCCCGGTGCTCTAAGACGTGTCTGAATAATATAAATTTGCTCTAGTTTTAATTGTGTTGTTCCTGAAGTTGAGTATCCAGGCCAGTCCAGCCCTGTCCGACCCGACCCAGAAGCTAAGGAATAGCATTTATAGATAACCTATTTTGATGCTATAAAACTCATCTTAAAGTGTGTATTTCCATCAGGCATATATCTAAAAGGGAGACTGTTTTGTAATTACTGAGAAACTCCTCATAGCATCTTTAAGTTAGAAGCTGCAGTCACGTAATTCTAGGACAAGAGCTCATCAGGTTTGGTAAGAATTAAAATAAGAAGATAAACAAGCTGAGATCTCTAGAAAACAGTCTCTGGTCATCACTGCAGAGGAGAATAAAACACTTTGACTGCTTCAGGCTCATCAGTCTTCTCAGGCCCACCGCCCTGATGCTCCGTCTGAAACATGCCAACTTTAAAATCCCCATTTCTGCACAAACACTTGAGCCAAACTCAGGTCGCCTCAGATCGTATCTCTGTGAGTTAGTGCAGTAATTAATGAAAGCATGCCTCTGATTCTCTTAAAGAACTTAAAGTTTTAGGATACTCGCTTCTGCACGTGCTCAGAAACCCCCTCATACACTCTGACGAACTCTCCTGAGGTCAATCCAGACTCTCTGACTCACATAGAGACGTTTTGATGTGAATCCCTCATTAAAGGTGTTTCTCCACAGACTTCTTCATTAGATCGACTCCGTCCAGCTGGTGTCCCGATCAGGGTCGTCTAATAAAGCTGTTCCAACAGTTCTGGAGCTTTTTCTGTCAGACTTTCTCATCCGACATGCACCTTAAAAGTTCTTAACGTCGTGCCAAAAAATCTCACCTGAACCAAACATTTAAAAAAAAGTTCAAAAAAAGTTTTTGTGAAACACACTTTTCCTTCAACACAGAAACATCCAAGAGCTGAAAACATCCTTTTTAGGATGTACACTCACCAGCCTCTTTATCAGGCACACCTGTTCATCTGCTTTCTAAACAAATAACCAACTAGCAAATCACATGGCAGCAGCTCAGTGCATGTAGTCTTGCAGACATGGTCAAGAAGAGGTTCAAACGAGCACCAGAACAGGGAAGAAAGATGATTTAAGAGACTTTGAATGGGACATCATTGAAGAAGCTGATGATCAACTGGGATTTTCACACTCAGTCATCTCTAGTGTTTACAAAGGATGGTCTGAAGAAGAGAATGTATCCAGTTCTCTGGTCCAAAATACCTTATTGATGCCACAGGTCAGGGGAGAATGGACAAAGTGTTGGAGATGATGAAAAGGCAACAGGATCTGCAAAAGACCATCTCTGACCCACAACACCTCCAACCTTAAAGCAGATGGGCCACAGCAGCAGGTGGTCCACACCAGGGTCCACTCCTGAGAGGTAGGAACAGAACCTATGGCTCTGACTCTCCAAACTGGACCACAACGGACTGTAAAGTGTCTCCTGGTCTGATGAGTCTGGATCTCTGCTCCACATTCAGAGTTTGGTGTGAACATCATAAAGCATGGATCCATCCTGCCTTGGATCAGTGGTTCAGGCTGCTGCTGGTCCCACCTGAGCATGGTTCAAACCCCACAGCCTACCTGAGGATTGCTGCTGACCACAGTGGACCATCTTCAGCAGCTCCATGACACGGACCGATAACTCTGAGGGATGTTTCAGCACCATGAAGAATTAAGAAGCTCTGAAAGCAGAAGGAGTTGAACCCGAAACAAGGGGGTGTGCTTAATAAATTGTCCATGAGTGCATCTTTTGCATCACAGTTTAGCCCAAACATCTACAGAAATGCTGTTTGGTTCACATTTTATGGTTTTAAAGGCAGAAGTTGAAACTTTCTTGCACTAATTCATGGTGGTGTAACGAAAAAAAAAGGACGAAATAAAATTCAAAGACGCACAAAACAAAAAAATGCTAAAGGGGCACTGGTGATTTTTTACCCTCCTCGCCTACTGTAGCAAAACACTCGCACCAGAATGGAGGAAGACGAGGTTGAGGAATTAGCTGATGCTCCTTCGTCAAATAAATCGGTTGTGTGGACCTATTTTGGCTTCCCATGTAAAAGACGAGAGAACGGTGAGAAGATTGCGGACAAAACGACAACCGTGTGCAAAATATGCAGCTACAGTTCACCGTATACTGCGGCGAGAACAACTACCAACTACTTTGAACTGGAGACAGGCAGCAGCTGTATGTTTGTGTAAGTCTGCATAAAAAACAATATTTGATTTTTGCATCTACTGTTGAGTTGACAGAATTTGATCATACTTGAAGATCAGAAGTATATGCACTGTTATAGGCTAAATATTATAGTTCACAGTTCAGACATTTATAGGTCTAAACTGCAGCTCTGAGGACTGCTATTTGTTTTCCTTTTCATTCAAGAATGTACTTATCCTGATTGTTACAACAACAAAGCACTTTTTATTGAGATTTTATGTTTGTATTTGCACTGTAGTCTAAATGAGAGGAAAAAACTACAGTTTTGTTTTTTTTCAAAGAGCATTTATTTTGTACTGATGCAGCATATATTTTGTATGTCTGCATTAGGAAGAATATAAAGAAAATGAGATTTTTGCACAACTTCCTACTGTTGGGGATTTTCCATGATCTTTATTTTGTATCGTGAGCCCTGATTCGTATCTCGTATCGTTTCATGAGTTAACCATTTCATTACACCCAGAAAACTCAAAAACTTGCAGCATGAATCTGACACAAAGACGCACAAACGAACCCGGCAGAGGTCATTTGGAAGCACTCTCGCTCGCAGAGCCGCGGTAATGGCGGTGCCTCCCTTGAACTCATTCACCGGGGGGTCACGGGTTCAAGTCCCAGGTGGGGGAGGGGAGGGAGTCAGCAAGGAGAGCGAGCGAGGGAGGAAGGACCACCACTCACTCTCTAACCCACCAACCATTTAACCGTCACCCAACCCCCATCACCCCCCCCCCCATCCTCCCACAATCTGTCTCAGCCGTGACACGCAAACACAAACACACACATGTAGAGGACGACACACAAACACACACATGCAGAGGACTACACACAAACACACACATGCAAAGATGGCATGCAAACACACGCAGCCCTGACATAACCCTGTTTGTTTGTGTTAGTGCACATATCTGTGGTATGTGGGCTTTAGTGTGTATGTGTGTGTGTGTGTGTGTCAGCTGTTTGTTTTGTCTACTGTGTTCAGGCATCAGTGTGTGTGGTCACGTCTGACATTACCAACTTTACCTGTCCTCATGGTTCCCACTCTTTTCTAGAAATCATTTTCCAGGACTTGAAGTTACATCGTTGCTGTGGGCAGTTTTTATAACTAATTAGCCTTCTAAAAAACAAGATTAGAGGTTGATGAACAGTATCTCTAGCTGTTGATCAAATTAACTGACTCTCCAGCGCGACAAATGGCATACTAACGTCCTACTCATACTAAGTGTGACGTCAAAATGAGTATGTAGTGCGTTCACTTTAGATAGTATGAAAAGGTCGAGTATGCGAGAAATACCCAGATGAATACTATATTGGAAAAAATTTTAAGTATGCGAGGTGGGCATACTAGTCACACTCATGCATTGCGAGCCCCATAATGCATTGCGTCATGCAAGACCGACCGGCATTCAGCTAAAAATCAGCCACTAGCAAACTTCCCGTTTTCAAAATAAAAGCATCTTTTATTATCTCCTTTTAGTTCTTTAACACTTTTGTAAATTGGGCTCTTGTTTTGGAACCGACCAGAAGTTTGTTCAATAGCATAATGGCGCGCATAACGGAATGTCCGAAATGCCAAAATGAAATTTGTATCCGTGCGTTTTACGGCTCAAATGACCACATTTTTGTATTCTATGTGGTGACTTTCTCGCCTAAAATGCTCTCTGAACTTTCAAATGTGGCGAATCAACATAGAGATATTTGATAGCCTGGTGTGCTTCTGATTGTTGTCATCGGAGGTTTGAAATGCATCATGGGAAACTTAGTAGTATACTACAGTGTGAACGGTTGGCATCCTAATCATACTTATAGTATGTAGTATACAGTATATACACATGAGTATGTAGTATGTTAGTATGCCATTTCGGACACAGCCTTAGTCTGTTAGCTATCTGTTTAGTCTGGCTTTTATGTGTCTTACTGTTATAAATTTATGGTTATACGCATTTTTTGATCTTTATTTACTCTGCTTTTTTATGAATACATTTTGTTAATTTAGCCTAAATTTTATTTTGTCACTTTTTTATTATTTCTTTTTGTCCCCACTGTTTTGAGTTTTTATATTTTATGCCTTAACTTGCATTATTTTACCTACTCACATTTTCTGGCTACGTGTACATTAGTTACCAAGTACTTTTTTACTTCCTTTCCTATGTTTCAAGCTAGAAGGAAGACAAATAATTTTCCAGGACATTTCACTTTTTTCCTCATTTTCCATTTGGTTTCCATGACTGGAAAATTGGGCAATCATTTTCCAGGTTTTCGAGGATGCGTGGGAACCCTGCATCTTGTGCACATTTACCTGCACAGTTTCATCCATCCAAAGCTTTGGTGGTCTTCCTCATGTGACCTCTAAGTGCATTTCAATTACCCTTGGATATGCGCAAAATGTAAATAGTGCAATAAAAAACTGGTAATGGAAACACCTGAATTTAGAAAAAGCACTAAAATATCACTAAAAAGTTTTGACGCTTTCATGAGGTGGTTTTTCCGACATTATGATATTCAAATATATCGTAAAGCGCAATGGAAACGTTTTTTCTGCAATTATACGTCACAGGACGTGCACAACTGCCATACTAGACAGCAAACACCAGAGGAATGCAGAGTGTTATAAGGAGATAGAAATGAGGGAGAAAGGGTTCAACAAGCCTTGGCGTCCATCTTCCTGCAGTGAAATCTCGTGGGATGATATTTCACGAGAGTTACGACGCTCCTGCCGAGAACAACCTTCAATGGAAACACGTTCAAAGCGCAAATATACTTTGTCGAAATTTTAGGAGTATCGCTTTTATTTTGTGAAAAACTGTAATGGAAACGCAGCTTATGATGCCTGCAGGGTGTTTGCAACTTTAACCCTATAAAGCCAATTGTATCATATTTGATACATACTTTTATAAGACCTCTATCTGCTCAATATGATCAACAGGTTACAAAAAAAAAAAAACTGAATACAACCAGATAAATGATAAAAATGTCCTCAAATGGATTATCAGTTGCCAAAAACACCTAATGTATCAAATGAGATACGAAAAATCTAAATGTTGAATTTTAAAGACATTTTTATTTTTATGGATTTTAGCAGAAAGTGAAACATTTAAGCTTCAAAAAATTAGAATTTTCTGGCTATAATCTATGGTCTTGGGCCTTAAAGGGTTAAGTTCCAATAAATTGCTATTTATACCATCAATACATAATACATAACTCCCTCAAAGAATAACACTGAAATAAAAATTCCATTGATTTTTAACTTGTTTGAAAGTAAAACAAACATTAAATAAAAAAAACTATTCCTTTGATATTTGATAATTCATGCATGAAAGGGTGAAGCTCCATACTTCTGTTCTGAACATGTGAGGGTTATCCTGAGTGCATCAGCTCATACCTGTGACACGGTTTCCTCAGGTGTGTCGTCATTCTTAGGTGTGTCTTCTCAGGCCTCATCCACAAGATGACAAAACGCTTAACAGTTTCAAAAACGATCGTCATAAAGACAAAGGCGTCTCAGAAAATGTGTGCGTCTATATGAATGCACTCGATACACATCAAAATGCTGTAAAACACATGCCAGACCTCTAGGGGCGCTGTAATGATATGACGGAAAAAAGCAGAAACAGATGAAAAAACAGTGGGCATGTGCACTTCAGGCAAAAGTTGTAAACAGAGATTGTGATAAAGTGATCATAAAGTGCTGTAATGTGTCCTCGATAATTGTTTGTTCAACTCAGTGGTGATTGAGAAGAAGGAGATTTTGCTGCAACAGGGATAGTAGGGTCACTAGCTTCATCAGCACATATGCTACACCGTACGCCGCCATTGTTGTTGTCATTGCCGTGTGTGGTGCATGCGTGTCAATGAAGATATGAAACTATGACGTAAGCGTATCTGAAAAGTTACAGAGAGCCAGTAATCACAGAGCTGTGTATACGGCATTTCAAAATCTTTCCACTCTGGAACCTGGTTTCAAAATGATCGTTTAGAGACCCCCAAAACGCTGTCTTCATATGGATGATACGCAGATTCAGCTAAAAACACTGGCACAAATTTAAACAAGAATAAATGACAGAAATAAATGAAACATATTTAATCCTTTCATGCATAGGATCCACTACAGCAAACAGATTTTTGGGATAAGTTTTATTCCCTTTAGGTTGTAGTACCGTGTCCAACTACCAGGTTGTAAATTCCCAAACTCTTTGCACTTTTCATTGCACATTTTTACCATATCAAATGTTGCATCATGAATTCAAAGTAGCCAAAGAACAGCAAATACCTGTATTCAGGTTTCACATTATTTTATATTTTTCATATTAAATCTTTGAAAAGTGAATAGTTTGATTAAACAGCAACAATATATATACTTCAGATTTTTGATTTTTCTTTTCTACAATCTTAACAAATGTTTGTCAACGACGCATTTGTGGATCTTTTTTACAGCTCTTTAAAAAAATTATTCATTTGGATTTAATAAGTCATGCATGAAAGGATTAAATTAGAAAAAGACTATCATGTAAATGGTTTATTTCAAGTCCCATCAAACTAATGACACCTCCACTCTCAGCTTTATCAACTGATGAATGACGTTTCAGGACTGATTCATAAATGTGCAGAACTTTGTTGGTCATTGAAAATAAAAAACAATCATGCATTAGAGTTTAAGCTTATAAGAAAATATCAATAGGTAGCCATCAGTATGTTGAGCTGGAGGCATGAAGGTAAGACTAAACGGGATTAGGATGTAATAACTGCAGGCTGCTACAACCAACATATCACAAAACATGCAGATCAATAAAATGACATTTTTTGATCATTTTTTGATTGATATTTGTTAGCTTGTCTGTCCGTCTGTGAAAACATAACTAAAATAACTATTAAACAGATTCCAATGAAGTTTCAGGGAGTGTTGGTCCTTACACAATGATGACCAAATTACATTTTCACGGTGATCTGAATCTTCTGAATCGTTTAGAGCACTTTTAGTCGCTGTAATTTCTTACAGACAATAACACTTTCTGACGTTGTTGGCAGAGTAATTATTGGAACGGTGGGAAAATGTCTTTTCTCCGTGTTCACAAATGTTTTAAAAATCCTGGATCCACATCAGCACTTGGATACAGCAAAACCGAATCACTTCTTCTCTGTGCCATGGCCAACATCCCCTTAAAAATGTCTTCAAAGTCCACTGAAACTTTTAAACTGATGGACAAACAGGCAAAACATCACCTTCTTAGTTTAGGAAATAACACGGATTAGAAACTGGATTATTATGCACATGATATTGTGGGTTTTTAGTATGATTAAAAAGTACTCACACCATAAAAACAGAAATAAACATGTTTGATATTAAGGATTTTGTGTTAGACCACCTCCTAATGAGAACCTGTAACAGCCAATAAAAATAAAAAGACCTTTGGGTATCACCAACACGATGTTTCGGTGAATTACTGGAAAAAAAAGGCCAGATTTTGGGATTTTGGCAGCGACATGCTTGATTCGAAAATAAGAGGCAGAACAAGTTGGCTTTTTCTCTGTCAGATCTGGAGTCTGTTTAATCATTATTCCAAACAGCAGCTGTGTGCTCTCACTGCCTGAGATTTTATTTCTAATATTAAAAATCAGTCTGTGGCCTCCCACAGTTTTAAAATGGTGAAGATCCGAAAGCTGTCAATCGTGCTCTCTGATTTAAATCACTCTCACACTAAAAATTAAAACACCAGCTCTGTTTAATTCTTCAAAACGAGCAACAAGCCACTGACGGCAAACTACGAGTACGACCAACAGCTCCTTCCCCTCCTGACATGTTCGCTCTCATCGTCTGTTTGCAGGAGAGGATTCGTGCTGCCATCTCCATGTTGGTTTAGAGTATTTTTGTGTGCAGCCACATGCAGCCTCGGCGAAGCCAAACACGAACCGACAGCCAAACAGTCGTGTGGGCAAATGTGTCAGATTTTATTCCAACAGTGGAAGAAGCTGCAGAGTATTTTTAGATTTTTTTGAGCCCTTAAGCAAGGCACCAACAACCTGTCTGCACGATCACAGTGGGATGTTTTCACACCCCTAACAGGACCGGATGCTTGTGGGGTCATGGTGGTGTTCGTGTGCTCGATTCAGAAAGTTTGTTCACGTGTTTGGATTCTCGTTTACGACAAAGCAACTCCAGCACTGAAGAGGAAAACACCATCAAGAGTCCATGCTGAGCAGATTTTAATTTATACAGTCTGCATGATTTATCCTTATGCTAGTGCTAATATTCAAACATTTTCAAACCCCGACCAACGGTGAAGAACCTAAAATGCCTCATTAGTTCATGACAGCTGTTGGCTCAAGCAGATCCAGGTGCATCTATTTGCTGGTTTAGTCTATATTATATATCAAAAAAGCCTCCTATAGTTCAGATTTTTACTCCAGAGTCTGAGGCTACAGAGTGAAGGATTATGGTCCGTAAACAAAGCTGTAGGATAACAGTTGAGTCCATAAATTAAAGGAAATGTTTCATCAACTACAAAACATGACCCATGAGCATGAAGCCGAGTTTCACAAGTAAGGACCACACTGTCAACCGGATGAATTTGACAATTTTTTATTGCTTACAGTGGAGAACAAGCAACATAGCAGGTATGTGAAGCAGATAACGGTTTGGGGAAACTTCAATGGGAATTCGCTGTAGTTCCTGGGCATGACGAACCCCCTTTGTAAGGCTCTGAGGACAGATGGAAGGAAGATTTTTTTAAGAAATGGGGAGGGAGGCAGGGGTGCGTCGTGTGGGAAACAAAAAAGGGAAATGGTCGGTTAGAATTCATAGGAACACAGGAAGAGGCATGGTGAAGTGTGGTCCTGCTCCCGAAATTCTGCTTAAAGCTCCACTTAAAACAGATTTCATGACACAAGCAGAATAAGTTTGTTACATTGCTTGGCAACTTGCAATTGTGTGGAATCAACAGTTGCAATTACCAACAGCTGCTCGCTATTTGTTTCCTCAGACAGTGTGCAGCCCAGTCAGACTTATATCTTAATATTTATATAACACCCTACAATGTGAGAGCATAAAGACGTGAACTTTTCAGACCAAAATCGTCGCTTGAATCAGGCTGTAAACACGTTTATTTCTGCTTTAAAGATGGACATTTGAACATGGAGGTCAATAAGACTGCTGCTGTTTCAAACACAGCCTCTAGTGGACAGTCAGGGAACTGCAGCCTTTCCAATGTGTTTAATTTTTCAACATCAGGAGTTGATTGGTCTGAAATGGGCTTAAAAAGCTGCAAAAGAGGTGGTTTGATTATCTTTTAGGTCAGGTGTTGGTGAACGACTGTGGCAACTGGCCCACCTGAAGCAAGAATAAATCTTTTACTACTCAGAATCAAGAAAAGGAAAAGTGAAAAGAAGTTGCCTGGACTTCTGTTTTAGCTGAAGGAGGATTTTCAGACCAAGTTTGAAGGAAAGTGTTGAAATTTCTGATCAGAAAATGGCTGATCTCTGATTTCAAGATCATTCCGGCTTTTGAAATCTGGATTTTTGTTCCTCTATGTGCATTTTAATTGTGATGTCTTCTTTATGTACAATGTTCCAAAGTAAAAGTGCAATTAAAGGCTAATAGGAGTGTTGTAAAAATGTCTGTATGTTAAACTAAAGCACTAAAAAGACGACTTTGTCCTTAAACTATCTTCAGACTGACGCTGCACTCCCTCGCTGATCCCTGAACGTGCTCCTGTTTGCGTGACCACAGATTAAAAAACACAGTATCAACATGATGTCGAGCAAACACGCATGCTGCATATCTGTCTGCACGACAACACACACACACACACACACACAGCCTTTCTTTCATAGGAAACAAGAGCCGCAGACCTTTGACCTTTGCCATTCAGCCCGTCTGGAAGCCTGGAATCGATCAACACTGCTCTCACCCAGACAGACCCCCCCACCCCCCCACCGGCCTATTCTCTTCACTCACCCTTGACTTCCCCTCCCCCTTCCTCCTCCTCTTCTTCCTCCTCCTTCATCACAATCAGCCAGCAGCAGCGTTTCAGTTATGACCACACACACGCAGACACACACACGCAGACACAGACAGGTTCAATATTCAATCAGCACACTAATGCCTCCGTCTGGCTGCGTCTTTAAACTCAGACGTGGGGACGGCCCATGGTTCTGAAGACGGCCCTCGATAGGGAGTGTCCTAACGTCATTCTGAGCCGTGCAGAAATATTTGGCCTTTTCTTCTTTTTAACAGTTTGCTGTGTTTATATTGATATTCATTATTGTGGCTCACCTGTCGATATGTAATAATGCTGCTTTCATTTACCTCTGAACTCGAATGTCGGGGCAGCAGCTACATCACCGCGAGGGTAACATCGATCCTCTCGCGTTTATCATTCGGTCGTGGCCCAAGGAAGAAGTTAATTGATTAAGGTGGTGATCTGAATCTGCATTTGGATCCAAGGTTTCCTTTTTCTTTTTATTTCCCATTTTTTAATTTTGTGCAAAACATTACAGAGAGGTCGTGACACAACAGTGATGAAGAAATACAAAAAGTAATAATACAGAAAAAAGACATGTTACAGTTACACGTTGGTAAGGCAGAATATGATGTTCTAGGGCAGGGGTGGGCAACTGGCGGCCCAGGGGCCATATGTGGTCCTTCATCTCGCTCAATGTGGCCCACCAGTCATTTCTACAAAAAAACAAAAACTGGAAAAATGAAAAAACAAAACAGCAGTTGCTAAATATGATACATGATGATCAACCAGGACCATATAACGCATAAATCTGTATAGGTGATTAAATATTTTTACTAACCTTAGATTGCTGGTACGTGCTTTGTTTTTACAAGTCATTTAAGTTCCTACTTAGCTATGATTGTGTCTCTAAAAATATTTTATGAGGCATTAAAACATAATTTATATTATTGGTAAAAAAACATATTTGAAAACAATGGTAATGGTAATATATTTGAGCTTCAAAAACTGGTAAACATTTGTTCAAAATTAGCTTAAAATATGTGTCATGTTCATTCTGATCATTATTAATTTTTAATTGTGTTTGAGTTAGAACATTTAAGAGTCGATTAAGCTTTTTCTTTGTAATTTTTTGTTTATTTATTTTTCTTTGTTGACAGTGCCGACAATATGTAACAGTGCGGCCCTCGGGCACTTAAGAAAAATTAATTAAAAATTAATGTGGCCCGTTTGGTATTGATAGTTTGTGTGGGTGTGTACATGTGTGGTGAGGAGGGTGAATGGGTTAAGGGATAAGGAGCCAAAATTATACAGACACAACATACAGAAGAAAAACAGTATCCTAAATACATCAATCAGAAAATAATAATGATAATAATAATAATAATTATAATAATAATAATAATAATAATAATAATAATAATAATAAAATACAGCAGTAACTTACTAAATAATGATAATACTAGTATCTTCATGACACAATAATGTTTGTACAACTTATAATATAGTAGAGTATTTATATGAATATGATTATGTAGCTTAAAAGGAAAAGAGAAAGATAAGATTTCCTAGAAGATTTGTGAGATAAGACAGTTTTTCGCATTTTCAAGAACAAAGCTGCGTTCACAGCGAACGCGACTACACGACCAAAATCGCGTGTCTATAAAAAACTCATTGTGGTCACGGCTCACGTTTCACTGCCATCATATCATATATCATATAATAGGATGTATAAGTGGACATTATTCCAACTGTATTCTTTTCACTCCTCTTCCAACCACAAAACACTGCAGCTGATGATGCAGCGGCATCGTCTGTCAGTTTTCTGCGGTCCGTTTGGTGGAACTAATGTCCTCACTGACTAATGTTTCCACAGGGACATGGATTGTAACGCTGTAGTCTGGAATAAAAACTGTCTGTCTAATTCATAATCCCACACACCACGCGACAAGCAAAGTGGTCACCTTGAACGTGGCCGTCGCATTGCCTGGTTGTAACCCCGCCCCATTACAGCTTCCATTGACTTTGCATGGAGCGTGAGTCGCGTTCAGTAACTCTGCACGGACCGCAGAAACACCTTGGTGAAGTTTTTCTCTTTGCTCTTCCAGTTTGATTTGGGGTGTTTGTGAAGTTGTACCAATAACCACAAACTCTGGTCCACCTGGAATCACGGGGTCTTTCTTCACTTCGAAATCTGAAGAGTTTTCATTTGACCTCCTGTTTCCATGAGAACGGTACCTGGAGTGCTTGAATCCGCAGACTTTTGAAACCAGGGTCCAAGGTGGAGAGTTTTCTAAACACTCCACCATGCAGCTCCGTGTAAACCAGAGTAAGAGTGTTTTAGATTCGTGGTGCTTTAGTGTGGTTGCATTGTTTGAGTGCAGCACTGTTTCAAAAGTTGAACTGTCATCATCTGAGGTGCAACATAAAGATGCTTTTTGATTTTGAAAATGAGCTCCAACAACAAAAACTGTGGACATTCGAGCTGTCCTTCTAAACTTTATGACAATTTCAAATCTGTGCACACAAACTGGGCAGAACACATCTGCCTCGACACGCTGAGAAAGAAAAAGTTTAAATCAAGTTTATTTCATACAGTTCTCATGTTTTTGTTGTTGTGGTTCTTACCTCTGCTGTTTTAAAGCCTGTGATGTGTAAAACCTTCTTCTTGCACACTTTTTTCTTGCTTTCCTCATTTAATGACTTTCCACTATTACGCTTTAAACATGTTGGAAATAAAACCCTCAGTAAACCAAAGTGTCGCCCACACTGACCAAATTTTTGCCTTTTTCTGTTTCTGTGTTTCAGCAGCAGTGATGTGAGGAGCCTGTCAGGACATCATGAAGATCTGGACGGACCATGAGGTGCATGATGGGTAATATGCATGTGATAATCACGTTTTCCCATGAGCAGCTCTGAGCCAACATCAATGTTTCACTTTACTGTTATCTCTGAAGAAGGTACATTTTTGTTGGTTTTATAAAGATTTGACTTCATTTCCATTTGAGGTGGTTTTTGTTCAACCCCATCCTGATCATCCAAGGTCCAAACTGAAACACTTTATAAAAAATATGTAAATGATTAAAATTCTTTCCACATTTGGTTATTTCTTATCATTTAGGTAATGTTGGGGATGTTGAGCACCATTAGTGTAAATCATATGTGTCATTATAAATGGCCCGCGAGATTGTTTTATAGTTTTTGTTTTGTTATTAATGGCCTGCTGGTATGAAGTGCTGATAACACACAAACTACAGATCCCATAATGCATTGCAACAGCTGGAGAACTGGGAACAGAAGCACAATTTTTATATAATATTTTCATTTTTTTTTGTTGCATGTTCATATTTCCAACTTTTTATTTTGACAGGAGATATTTTATGGAGAGCAAAAGCTTTTTAAGTTATTTATAGTCTTTATTCTGTAATAATAGTATTTGTGTCCATTTATTCATTTTTATTTAAAATTTTTTAAAAAAATTTAGTTTTAATGTGTTCAATAAATATTTTTCCTTTTCGGCCCTTGACCTCAAGTGTGTTTTAATTTTTGGCCCCATGTGCAATTGAGTTTGACACCCCTGGTGTAAATGAATCATTATTTTAATAATTTATTAGGGATGCATGAATACTACTGGATATCAGTATCTGCAGATATTTAAGTGTTTGCATTTAATAAAGCCACACTTTTCGCCCTTATATGCTCACTGTTTTTTCATGCATGAACCAAACTCTTATGTAAACTATAAATCACAGTTACAGTTGCACAATCATGAAAGCTAAACTTCTGCTCGTACAGTTTTTACATCACACAGAAAAACACAAGTGCCCCGAATATAAAGATGAGGCTGTTTTCATGTGTGTTTGGCCTCCTGCCCTGTGATTGGTCGGCTTGTGTGTGCGTGCACCTGCAGAGCTCCTGTCTCCTCGTGTTCTCGTCGTCCTCCGTCAGGCCTGTCATGGCTGTCCGCTCCTCTCTGTGCTGGAGGACAGGCTGTTCGCTCGCCCGCTGTCACTCTGAGTTTTTCAAATGTTCGGGAACATTCAACGCTGTCGGTGAGTTTGTGAGTCAGAGAAACCATCGAGTGTTGAGTGTACCCTTACACATGAGCTCACATCGGGCAGGGACACACAGCGCCGAGGGTGGCTGCTCCAAAAGCACGAGCACTCATGTGTTAGATTCCTGCAGTCTGAATGACATGCACCAGCTCAAGGCTTTTTAAAGAGAATAATCAGGATATATTCGACGTTAATCTAAAACAATAACTCACCATGCATGCTCCCTCCTCCAGAAGTCCAGTGGTGAGCTGTTTATCCTCTGTATCGACACTTTCTTCCTCTAATCCCACACGGAGCGGTCTTGTACCTGTGCAGGTGTCCGGTTCACATTCATCGCTGTCGGTGGGTTTGTGATTCTGTCAACTCGCTGATCGATGAATGACAACCGTGGCTGTGCGAGAAAACCTCTTCTGAAGCTCCACCGTGATCTGTCACGACTGTCTGCAGCTGCTCCGGTGATGGATGAACGACTGTTTTATCTCGAAATGTAAAAATGATTTATCGGAGGTAAAGGTTTGAATAAAGAGTCTCAAACAAAACATTGTCTGTGGGTTGTTTTTGTTCTAAAACATTAAAAATATAACCAAAAGGTAACTGAATATAGAGCATAACTCTGAGATTAATACATGAAATCATAATGATAAAAATGGAAACATGCATCAAATGCTAACACAGTTGGACTCGAGTCATAGGGACTCGGACTCAAGTCGACTTGAGCCGCTAATGAGGTGAACTTGCAACTCGGACTGTCTCCAGACTCGACCTGACTTGAGACATGATTCAGAAAAATTGCACTCAGGCTTTATATGAAGAGTCAGACAGGAGGTATACACCACTCTTTCCTTTTAGGTTCTTTATTGATGCTCCATTCACAGTACACTTGTCCGTCACATATTATTGTCCCACACACGACACAGTACTACACACACATGTTCCTACCACACACCTGCTTCTGCTACAGTGATGATCAGTGGGCAGGGTGCGTGGGTTTCAAATTGGCAACCGCTGTCTTCTGTGCCCAAAGTTTTTTTCTTTACATATAAAGAATTTCAATCAGATGGAAAACGAAGACACGCCATGTGCACGACCTGCAACGCTTCGATAAGCAAAAAGAGGGCACAACATCGAACTTTATCCACCACCTGAGGACACCTGCAAACGTTAGCCAGGTAGCTAACGTTCCTGCCATAGGTCAATATGGCAGGAACTTTAGCCCGACCTGTGGTCAATATGAACCTATGAACCTAACATTAGTAAAGAGTTTGTACGTGTGTTGTATGTGTGGGAAGATAAGGTTTCTCTCTTCAAGATAAAAATCTGAGTGCTTTATTTGGTGGACTGGGGAACAACGATGAGGGACTCCACCCGTCATAACCTGTGACTCGACTCGACTCGACTCAACTTGACTCGACTCGCCCACAACAGAAAAAACTTGCTTGGGACTTGGATCAGAGGGACTTGGGCAATTGCCTGGTTGAGAGGCCATGCATTATAAATATATTTAACTAAAACTAATCAGGGAACACAAACCTCCACCAAGGCTCTTCCAACACTGTCAAGAGAGTTACTATCAAAAACATGGAAAGTTGCCCTACCTCACAATATCAACACATCCTTAAAAACATTCCTGGACTCACATCTGGATTCAGATCACCACCAAAATCAAATCAGGTCTTTCCAATGCCATGACCAACATGCCCTGAAACTTTCATCTAATTCCATTTGTGACGTTTTAAGTTAATTTACTTGCAGAAAAACAAACGTGGGTGAAAAAAAAGCCCCTGTGTTAGATGTAAATCTTACTGTAGGAGGGTTAAGGATGCACTGAACACTGTTTAAGTGTCATGAGACCCTCCTGATCCAGCATATGCTTAATGCAAAGTGTTTTGGCTTCTATATGAATGTAGGGATTTGTTTGTTTGAAAAGATTTAGGGTGCAGAAAATGACTGAGCTTTAAACCTCCATATACTTGGTCTAAAGCCTAAACCTGGTCTCAAGTCTTCAGTCAGAATGTTTCTGCTAGTTTGAGGATACATGAGAGAGTGGCAAAGATCCACCTGAACCAATCACACTCCACTGAGCTTGTCTTACTCACAGATCCACAGCAGCACCCCTACTGTTAAACATTAGAGATTTTGTCAGTTTAAAGTTCATAATGTGTGGCTAATACCCACAGAAACAATAAAAAACAAACACAGAATTAAAGCTTTACAAGGAGCATCTTCCATAACATCTACAAACACATTTATGAAAGTCATTGATAACTATGCTCACAGATAATAAAACAGGCTGTCCTGTGTGTTTTTCACAAACATTAGAAAACATAGTCGGGGATTCCTGCAGGAAAATGATCAAATAAAGATCTAAAGCTTACGGGTGTCTGATGCTCAGTTAACAGGTCCATTGTAAACACGTCTGATCCTGACAGATTAAAGATGCTATGAGGAGTTTCTAAGTAGTTACAAAAAAGTCTCCCTTTTAGATATATGCCTGATGGAAACACACACTTTAAGATGAGTTTTATAGCATCAAAATAGGTTATCTATAAATGCTATTCCTTAGCTTCGTGGTCGGGTCGGACAGGGCTGGGCTGGCCTGGATACTCTTTCAGGAACAAGACAATTAAAACTAGAGCAAATTTATATTATTCAGACACGTCTTAGAGCACCGGGCTGTAAGTAGCCATATATAGCCGGCTACAAGACTACGATAATAAGTTTTCCAAAAATTGCTTGTTGTCACACATCAAAAACTACCGCTACGTAACTAGAAAGAGATACATTACCTCGTGGCTTTGCATCCTGTAAGTTGTTGAAAAAAGAAGTTGTAAAGCAATGCAGAGTTCTGAGGAAGGTCTGAGCTGCATTCATTAGCATCACAACAAACACACGCTTTGGCTTGGGGCACGTCTTTACCACAGTCGCCGTGCGTGCTCATAGGTAGCAGAGTCTTTATGTCACCGGAAATAGATTGTCCTCATAGCACCTTTAATGAAGCTTAGCTTAAAAAAAGCACTTTAATCTGAGCATTAACAAACTTCATACAGTGCTCTGTGTGCTATGTGAGAGTAGGGTAACAATAAAAGGAGAGGAATCAAATAATCCAGACGGATTTGCACCAAACATCTTAACCTGCAGAGCTAACAGCAAAACCCCATCCAGCTGATCTAAAGGTGAGGAAAGCTGACACTCTGATTGGTCTGATCGATGATCTGCCCAAATAGAGATATGCCCAAAACTGCAGTGTGCCACATTTGTTATTTATTTATTTATTTATTTAATGTGTATTTAACAAGGGGGATACATACAACATTGCCACAGAAAATGGAAAAACGTAAATGTATATAAGACGTGTAGCTTCAGCTAATTTGCAGTCTTTGTCCCTGGTCAGGATCTAGAGTACAATAAAATATACAGAAAACAAATACAAATACAAATACAGTAATACAGTGAATGTAGCCAATAAGTACCATGAATAAGTTGACAAAGATGTAGTAAATTAGAGGCTAAAACACGTTACATTTAACATTAAAGATTATTAAAACAGTATACTGATAATTACTTATGAGAAATTCACATTTCTACTGCTGTTTAACTTTTGCACTGAACTCTTTAAGTTCTGTTTGAGATTTAATTTCAAATGGTAACGAATTCACAGCATTTTAGTTTGGCTGGATAAATAATGTGCAGTTTCTGATATTTTGTTTCTATCAGCTGTTTCACTTCAGCTCTTTAGTCTGACCTGCATCTGTCCTGCTGTATCTTGCTGGAAAATCTGTGAGAAATCATTTTTGTTATCGCCATTCGCAACCAACTTCTCTCTTGCTCGTTCCAATTGTTTTCTTTCTTTAAAATTTTGTTTTGTTTTTAACTCTTAGATCATAAATAAACACCTCATAACTGAGAGTTTTACCATCTTAAACTCCTGCAGGTTAATCACTAATATTTCGGGCCCTTTTAAGGTTTGTGGAGAGCTTACTGCGAACCGAGCGTCCTCATATCTCATTTAAAAAGACATGAATACATCTTATTTTCCTGAATCTTGGGGCAGGACTGTCCTTTAGCCTCGTGCACAGAGGATCGTGCCCTTGTCGTGGGTGGTCTGGGTTCAGCTGTAGCCTGGGGTCTTTCTCCTGCATGTCCTTATTCACTTTATAACTCCATCTTCCATCTGGTCATCTTAAATTAATTCAGAAAAAGGCACAAAAATAATCTATATACAAGTATTTGTTATATTTTAAACCTGTAATTAAAACCATTCAAAAATCTGCACGAATGCAAAAGAACCATCAGCGTATAAACACTTAAAATCATCCAGAATTCTTCATATTTCACCCTCAAAAGAAGGAAATCAGGCCAACGTTAGAATATTCAGAGAGTTCAAAGATGTAAATAAGACCCTGTGTTATATTCAAGGGTAAATATGCAGAAAATAACAGCCCTGTGGAGACACAGGCTTTAGAGGGATGTAAATATAGTGGTGAAAATGCTCAGAAGTGATGTAAGGAGACAGGCGAGGGGGAGGAGAGATGTTTGGAGGGGAAAACCACATTAGAAGAACATGAAAATCAGAGATGACATGAGGCAACATGACTCCAGTGTGAGTGTGTGTGTGTGCAGCCTCCGGGCGCTGGAACAAGGTCAGCGAGTGAGCGTCCTGCACACGGCGTGTTAAACCACTCCAACAACAAAGAGAGAAGCAGGCAGCCGAGGGACGACACAGGGGAGCTAAAGGTGAGACAGGAACACACCTGGTTAGCCGTGGAGCCCGAAGGCTGCAGAAAACACTTCATCCAGTCCGTTCTGTTTGTTCTGTTATATAAGGTCACGGATGGAAACAGGCAAATATTCATACAAGGGAGCTTCTGGTCTCAGGCCATCAAGTTTCCTTTGATTTCAGAGAGACTGAATTTATAATCAGATCTTTATTTATGCTTTTAATGAAGAAGAAAATAAATGACTTTCATCAGAATTTATACAACAAAGATAAATACTTTTTAAGCTTTGATTTTAAAAGTGATGCATCGTCTCTACATAATGTACTTTTTAATGTTTTGATATAAATATATTTGTCCATGGCTGGCCTACAACCCCTCTGTTCCTTTTAGTTCTCTCCAGTTTCAGAAAATCTAAGCTTTAACTGTCTGTTAGGACTAGGGATGTATGTCGTTATGATTTTATCGATACTGATACTCCTTATCGGTATTTATACTTATCGATACTACAACATGTAATTTGTGTAAAAAATAATGACTTTACAAGATGTTAAAAGATTCAACCTTTTTTTTATTACCACAATGTAACAATAAAGCTTCAACAGAATAGAAGTAATGCATTACAAATGCTTCTCAGAGGCAAAAAGAAAGCTAAGGAGATGGCTAAACCCCTTCATGCCGCCCTACAGACTGCATGTACAGACAGACCCATATATCAGTGGGGCTAAAATCGATGCTGTAATGATGACTACAAACTAGGGCTCTCACTTTATATTCGATATTCCAATAATCGTTCAAATATGGGGATAAATATCCATAACCGAATAGTCAATAAATATTCAAATGTAAAATATTGAGTGTAGCAGACAAACTAGACAAAAAACTTATCGTGACTTGACATAGCAGAAACAAACCCGGGTGCCGCCGCCATGGTGCTGCAGTCTTTAGTGTTAGCCGGGCTGCTAACTCTCCTCGTGTTGCTATAGCAATCAAACAGCCCGCACTCCTCTAGCTTTATACTATGCGCACGCTCCAAGTGTTTGGTGATGTTGCTAGTATTTCCCCCTTGGACAAAGATTACATCGGGCCGAGTTTTCATTAACTTTGCTAAAGTGAGCCCAAACCTTTGAGCGCTTAGCCCTCATCAACATGCCAGAGCCAGCAGCGTCATCACCTGTCGTCGGCGGTAGTGTCATAACTACGTGACAGTTGAAGAGACTGTAAGTACCGATAACAGCACCGTTTTTCCAGATTCTTAACAGCATTCAGGTGCCGACACAATTAGGGACCGGTACATTAAAGTACTGGCCCGCCATATACATCCCAAGTTAGGACATTTTCCCTTAATGATGCCATGAAGGGATATGCCACCGTCCCAAATCTTGGCACTCCCTGAGCCGTGTTAGCTCAGCCTTTGCTGCTACAGTAACTTATTTTTTTTATTTAAACTCAGGGCCCATTTAAACAAGGCCAAATCTGAAGAGTTTCATTGTGTTTTGGCCTCCTGTTTACATGAGAACAGTACCTGGAGTGCTTGAATCTGAAAACTTTTGCAACCAGTTTTCAAAACGCTCCTCCATGCAGTTCCATGGAAGCTGGAGATCCCGGAGAGAACCCAGGAATGCACAGGAAGAACATGCAAATTTCAGAAAAAAAAGGCCATGCCCAACCCGAGGATCAAACTGGCGATCTTCTTGATGTGAGGCATTGCTGCTCCACCGTCTTCTTCTTTAGGGGCCGTTTGCAGGAGGCTGAGAAGTTTTCATTGCGTTTACGTGGGACTCTATACGGAGCGCCCGAATCCGCAGACTTTTGAAACCAGGGTCCAGAGTGGAGAGTTTTCTCCTCCATGCAGCTCTGTGTAAACCAGAGTCAGAGCGTTTCAGGGCGAAACAGACGTCACCGCATGGTCAGTACTCTTTCACATGAAGGCCGTGCACACATACCAGGAACAACAACAGCTTCATCGTCTACAGAGTAACATGTGAGCTGCTTACCGTGCTCGCTTTGTTATCCAGACAAAACTATCCACACAGATTTGTTGTCCAGAAAAGAAACTCCTGCGTCTCTGTGTGTCCACTCGTCGTTGCTGTTTGTGAAAAGTTTTTCTCCTTCATACGTGTGTTGTAGCAGCGCTGTTTCTCTGCAAACCTACATCGCCACCTACTGGACTGACATGCACACTACAGAGATTTCACTCATTTCGGGATCTCCATCTGAACATGGATCGCCTTTAATATGCAAAGGATAAATCTTTGCGTGTTAGGTGACAGTGTCTCTGTGTTAACAGGGTCGTAATCTGCTTTTCAAAGCCGTGAAGAAAGCAGCTCTCAAAGATGAGATTTTCCTGCAGCAGGTTCCAGTCTGCAGGAGCAGCAGACTCACAGATGAACTTTAGTGACAGTTAGAAAAGTCATGCACTGAGTCACAGAGCAAAGACTGAAGCTTCCAGGTACACAGTTACTTCTGTACGAGGGTGGCAGATTAAGCGTAGCCGTAATAATCAGGATGTCCCGATGATTCAGTGTTCGATCGGCCAATGAGGGCCAGACAACTCAATCGAACAGAGTGCAGTGATGAGTCAGAGGCTTGAGATGATGAACCTTAGAGTTCCAGAATAAACATCATCCAATGATTTAAGGCAGCGATGATGCATGCAGGTAGAAAACATCACCATGACCAAGCAGAGGCGTAAGCAGAGGCATC
Source organism: Scarus forsteni (assembly GCA_036419115.1). Taxonomy (NCBI): domain Eukaryota; kingdom Metazoa; phylum Chordata; class Actinopteri; order Labriformes; family Labridae; genus Scarus; species Scarus forsteni. The sequence goes on from JAZDUH010000342.1 coordinate 1,599,540, forward strand.
AACGAGCTGCTTCTCTGCAGTTGGACCTCTTAGAAAGACCACAATGACACATGAAACAATCCAAAGGAAAAATGCAGATGTATTAACTTTTTACAAACCAATTCACAACAAAACAACCGAGCTGTAGGCAAGGAAACCTCCAAGAATACATACTGAAACTTTTTAATCATAAAAAACCATGGAGGGTCATTTCAGGATCTGTCACAGCTGTTTGAGGGTTTTGCCACCTTAATGTTGGCTGCAGCATTTTCTAGTTTGGAAAAGACAAAACTGAATATTTTATTTCAATTACTTTTAGTCAATACACATCTGTAAACTAAGGGGCCATTTGGTAGAGGAATATGTATATACATCTCTCCATTCTAATATTATTAACTACATTAACATCGATGGTGTGACGGGTCAATTCGACCCATATATATTTACTTAAAGGAAAAGGAAAAACAATATTTTTAGCAAGAAAGCTTCACGAATATTTGTGAAAATGTATGAACATTTATCTGTTAATCTTCACAGATATACCATGATTTCAGTTTTGGCTCTAATTATTGCTTTATAATATTTTATAACTAGTTCAAAACCGACCCTATTGACACAGGTGACACTAGTTAAACAAAATCACTTACAATTAGTTTTTTAATGTTATTTTTTCTTTTCTTATTTCTGTTTAAAAAGAGGATCCTGACAAAGTCAGAAAGCCTAGATACAATAAATAAATAAATAAATGAATAAATATGCAGGTCGGTAAGAACCCTAATACAGGAAGAAGGATAATCCCAATTTTTTCTTTTCCATTTATCAAAGTTTTAAAAGTTAGCACAAACTGTAGGACATATATGGTCACATCAGAGGAAAATAATGTTTTAAATCTCATGTTTTGGCTGAAATGTGACCAAAACATCTACACCATCATGTTCTCCACCTGAAAAGTCACTCTTTAGGATTTTTTTTCAGGATACGAAGTGTCAAAAAAGTAATGCATGTGGATTTTTTCAAAGACCTGACCCCAGGAGAAAAGGCTCATATGTCCATATTTGGTGACACCATCTCCAACAGTATGTTTTGCTGCCTGAAATGGTCCCAAAATGTCACTTTTGAGTATATACTATTCGAAGTCCGAAGTGGCAAAAACGTCACGTTAGCATGTGGATTTTTTCATTAATCTGACCCCAGGGAAAATGCTCATAAGTCCATTTTAAAGTGAAATTTGATCAAACTGTCTCCCCTGTTGTGTTTTCCTGCCTAAAAAATGTCACTCTTGAGCATCTTTTTTGTCTGAAATGACAAAAAGTAATTGCTTTGCATGTGGATTTAAAAAAGAAAAATCTGGTCCCAGCTGAAAATGCTCATAAGTCCATTTTAAGTCAAATTTGACCAAAGCTTCTCTTACAGCATATTTTTCTGCCTGAAAAAGCCCCAAAAAGTCACTCTTGAATTTTTCTCTTGTGGTTTGAAGTTGTAAAAAAGTCATATGTATTCGTTTGAATTTTCAAATACACTATATGTCCAAAAGTATTCACTCACCCATCCACATAATCAGAATCAGATGTTCCAGTCTCTTCCATGTCCACAGGTGTATAAAATCATCACCTAGGCATGCAGACTGCTTTTACAAACATCAGTGAAAGAATGGGTCGCTCTCAGGAGCTCAGTGAATTCCAGAGTGGAACTGTGATAGGATGCCACCTGAGCAACAAATCCAGTGGTGACATTTCCTCACTCCTAAATATTCCACAGTCAACTGTCAGCTGGATTATAAGAACGTGGAAGTGTTTGGGAACCACAGCAACTCAGCCACCAAGTGGTAGGCCACGTAAACTGACGGAGCGGGGTCAGCGGATGCTGAGGCGCATAGTGAGAAGAGGTGGCCAACTTTCTGCAGAGTCAATCTCTACAGACCTCCAAACTTCATGTGGCCTTCAGATTAGCTCAAGAACAGTGCAGAGAGCTTCATGGATGGGTTTCCATGGCCGAGCAGCTGCATCCAAGCCTCACATCACCAAGTGCAATGCAAAGCGTGGATGCAGTGGTGTAAAGCACGCCACTGGACTCTAGAGCAGTGGAGACGCGTTCTCTGGAGTGACCAATCACGCTTCTCCATCTGACAATCTGATGGACCAGTCTGGGTTTGGAGGTTGCCAGGAGAACCATACTTGTGGGACTGCATTGTGCCTAGTGTAAAGTTTGGTGGAGGGGGTATTATGGTGTGGGGGTGTTTTTCAGGAGCTGGGCTTGGCCCCTTAGTTCCAGTCAAAGGAACTCTGAATGCTTCAGCACACCAAGACATTTTGGACAATTCCATGCTCCAACTTTGTGGGAACAGTTTGGAGCTGGCCCCTTCCTCTTCCAACATGACTGTGCACCAGAGCACAAAGCAGGTCCATAAAGACATGGAGGACAGAGTCTGATGTGGATTAACTTGACTGTCCTGCACAGAGTCCTGACCTCAACCCCATAGAACACCTTTGGGATGAATTAGAATAAAAAATAGCAGTATGTTCATTATTCTACCTATATGAGATATTACATATAACATATACAAAGGGCTTGGATAACTAAAAGCAGATCTTATAAAGATTAAATACACATTTACTGAGTAACTGCACGTGGAACTAAGTGATTGTACATGGATGTACTTCCACACTTTAAATTGCACATTGTTAGAGGATTGAGGATTGCACATTAATTGCACATTAATTGCACATTAATTGCACATTCTAATGTTACATTGTAGATAACTGCACAGTGATTGCACATTGTGATTTCACAGTTTATGGTGACTGGGAGCAGTGCTGGTTGTACAGTCTAACAGCTGCTGGCAGGAAGGACCAGCAGGAGGACGGCATCCTCCACTCCAGCACCTGTAGACCATCCTGAGCGTGTTTCACCTCAGGAATCTCGACTTCCCAGCACAACGTGATCGCACCATCAGCATCGTCTACTCGAGTCTGTTAACGTAAAGATACCCCCCCCCCCCCAACCACCATCCAGCAGCACATTAGCAGATCTATTGTGTGTCTCCATCACAGATTCACTGAGATACTCGACACCACCGCTCGGCCCGAGGTCAGCTTTAGGCCCTGACTCACTTCCTGTCGGAGGCAGATGGATGTATAGATCCTGACCTTTGCCCTCCGCAGGCTCTCGGAGTTTGATGTTTATCTGCAGGACGCCTCTCAGCGCTGACATCACCGGACAGGAAGTGACAGACAGCGAGCAGCTCTGAGGTGGAGGGAGGAGAAGTCCTGCAGGAAATGTCAGGACGTGAGAATGTTCTGCTCCAAACAGGGTTAGATGATGCTCTGCATCTCTGCTCCATCTTTATGGGTCAGGCTGACCGAGTGACGAGGGCAGGAGGGCGGAGCTAAGATCAGGAAGCTAGTGGTGGACACAGAAGATCTCTGGTCTCACAGTGGCTGTTCCAAAAAGTCAAACTGAGTCGTTGAAAAAGTAAAAAATGAGGCAGAGACCGGAGCGCTGAAGGAGGTCCCTTCAATGGACCAAACCACCAAACTGTAAACAACACTTGATGATTTATGGCATTAATAATCCACAGTATTGTGTGATTAAAACAGCCAGTTTGTACTCAGTGTTAGTAACATGAAGAATGGTCTCTGCAAAACGTATTTATAATCTTTATTCTGCGAATCAGAGACAGAAATATTAAGAGAGGGAGGGTCAGATGGCAGAATTTCTGCTGTTAACTAGCAGCTGTCAATTGAATGAAAAGGAAAGATAATTATTCAGAATATCTTTGATTTATCAATGAACTAGAAAAGCACTCAGAGAGCACAGACCTCCGCCAGCGCCACTGTCCTCAGCCATATTGTGATTTTGACCATAAATATTAGTCCTACCTTTATTTCATCAAAATATTTAGATTCCTTGACCATGAAAACATATCATTAGCAACTGGATTCATAATGATATCTATTTTAGTTCAGTAGTTATTCACAGAAATCACATTTTACGTCATGGCGGCCAGACACTGATCCGGATCAACACCAAAATCGAATCAGTTCTTCCTTTTCCCATGCTGAACATTTCCTGCAAATTTCATCAGAATCCATCCATAACTTTTTGAGTTATTTTGTTCACAGACGGATGGACAGACGAACAAACTCTTCCGAAAACATAACCTCCTTGGCAGAGGTAATAAAACAGAAACAGTATTGCACAAGACATACATATATATACTGTAAAATACTAAATAATAGTGGGGGCGTATATTAGGGACAGGCATTTTATTCCTTTCTTGTAAAAATCTTGCTTCACTAGAAATGAAAAAATATGGTAAATGTAATCAGATTACTTATTTCCACGAGTATAAGTATCACCTTTACATTTTCACAGCAACATTACAGTACTGTAGTTATACTCATCTTCTTTTTTCAACTCAGCATCCTATAAACACTCTTAAAACTTGTAAGGAACTACCAGTAGTAAAGTTAAGGTCGTACTTCTTTTTTTTCGCCGCTCCGGGGTGATCAGCAGCAATGTACCGCTAACTGACGTGACCAACCTCCTGACGTTAGCTAAGGGCAAAAACATGCAGCGGCAGTATCAACGTCTGAAACAGAGCGCCTCACACCAACCTGCATTTGTTGACATACAGAGGGAGCAGAAGCTGACAGGACGTCCAGAGAGACAAATAAACCAGGTGGCCTTTATGTGGAACTGGTGTCCGTTTGTCAAAATGTGCTGTTACACCCAGTGTTTATTTGGGACCCGGTGATTAGTTGGAACCCACCTTTTATTTGGTATTTTAATAGATAGATAGATAGATAGATAGATAGATAGATAGATAGATAGATAGATAGATAGATAGATAGATAGATAGATAGATAGAATCATTGAGTGGTCCTGCTTTTATAATCATGATTATGATTCTTGCCTTATCGAGCAGCCCTAACTTTCAAGGTGACAGATGATCAGCAGGTTAAGATCATTACCTGTGCTCAGTTTAGTTTGGGACACACCAGATTTAATGCACTAAATTAAAAGGAACTTTAATTTTTATGTTGAAAAGTTTTTGTTCAACCCTTAGTGAAAATATAAGAATCTGAAGGATGGTGCCTTTTCCCTTAGCTATCCTGTTATTAGATTAAAACATCATTAAAAACATGAGATTTTATTGAATCACCATAAAATATACTTTAATTTGTTTCATATAAAGAAGCAAAAACACCTCAGACCGTTCTTATTATTTACAGCAGTTGAGAATGTAAAGAGTGTATCATTATGGGATGGACAACATCACAGCTGAATCCTCAGGAAGATTCACCTGGACAGGTAGCTGCACTGAGGACAGTCAGTCTCCCTGATGGACATCTACCCCACCCTGGGCCTCAGCAACAAGGACAAACAGACTGAAAACAGTTCCTCCCCGAGAGCCATCACTACCCTGAACCGAACATGCAGCGACCCCGGACATCAACATAATGAAAATGTACAAAATCTCTTTCACTGCCACTGCTGCTACATTTTAAATACAACCTCCATATTTATAATTATTTATCCCATTTAATACAATCATATGTGTCATATATTCATCTGTACATACCAACCACCATTACATTACACAATAGAAATATTAAGAACTAGAAACAGGACTAATATTATATTATCTATTGTACAAAGAGCTTTAATGCTGTCCAGTAGGATTGTATTTCATTGTGTATATATCTTGTACATTCAAGGTCTTCTTAAAAATTTACTTACTTTTGTAAACTTTTAACTTAATTATGTATCTATCTATTGCACTGAAAAGTAGAAGCTCAATAGTATAAAGACAATAAAAGCCAACCTGGTTCTGAGTCTGATTCTCTGAGGATTATAAACATGATGAGCACAGAGCGCCATCTAGTGTTGGATCAGAGTTATTGCATAAAAAGGAAACTATGTTAACATGCAAGCATCATGACCATAACACCATAACTTAACATTAATTAAAATGGACAGGAGGAGAGATTAGTTGATTATCTAAAGAAAAAGACAAAAGGTATTCTCATAAGATTTTGCTTTTTTAAATAATAAAGCATTGTTCTTTAAATTGTTTTTCTTTAAATTGCATGATCATTTGACACTATTATCATTCAACTATTTTTTTTCTTTTAAATACATTAACAAAAATGATCACACCTGTTTAATTCTTTCTCGTGCCTGAACCACATGCTTTGATTTTTGGTGAGCTAGAACATGAACAGACTGTTTCCAAAACAAGACAGTAAATGAAGTTAATGACTAAAGTTTTTAAGTGCAAGTTATTTAGTGCAAAAATTAGAGCTGTTTCACAGTAGCATAAGAAATAAAAAGAATATGTATGAGGGGGTCTCCTGCTTATAACTAACATTACATGATTTAAAACTCCCTTTTTTACTGAGTAGAATTGAATAATTTTAAATCAGATTTGATTTATGTACAAATACACTCAGATCTCATCTCTTGGTTTATCCTTGGGCCTTTGGCTTCACAAACTGTTTGAGATTCAGCCGTCAGACAGTCGCAGGGGCGGATTTACCATTTCTTATGGTTACCACAGTTATTACTTATATGTGCATATTAATTATGTTTTGATTAAAATCCTTTGGCTAAAATGCCAGCAGAATGCTTGTTGTATTATGTGTGTCTCGGGGCCCCCCCTTCAGTCTCCACTACATTGGATCAGTCCATCTTACTGAGCATGTGCAGAAAGGATCCAGGAACACAGCAGCAAAACAAAACAAACGGCGCGAAGAGACGAGAAGAGAAGAGTAAAGAAAAGAAAAGAAAAAAAGATGAAAAGAAGCTACCTCAGCGGTGCTGAAAGGAGGAGAAAGAAGGAGGAAAGCAAAAAGCAGAAAGCTGCTCTCTGAGTAACTAAAGTGACGACGTTCTTCACTGCGGCAGCGGCTAGCAGCAGCAACCCACAACCAGCAGCAAGTGAAGTGATGCCGTCGACACCTGTTACGGAGGGTCCGTCTTGTGGAGATGAACAACTAGTGAGTCTAGAGCTGTGTTCGAAATCGTCCACTCATTCACTCACTCACTATCCCCTCTGTAGTGTAAATGATATAGTGGACTATATAGGGAATGACCAAACGACATTTCGGACACTATACTGAAATTTTCTAAATGTCGTAGCGTCAGCTGATGAGTCGGATATTCCTGTGACGTAAGTGGACACGCTGAGATTCACGTAAACAAACCGGGCATTTGGGAGGACAAGTAGCAGATTTCGAAGCTGTTTACAGCCGCTAAAAGACGTTAAAAAGCTACGCTATGAACGTTTTAAAGATACTCCAACGTTTATTAACATTTATGAATGAAAGCAGCGCCTAACAGCCTCCGTTCTCTTCTTCTTCTATGGAAAAACACGACCGCATTGCATTGTGGTATACGGGAGTACGGTATAGTGTACATCGCATGTACACTCAAATTTGCTGTGCATTGTGGGTATTTTGTAGTGCACTATATAGTGAATGAAATTAACTGCTGAGAATTCGGACACCACTACAAAATGGCGTATACACTATATAGTGCACTATATAGTGAATAGTGAGTGATTTCGGACACAGCGTAGGTTGACACAAACATCCGGGCATTTGTGAGCGGTACCAACAGCGCCATTTTTTGGAGGTGCAAACAAAGCGCCATAGCAACCATAACAACCCATTCTGAAACAAGATTTTGGGGATCGTCTCAGACTTAACAGCTCACAAATGGTAAAGTGGTGCAGTGTGGGGACTTGCAAGAACAACCATTCTATGAAGAAAGAGGATGGAACACAACAATACTCATTCTACACGTTTCTGTCCCATGAAAAAGAGCCAGTAAGGAGGGAACTGTGGGCAAAAGCCTGTAATAAGGAAGGCATAGGCGCCAAGGAATGAGGCGAAGGCCGTGTACGCGTGTTCAGCACACTTCATTAATGGTAAGTACAGTATTTCTAATTATAATCATAGTTAGAGGTTTTTTTTTTTGGTAGTTTGGCAGAACCACACACTTCACCACCTTCACTACTACTAGCCTCCTAAGCTTCGTTGTTGTTGTCGTCAGTCTACTCTTCCGGCTGTCTGATCCCAAAAAGCACCCAAATAAATTAAATATGTAAAGTTAAATCAGAAGATCATGATGACGAGACGAGGTGACTAGATTTCTAACTGGGACAGCTAAAGCTATTGCGAAGTATCCTGTTATTTTTCTTAGCTGCTGTCACTTGGTAATAGTAAAATTACAAATAGCCTACTGAATGAGTTAAACTTTAACCAGGAGAGCCTCATTAAGATAAAAAATCTCATTTCACATTACCACATGCAGCAAAAGTAAAAAACAAGAGTTATTTCCGAAGTAAAAGCCTAGCCACAGATTTAGCTTCTTTACAAGCTGCTCAATATGAAGCTTAAAAGACGGAGAATCATTGAGCACAAACCCGAGGTATTCATAAGAAGATACCGACTCAATCACATCACACTGAGCTGTAAAAGGAGACGGCAGGTTCTGTGGTAGCCCACACGACCTTACCAAACGAACTAACAAACAAACAAACTTACAAGCTGACATAAAATTCTTAAAACCTAGTTGGACCGCGGATTTGTACCGTTGTTTAGAATGTGTTGCTATGGGCATTGCTATGGATTGTTTGCACCTTGGGGAAGATGCCATCACATTTCACATGACGCGTGACTGTTGAATGGGTGCCCCCCCCCATTGATAAGTATGTCTTTATCCCATTGAAGACGGGAAATCTTGTGGGTCATTTTGAAGCTTTGAATTTCGTTTCTATTTGCTACAGAGGACGAGGATTATATTATTTAGGTGTTTTTTTTTCGTGGTGAATTTGTAGGAAAACTTCAGGCTTTGGAGGTGTCTTTCTAACATCACCCATAGGTTTCACAGGTAATTTTGGTAGGTGTTTTTAGTCCTTAATGTGTTAAGTCATGCATTCAAAACAACAGAAACTATGTAACTTAAGGACGTTATTAACAGCTACTCACTCTGCATTAAAATGATCCCTGTCAGTGTTATAGATTTGTATTAATATTGTTTTAATGTGTGTTATCATTTACTGCTGTAGATGTTTAAGGTTGAGCTAACTTAAATGAATTCATTTACTGTTGGGCAGTTAAAGCAATTGTCATATATTTTTAGCATCACTAGTCTTTACTGTCCTGTCCTGTTCTGACATGCAGATCAGCTGCTGCCCAAATTTGAGCTGTATAAAGGTAAATCATCTCTGTCACATATACAGTCATAAAATTGCAACTTATATAGCAAAAACAATCCTATGTATGTGATCCATCCTAAGTATTCTATCAGAGAACCTACTGGTCAAAAATAGTGCATGTGTATTCTGTTAAAATGTCTGTATCTGTACAGTTGACCTGTTGTTTTGTGTGTTGTCTTCTCATTTCAGAGGGCCCGTACCTGCCTTTACCTTGGGCCTCAAATTCCTTGACCCCGCCAGTTTCCAGTGGGCACACTGTTGGAGAGAAATGAGACAAAGTGGGGATTAAAAAAACTTTTACAGATTCATCACATTGAAATATTACAGTCCAAGTCCTCATTAAGGTAGGTGAATTTTTTTACTAAAGTTTTTTTCCCTGTTTAAAAACATCAGGCATCATTTGAATTCTTTAAACACAAATGAAGGTCTGAATGGATGTTTAATGCTGTCAGTGATGCCTGATCTGCACACAGTTCTCCTGTTTATTCAGATTAAAAAGTTTTTACAAAAATTTACAAAATTTCCCCACTGGTGAATTTAAAGTGTTGGTCGCTAACAAGCTACTACGAAGGACTACAAACATGGCTGTGGACCTATAATGTAATAATTCCTGAATATCTTTTAAAAACAAAAGTCACAAACATGATAAATGCAGCCGTGAGCACCAACTTAATCAGAGTTAATCCTCCTAAAGCAGAGGCGACAGTGAAAATAAACGTTCACAAGCTTGAAGGCAGCTACAAAGTCTGATGTTCGGTCATCCTCATGGATCCTTACACTGTAAAAGGATCGTTATAAAATTATAGAGTTAGTCATTACAATTCATTATTAGTTATATCATAATGTTTTATGACTGTTGATATAGTGCATCATACAGCATTAGTAGTGTAGTGTTCATGAGCATCCATGGAACAAGTCATTGTAATTCAATATAAATGACATTATAATGTTTTATGACCGTTGATATAAAGCATCATGAAGCATTATGTTTACTTATAAGTGTAGTTATGAGCATTATGAATGCATTATAATGCATTATAAATGTGGGCTTCATAGAAAGTGCTACCGTACTTTTTATAAATGTTTCAGTCCTGTATTTTCATTCAAGGAATCTTTACTGTTTTACAATTTACAGCATTATTACTGTGTTATCAATAACTACATCCTTACTGTTATTCATTTACACTAGAATAATTCAACGACTCTTTAATGCATTTTGAATTACAGTGAATTTGCTGTATTTAAGTCATATAACAATGTCTTTAACTATTTTACAGACCACGTATTAGCAAGATATACTTTTGTAAAACAACAACATTACATAAATAATTTTTTATGCAATAAATCACATTTACTCAAACAATGTTTTCACCCAAACATGTGAAACATTACCGGGAAAAATGTTGCCTGTTATTGGTCAGTTTTCCTGTGAAAAGTATTTTTCTCCTGATTTATTACCTTTTTTAATAGTTACTGTATGGACATTTTACAGTTATTAACTGTAGATTTTAAGATAAATGCTGTAAATCTGATAAAAATCAGAATGTTTTTCTACAATATTTCGGCATTTACTGTAATTTACTGCAAAGCTGTTTACAGCAGGCAGCTGTAGATATTTAAGTTTACAAACATCAATCACAGTGTACCTCTTCATTTGTCGGCGCAGAGCAGCGTTGTTGATCTCCGTCAGCAGAGTATCTTTGCAGCTCCTGATGTTTTGTGCCGACGTCTCCATCAGAAAGGCCATCCTCTCCTGATTCAACGGGAGCTGGAAGGAGGAGAAGTCCTCCAGCTTTGCTCTGATGTCTGCACCATCTGGATCAGAGAGCCAAAGAGGATCAGGATCAGGGTTTGCTGCTGGAACATCGTCTTTATCAAAGTGTGTGCTGAGCTCGTCTCAGACCTTTGCTGTTGTTTCTGTTGAAGAGCGGCAGGTAAACGATGGTCGGCGCCGTCCCATTGCCGTCAAACACGTAGCAGCTTCTGGGGAAGTCTCTCTCCCTCTCCACGAGCTGCTCGTCGATCTCTGGGAAAGTCTTGTTCAGCTGGGCGGCATAGTCTCTGCCCAGCAGCAGACTCTGTGAGGAGAAGGATCTACATCAGCGCCACCTCTGACACCAACTTTAGCTGTTTGAGGCTCTTTGGTTTTTAATCTGCCACAGGATCGAGGCTGGATACTGCCCTAATGTTAACAAACTTAGGTGGATCCATCTTTATTAAAAAACTAAAATCTGTTCAGCTGTTCATCAGTTTGAAGCTGCAGTGTGTAGAAATTGGCACTTCGGTGACATCTAGTGTTCAGATGTTGGAATGAGCCGTCTGTTTCTAAAACATCACATCACTAAGAGCCGGTGAAGACCAAAAAGGATCATGAACAGGGCATCATTCACAACAGTTACCAGGTGAGGGCTTTTCATCCATATCTGCAACTATTATCTTAATAAATTATAGGTCAGTTAAGATGATGATTACAAGTTTTGTGAACTTTTGTAGACTCATATTCAACACGAAGATGGACTCCTTCACAGTGTCTAACTTGCAAGAAAATCATTTATTTGTGACGTTTCGGTCTCAGAACTTCACCAGGCAAAAACTGACACACCTGTCTCCTAAATTAGATGTGCATGGTACTCTCCTGATTTGTAGACTCATATTCAAAAATCACGTTTTGGATTATTGAAGAAGAGGACTGGGTTGGATTGGGTTCGGGGAGGAAGAAAATTGTTATACTCTTTCTAATTGCACTTTTATGGTGCACCTCTTTTGTCAGAAAATAAAACGTTGAAACATTAAAATCGTATTTTGCTCTTTTTTTCCCCAAAACCCACCCGTAGATAACACGGTGGATTGTTATGTCAGCCTCCACAGAGGGGAGACCTGCGGTACATAGATATAAAAAGATATTTCTAACTTAATTAAAAGAAAACCAAAGTTTCATGAGGATGATTGTACACCTATCTCAACGGACTTTACATACAAATAGAAACATTATATCCTATATTCACCGTTTTTGTTTGGCCAAATGCTGCCAACTTCTACACAATGCACCTTTAACACCACTGCAGAGCTGAGACAGTTGGATCAATCCAGAGTTCTTGCCAACATGGCTCTAAGCAGCACTGATCTGACCAATTACCCCTGAATAGATCAGGCCCATAAGGGGAGGGGAGCCTTTATGAGGCAGGAGCTTCAACAGAGGATCAGGATTTGAACATAAGTGACTGTGGACATAGTCTAGCAGAAATCAAAAATTAAGATTTGGAGTTCCAGTAACGATGTGGCGGAGCTAGAGATGCACAATAGACATTCTTTTATTATATTATTGCCTAATGACTCAAATTGACAACATTAAGTGGGTACAGATAGAGCTCATGAATCCCAAAATAAGTGCAAGGTACACAATAAAGAGCTGGAACATACCTTTGTGTATTTTCTTATCATCTCTTGTCTTGGCTCAGTGGAGCAAATTTAACAGTTTTAAAAATGTTTGTTCTTTTTGAAGGGAACAGTAAAATATAAATTGAAAAAAAAATAAGATTTGAACATGTCTGACGGTGAAGTATGAGCCCTATAATATTAATTGTGACATTCAAAGGAGAAGCAGTGTCCTTATTTTACATCTCTTTGAGGGCAACAATGGCCCCTGCTGTACTCCTTTGTGATCAAACATGATGCAGGTTTCATGTAGCCATGACTCATTTTCTCACTGGCTGCCTTGTGTCAGAGATGTCTTTAGTAAGTGTAAAGCCAAAACACGAAAAGTCATTTCATGTTGTTGAATTGTTAATTGATTAGATTATTTTTTGAGTAAATTACAGTAGTGCAGGAGGTCTTCTTGATCACTTTTGCTGCTGCAAAGTAGGCCTGGGCAAAAAATCATTAAGATTTAAAAATCGAGTTAACAAGTCAAATCAATTATTTTTCCTGAAACTTGAGTTTCACGTGTTCTTTTTTTAATTCAACCCGTTCATTTCACATTCTCGAGGACCCGAGGCTTTCCGTAGTGCACTTCCTGCAGTATGTCACTCTCCTCCTGCCAAGACATCGCGCGCATAAACAACATAGACAAGGCATTTTGTTATCTTCATAGTTAATTCAAACAAGTGTATAAAACTACAGTGCACAGGCACTTTGTGTTGATTTCTGTGTTGATTTCTTGACCTTTAAATGTATATTTTAAGTATAAATAAATGTATATTTTGGAAATAAATTTACAGTGAGTAGTTGTTTCATTTTAAATGGGGCGGGGGCATCGAATCGAATCGTGAATCGAGGTTTTTTTTTTTAATCAAAGTTTTTTGGGGGGGGAAATGGCCCAGCTCTACAGCAAAGAAAGAAGGCAGAGCAGAGAAGGGGAGGGAGAGAGAAGCATGAGCAGGTGAGCAGCATGGAAATGTGCAGCAGGAGCAGAAGCTGCAGCAAAAAGGAGACTCCAGAGACACCAGCGGTCAGTTAATCTGTTTTGTTTTTAGTGATATTGAAATGCTTATTGTCATTTTTTGTTCAGGTTTTCAAACTATTCTTATGAAGACAAATAAAAGGTAAATAATCTTCATAGAAAAGGAATTGATTTGTCCTGGGTCCCCTTTAGTCCTCCCTTTAAAAGTTCAGGCATCCTGCATGTGACCCTTAAAAAACTTGACCGTATGTTTCCTGATCAGCCTCATTTGCACTCACTGTTTGAGACCTAAAGTTTGAGGCCCTTTTAGTTCATCAGCCAATCATACTGATACTCAGGATAAACAGATGTATCTACAGCCTCACCGTGAAGGTAGGATCATCGGTATAATCCAGAGCGATGAGGAGGTCCATGTCTCTCACTTCTCCGAGGAACGGCGGGAACGGCACCTTGACCTCCGCGCCGGCGTCGATTAGATTCAGGTGGTCGCTCAGTGTGATGCAAGACGGCACCATGGGGTCTTCACAGTGACGTAGACAAGCTGTTAGCTCTCATGCTAATGTCTGAGACCGACAGGACAATACATGCATGAACAGGTCTTAAACTTCGAGGTACCTGGGTCTTTGTAGAGGAAGTTGTCAGTGGTTCCCCACTCCCAGTTCCAGATCAGAGGGAGGATTTTTCCAACCAGCACCGTGACTGAAAAACACCACACATCCACAGAAAGTGAGACACTGAAGATGAGGTCAAAGCTGCAGATGTTTGACTCTTCTTGGGCAGAAAGGACACGTCAACATTTATCAAATTTTATTTAAGTCGAGATCAGAAAATAAACCAGTATCAGAGCTCCTGTGGTTTACAAGACGAGCTGTGAGAACCTTAAAGGAGACATATCATGCTGATGCATGATTTAATACTTACATATAATATAATAAATTTGAAAACAAGACCTTACACCCCCTTAATTTTCAAAAAATGAGATATTGTATTTTTTCTGATATCCTAGGACGAGATTTGATGCCTCTGAAAATAGGTCATTGCGAGATGACTGCGAGATTTAAATCGTCGTGACGACACGAGGTACCTTTCTTTTTATTGGAGTAATCTGATAAAACACTTCCTCCTCTGTGATGTCCGCTAGCCACAAATTCGTCACTGAGGAACACATCCACCAGCAGCAGTATATAGCTCCCTAGCTCACACTCACTCATTACCAGCTCTGGCCTGTAGGGGGACTCAATACACAGTCGCTGCTTTGAGCCTGCCGGAAAATACAGTAGAAGAAGAAGGACAGGCTGGCTCTACCCCCGATAGAACTGACCAATCAGAGCACAAAGGGCTGTGACGTTGCCAGGTAACTGTAGGTCAGCCTGAGATCCGAGCGTTTCAACGAGAGCTTGATAATGGCCTAAAATGAGGATTTTGAGAACGCTATTGTGGGGCAATGAAGGAACTAAATGACTTGTACTGGGGGCAGAAATGCTTTATAGGCATCCTAGTTTGGCATAGTGAAAAGGAGAAACAAGCATGATATGTCTCCTTTAAAGACATAAAGACCAGATTTCCACTTATTTTAACCAAATCTGAACAAAAGTCATGGGAACACAGAGGAGAGAAAGAGTCACAAAACTCATCAACTTCTCTTTCTTCCTGCTCTTATCTGCCCTGCTGGCTCCTCTTGTCTCTGTGCTGTCTCTGCCTGAACTATTGCAGCCTCTTGCTGCGTTTCTCTCCAAAATCTAAAGCCATGGAATTGATCAGCTGATCTCTCAACGCCATCGATTAAATGGCGTTGAGAGCGGGAGAACCGCCTGCCCCGACGGAACTGCACCCAGGTACATGATTGACTCCTGGGCCAAGTGGAGGATCATGTGTTTGTCAATTCTGTCCATCAAGTATGTGGAAGACGGCTACATAATTGGATTTAAGATAACAGGTATCCTGCTGTTTGAAGTTAGCCGTTTCCTGATCTATCACAGAGTTAGGAAGACTCTGGCGGCACTTTTGGCTCTTGAGAAGCTGCCCGTCAGGACTGAAGGAATCTGCAGTGCTGTCAACACTCAGGCTACGTTTACATGGAAACTCCTGATTTGAAAATGCAAAGATTTTTCCTTTGCATTTTCGAATTCTTCTGCATTCAGACAGAGACAAGTGAATCCGCTGTAGTGTGCATGCCGGCTCAGGAGATAGCGGTGTAGGTCTGCAGAGAGGCAGCGCTGCTACAAAACACAAACGAAGAAGAAAAACTTTTCAAAAACAACAATGGCGAATAGACGCACAAAGAGGCAGGAGTTTCTTTTCTTGTCAACAAATCAGTTCGGACAAAAAAACTGGATAGTTTTGTTTGGATAACAAAACGAGCACGGTAAGCAGCTCACACATTACTCAGTAGACGGCCGAAGCTGTTGTTGTTTCTGGTATGCGCACACAGTCTTCATGTTTACATGGCGCTGCATGAAGAGCATTTTAAAAACTCTCCACTCTGGAGCCCGTTTTCAAAAGTTACCATTTTCAGACAAAACACAAAGCATTTCAATGTAAATGCAAGGCCGTAACGCAATGAAAACTTATCGGATTTGACTGTTTTTGGCGCCGTGTAAACGCAGCCTCAGACTCAAGCTTTTTGTGAGCTCAATCATGAGCCTGCTGCGACTGTTGAACTGCAAGCAGGATAACACCGTGGAGAAGCAGCTTTGCTTGGCTGATATTTAGGACGCCATCATGAGACCAAAAGACTTAGCCTATATTTACACGGAGACTCTGTGACTAATAACGCAAACATTTTTCCTTTGCATATTCAAACTCGATCTGCATTCAGACGGAGACACTAGAGACGAATGAAACTGTTGTAGTGTGCATGCCAGTCCAGTAGATGGCGATGTAGGTTTGCAGAGAAACAGCGCTGCTAAAACACAAGTACGAAGAAGAAAAACTTTTTACAAACAACAATGGACAACAAATCTGTGTGGATAGTTTTGTCTGGATAACAAAGCGAGCACGGTAAGCAGCTCACATGTTACTCTGTAGACGATGAAGCTGTTGTTGTTCCTGGTATGTGTGCACAGTCTTCATGTAAAAGAGTTTCACCCTGAAACGCTCTGACTCTGGTTTACACGGAGCTGCATGGAGGAGCGTTTAGAAAACTCTCCACCCTGGACCCTGGTTTCAAAAGTTTCCAGATTTGGGCAATCCATATTGAGTTTCCATGTAAACAGGAGGCCAAAATGCAATGAAAACTTATCAGATTTGACTGTTTTACGCCTCATGTAAATGGCCCCTCAAAGCTAATGAAAAATTACAGTTGGTTTTGAACACAACCAGGCCGTGTTTTAATATATTTATCTGTGCAATACTGATACTGTTTTAAATGTTGATCTCTTGAACCTTATACTGGAGCACAAACCAACAGTCTTGATGGGTCCGTCCTCCAGCGTCTGGCTCAGCCTCAGTAAGGGCCTGAGTATCTGCTGAACCCAGAGCTCCAGGATCTCCTCCCGCTGTTGTCGACTGACTCCAAATGAAGCACTCGAGTTCAGGTTAAAATTAGCTGGAAAATCATCAAGATGTGAAGTTTAATTCTCACCATAGTAAAGCAGAAACATGGATATTAAAATACATCCTGAGTGCTTACTGCTCTCACCTCTCAGTGTTTTCTGCAGCTCCTCTAAATCAGCTGTAACAGCCGGATCGTTGGAGTATCTTTTGATTATCTCGGTTATTTTGATCAGGCTGTGATATCCTCGCATGTAACGGTCAAACACCTGCCACACATTGTTCACTGTCTGAGGGACTGAAGGACAGAAGCAGCCATCAATACACAGATACATACAGATAATCCTCATCTATAGCTTTAGATTCAGACTGTGTTACTGTACAGGAGCCACTAAAACAAATGAATAAAGTATTTTTGATTCACATAGTGAACTATCAGAGGATCCTGGTACCTCCGGTCCAGAGTAAGATCACGTCCAGCAGGTTACTGTCATCAGTCGCTACGGCTCCAACCAGACCTGAACAGACAACAGGGATTGTTTGATTCTCCAGCACAGTTTGAAAGATCATAATTTACTAATTTATATGTAATTATTAAAGATTTGTACCTCTCAGCCAGCTGGGTAAAATCTCCAAAAGTACATTTTCATTTGCGATATTACTGCCCATAATCCCTGCATATCAAGACAAAAGAATGGATGAATATGCTTCATTAATGGTTCAGGTACATTTGTATCTTAAACTCAGGAACACAGCTCTGGTTTACTTTAAATAGAGCAAATTGAGGTAATAAATATTGACTTTTGACTTTCAACTTTGAATTACGTAAGTTTGTGAGTTCACATGAAGTGCGGCACAATCTTGTCACATTCAACACTAGAGGATGAAAACAACACAATATGTCCTTTTTTATGTTTTTCTCCAGCTTTCTTCTCTTTTATTTTCTTCTCTTATTAATGAAATCTAAACTGTTTCGCGTCAGTCTCCATGGACAAGGCTATTAAATGGGGACAGGACGTGCGATGTCGGAGCTGGAGTGACGTCACACGGACTCAAGCTAGTGCTGTCAAAGCTGCGGAGAAAACTTTTTTGGAATATGTCTTTGGGATTATAATGTGTATTCCATGCGTTTGAGGATTTATAAACTCCGTGGAAGCTGCTGGATACATGGATCATCTCCAGCACTGAGGTGTCAGTGCTGGGTACCGTGAGTACAATCTTGATGCAGCGCTGGACAAACTGTTAGAAGCGGCTCACTGTTTGCTGTGCATGCAGGAACTTTGGGGATTGATTGGGGAGGTGTGTGGGAATATGTTTTGTTTGTGTGGAAGGTCACTTGGGTTTATTGTATTGTAGACGGTGTGTAAAATGGGGAAGTGCTCGAGCGTGGGGTGGTGATTATTGTTGGCTTTCATTGTTGTTTATTTGTTGTGAATAAAAAGCCATTTTTTAGAGGCCAAAAGCAATTTTAGTTGTATGTGTCATCATTTCTCCCCGCTGATGTGATAGGATCCTCCCGTGACCTGATAGTTTAGTTGAGCTTTAGTCTCCTTAAAAAAATGCAAATTGTTACAGGCTGTGATTATCAAAGTTTAAATATAGATGTAATAATGAGTGTATGGTGTGGACCAGAAGATTATGTTGTTATCCTATCAGGCTGTACTGGAAAGTGTGCTCAGATACAGCATGTCTGCACGGTTCAGGAACCTCACCGTGCAGTTGAAAACTAAGCTGACCCATCTGGTTCACGCAGCAATGAAAGTGATAGGGAGAAAGGAATACCAGCCCATCCAGTCAATCTATGAGCAGTCTGTTCTTCAGCAAGCTCAGAGGATTATGACTGACCATCACACATCCTGCACATGGAGTATGAGCTTTTGCCCTCTGGCAGATGATACAGTCCTCCAATGGAAACTAAACAGATTTAAAAACTCATTTGTTCCTACTTCCATTAAGCTTTTAAATAGTGCTTTGTAAGACTGCAGGGATTGTATATTTACGTGGTTTTCTTTCTTTTATAGCTGGGTATGTGCAATATAAGTGCAGTATAATGTGCAATTTCTGTAATGTGCAATATGTGTTTGTATGTGCAATACTGGCAATGTGCAATTTTGTGTTGTTTGTTTTATCAGACTTTGGAAACTTGTAAGCAGCAGGCGAGTCCAAAACAAATTTCCCTAGGGAGACAATAAAATGTATCGTATCGTATCGTATCGTATCGTATCGTATCGTATCGTATCATATCGATACCCACCATGCAGGCTGACCTGGTCCAAATCTGTCCTCAGACTGCCAGAGACTCTGCTGCCCAACATGGACGTGTTCACGAAGAGACCCAGATCTGTGAACCCGGACTGATGAGGGGTCAGCTCGAACCAGACACCTGAACAAGACACAGAGACGCTGAATCATTACAAAAAACAAATATATCATTATGACTTTAAATAAATAAGGTGGGTCTCTCTGCTCTCAGTGTGTCCTGATATCTGAGTGACTTTGTTCAGGCTGAGAAACAGAAGTTTTTAAATGGCCCTGTCTCTAAGGGAGAGGCATTTTTTTGTTTTTTGGGTCACGACCCACAGCTCATGACCGTATGTGAGGATAGAAAGGAAGATCGACTGGTAAATCGAGAGCTTCACTTTCAGGCTCAGCTCCCTTTTTACCATGACGGACCGGTGCAGAGCCCACATCACTGCCGACACCGCACCGATCCACCTATCGATCTCCTGATCCATCCTTCCTCCACCCTTGAACAAGACCCCGAGGTGCTGATCCTCATTCCAGCCGCTTCACACCCTGCTGCTAACCGATCCAGTGAGAGCTGCAGGTCACTGTCCAATGAAGCCAACAGGACCACATCATCTGCAAAAAGCAGCGGCTGAGGTTGCCAAACCGGAACCCCTCAATGCCCGGGCTGTGCCTAGAAATTCTGTCCATAAGAATAATGAACAGAATCAGTGACAAAGGGCAGCCCTGGTGGAGTCTAACCTTCACTGGGAACGGCTCAGATAGTTGCGGGAAATGCGGACCAGGGAACGGACAGCCCGTATCAGGGGGTCCACTATCCCATACTCCCGGAGCACCCCCCACAGGACCCCACAAGGAACACGGTCGAATGCCTTCTCCAAATCCACAAAGCACATGAGGACTGGTTGGGCAAACTCCCATGCACCCTTGAGCACCCTATGGAGGGTATAGAGCTGGTCCACAGTTCCACAACAAGGACGAAAACCACATTGCTGTTCCTGGATCCGAGGTTCAACAATCCGACAGACCCTCCTCTCCGGTACCCCTGAATAGACCTTACCGGGGAGGCTGAGGAGTGTGATCCCCACAAGGGGGACCACCGCCCCAGTCTGTCAATCCAGTGGCACTGTCCCCGATGTCCACGGGATGTTGCAAAGACGTGTCAGCCATGACAGCCCTACAACATCCAGGGCCTTCAGGATCTCCAGGCAGATCTCATCCAACCCCGGAGCCCTGCCACCGAGAAGCTTCTTGACCACCTCGACAACCTCAGCTCCAGACATAGAAGAGCCCATCACAGAGTCCCCCAGGTCCGCTTCCACTCTGGTAGACCTGTTGATGGGATTGAGGAGGTCTTCGAAGTATTCTTTCCACCGATCCACAACATCCCAGGTCGAGGTCAGCAGTGCACCATCCCCACCATAGACAGTGTTGACAGCACACTGCTTCCCCCTCCTGAGACGCCGGATGGCCAGAATCTCTTCGAAGCTGTCTTGAAGTCGTTTTCCACGGCCTCTCCAAACTCCTCCCATGCCCAGGTTTTTGTTTTGGGGACAACTGAAGCTGCATCTTGCTTGGCCAGCCAGTACCTGTCAGCTGCCTCCGGAGTCCCACTGGCCAAAAAGGTCCAATAGGACTCCTTCTTGTGGGTTCAGATGTTGTCGCCACGACAGGCACCAACCACTTTAAAGCCACAGCTCCAATCAGTAGAGGCCCAGAACAAGGCCCAATCAGACTCAATGCCCCCTGCCTCCCGTGCCACATGGTTAAACTTCGCTTAGAAGTGGGAGTTGAAGCTCTTTCTGACGGGAGACTCTGCCAGATGTTCCTAGTAGACCTGCACAACACACTTGGGTCTACCAGGTCTGACGGGCATCCTCCCCACCATTGGAGCAAATTTTGGTTAAATTATTACCAAAGTCACTAAAGTCTGTAGTTTTTGATAATAAAGTTTTTTTTTATCTGATGTACATGTATTTTAAGAGTAAAGATCATTTTGACACATTTCCTGAAGTATTTGCTTGATTAGATGATGTTCAGCTGCAGTTCTGTTTATTAGAAATAATAAAATGTATAAATATAAATATGAGTATTTGTTTTAAATCCCGCTGGCAAATCACCAGGACAGACTTTGGTCCATATTTCCTAACCCTGGAGTGAGCTACCTTCCAGACTTCTGTCTCTGAAACAGTTTCTCTCCACAGCGTTGTAGATGGGGTAAGGGTTGGAGGGGCTCAGCTCAACCTGAGAGAGAAGAGTCGTGTCCAGCTGCAGAAAACAAAAGAAAAACAGAGACAGTTGGTGAATTATTAAAGCTCTTAAAGCTCCATCAGGGGTTTTAGAGGAATGGACATGAGCTCCATGTGTGTCCTATACCTGTCTCATGAACAAGCCCGACATCAGGAGCCCCCATATCTCAGAGAGAGAGAAGTTCTCCTCCGTCACTCGCTCACCGAGCCACGACAGGGCGTCCAGAGGACTGACGAGGGGCCCCGAGAGCCTGGAGACGGCCCTGTCCAGGTTCCTGCTCCACTGCAGGTCTCTGTACAGCAGAGCCATGGACCTGAGGACAGAGAGGACATGCTGCAGACTGAAGAAGGACAGAAGAACGACAACAACAACGAGCTGCACTGGAGAACAGACTGTGATCTCCCTCTGCGTGAAGTTGTTACCATGTAGATCCAGAAATTCCTCCCAGGTAGAGCATGGCGTCCAGCAGATCGTCTTTCTCCAGCTGGCTGAGGGCGCCAATCAGACTCACGGCGGCTCTTTGACCTCCACCTGAGGCCAGCAGGGCCACGTGAGGGGCTGAGTACTGACAGAGGAGACAGGTAAGAACCACAGACAGGTGAGGACCACGGACAGGTGAGGACCACAGACAGGTGAGGAGCTCCTTAAACCATCAGGGCTTGATTTCTGTCATCAGCAGTTTAAGGTTCATTTATAGCTTCATATGATGGAAGTGAGACTTTAAAACTCATGTCCACTTCTTAAACTAAAATGAAACTGAATCAAATTCCAAAGTTGGACGAACATTCCTGCTAACATGTTTACATCTCAGTCACACCTGACTGGGACTGTTTGCTCTGAGCATGCTCCATAACCTCTGCTCTGACTCTTACAGTGTAAGATACTTTCTACTAAATGATTTTTACTTTCTGTTTAAACTTATAAAGAGAATGGCTTTACATTTAGATATCAAAGATGGATGTTGTCAGGATTTTTCCCTTTACAGTCCTAAGATAGCTCAGTTTCAGGTTTGTAACAACACCTGACATTTTTTCAGAATAAATATGACAAGAAGCAGCTGGATGCAATCAAATGGAGCTTTGCTTCTTCTTGCCCAGACAAGGAGCTATAACTACACAGAGTTACAAGCAGTCTGAGAGTTGAATCGAAAACTAGTACAGTGTCTTCTTCCTTTTATAACATTGTATGTGGTCACATGGGGTTGAGTTTGGTGAGACAGATGGCCTTGCAAGCGCAGTAAGTTCAACAAGTTCATGGGAATAACTTCAGTTTCTGGGAAGAAGGAGCAACAACAGGGCTAAAAGGGCTGTGCACGGTCATGTAGTGTGTGTGTGTATGTGTGGGAATGCAGTCTCTAGTAAGGAGAGGGCCATGTAAGATCATGTACAGGTTATGTAAGGTCATGTTACTAAGCAATGATTTTACAGGAATTCAGGATAGTTCAAATACATAAGAAAAAAACTATATACAACATATACAAGAGTCAAATTGTTCCTCACAGATGTAATGTACAATATTTGTTTTTTGAGCTTGAGGAAGAAGAATTAAAAGTCTGTCTTTGCTCACCTGAGGGGTCTGGATTCCCAGATTGTTGAGGGCCTTCTCAACCACGTCTTTCCTGTCCAGGATGAAGTCCTTCTCTGCATCGGAGATCGATTTAGTCTGACGTACCAGAGGCTGAAGCACAGAGAACATTAAACCAGGTTACATAAAAGTGAGAGACAAAATCAAAGCACACACTTCACATCAGGGTTTGACCACATCCAGCCTAGAAGCTCCATGAACCAGGTCGTTCTATGGAGACCCCTTTAAAGAAAAAGTGACCACTGCAGTTAAAAACCCACCCCTCATCTACAGCCCTGATGTGACGGGGTGGGAGGTGGGGACACCCTGGACTGAGGGCAGAGGTCAAACATCCTTAAGAGGTGACAGAAGGAGCAAAAGCAGGAGCTCGCCATTTCCAACCTGGTCTATTCTAGGCGCAGACGAGGCGCACCCTCCGCAGCTGTAATTTGGTGACATGTGTGCACACGTCACCAAACCCTCAGAGGCAGGTTTGCAGAGTGTCAGGCACATTTTAAAGCAATAAACAATCACATCAATCATTATTTAATGTACTTGCCTAAACCAGCATACACATTTGCATATATATATTCACTGTCCCGTCATATTTGATGGCAGGTTAAAGACGTTTGTCATGATGGAAACTTAACCTGATGGCAGCTGGAAGTTTGCTTTATCAGCCTCATCATCCAATATGGAGTTTATATCTGGCTTCTGTCATTTCATTAAAGAGGACATATCATGCTTGTTTCTCCTTTTCACTATGCCAGACTAGGATGCCTATAAAGCATTTCTGCCCTCAGCACAAGTCATTTAGTTCCTTCATTGTCCCACAATTACGTTTTCAATATTCTCACTTTAGGCCATTATCAAGCTCTCGTTGAAACACTCGGATCTGAGGATGACCTACAGTTACCTGGCAACGTCACAGCCCTTTGTGGTCTGATTGGTCAATTCTATCGGGGGCTGAGCTAGCCTGTCCTTCTTCTTCTACTGTATTTTCCGGCAGACTCAATGCAGCGACCGCGTATTGAGTCCCCCTACAGGCCAGAGCTGGTAATGAGTGAATGTGAGCTAGGGACCTATATACCCCTGCTGGACGGATGTGTTCCTCGGTGACGGTTTTGTGGCTAACAGACATCACAGAGGAGGAAGTGTTTTATCAGATTACTCCGATAAAAAGAAAAGTACCTTATGTCGTCACGACGATTTAAATCTCGCGGACATCTCGCAATGACCTATTTTCAGAGGCATCAAATCTTGTTCTAGGATATCAGAAAAAATACAATATCTCATTTTTTGAAAATTAAGGGGGTGTAAGATCTTGTTTTAAAATTTATTATATTATATGTAAGTATTAAATCATGCATCAGCATGATATGTCTCCTTTAAATTCAAAGAAAAGAGGGAGAAAAAGAGAGAAAATAAATGTATTTCACTCTGTGTCTTAAGGGTTTACCTGTGATTGCCCACATTTCTCTGCTTTAGTCTTTATTTTTAACATGATCTAAAAATTTGGAGTACATTATTGTGAGGAGGATGAGGAGGAGACACCGGGAGAGGATATATCTCCAAAGGCTCTGCTATTTGTCAATGACAGACCAGGAATGCAGGTGGATCACAAGCATGATGAATGGATTAGCCTGCAGCTGTGTTTAAATGTAACTGTCAATTAATTTTGTTCTATTATACTACTACTACTGCTACTATTATTTGTAAGAATAAATGACAGAGGAACAGATTATATGTACTGCAAGGTGGTCTTCACAGTGACGCGCAATGTGGCCTTCAATGCACCCAGGACACTGTGGCTGTGATGGCTGGGATCAGTCAGACCAATCAGTCGCTGCACCTCACCCACAGCGTATTTAAAGGCAAGGAGAGGCATTCATTTGATTGGTGAAGACAACACTCGTCTGTGTTAAACCCACTCACGCCTCTCTGCGCCATGCAGAAAACTTGCAAATTGCGCTGGACACACCCTGTCGGTGTGGCACAACAGGTGCGCTGCGCCTGGTCTACGACATTAGAGCTCATTATGTCCTAGTTCATATTTAGGACCTCAGAGCAGAGAAAGTCGTCCTCCCTTTGGCTTTAGACTTTAACACTTCATTTGTTCACACTCATTTCTTGTTCATTGCTTTTTGTGTTGGTCACTCCAGTTTGTCCCTTCAGTCTGATGAAAAGCTGTTAAAACAGGATTTTTTCCATTCATAGTTTGTCCCATTGCTCCAAACATCAGAGCAGCGAGCAGCACATCAACCCAGATCATGGCTCCACACTGCACGGCCACAGGCTGCCCTTAACTCTGAAGGCCTAAACCTGCTCTGGTCTGTTTTATACTGGCAGCAGAGAGATTCAGATAATCCAGCAGAGATACCAGAGGAGATCAGACTGTCAGAACAACAGGAGACACGTCTCCATGAGAACAGCAACTCCATGTCCTCAATATCAGTTTACCAGATATGAAACAGAAGAGGACGACAACAGACTTCCTGGACACGTGGGTCCTCTTCTGTGGCTCCAGCAAACAAACAAAAACAATCACAAAAGTTTCCTTTAAAGACACAGACAGATGGGCCCCATCTCATGAGAGCAGCTCCCACATCCAGGGCTTTGAGAAATACCTGCTGATCCGGTTCCACAGACTCTGCAGCAGGTGAACCAGCCCAGGCTCAGGGTGTTGTAAACATACAACAAAACCACCTGTCTCTAAGACTGAAATAAGACAAAGATATTAACACAAAGATCAGCTAAAGGACGTCTTCTACTCACCACAATCAGAAACATCAACAGCACCAACGCAGGAGAGCAAAGCCGACCCATTCCTGAAGGAGTCGGAGTATCCGTCTGCAGGAAACCAAAGCAGCTCCACAATGACTTTGACCTCGGCTGATGGAGGTGCGAGGAGGTTATAGGAGGAGGAGGAGCGCTGCACACACCCTGAAGGAGAAGGTTGAGTGGCAGCTGTTCTGGCTAATGCCAAACATACCACAGCATAGATACCAAACACCTGAGTCATGGTTGTTTGTTCCCCCCCATCATCTGCGTCTCAGTTGATCAACAGTAAGTGTTAGGACTTTATTCCCAATAATCCCATGATGGAATAATCTGGTCTGACTGTTACATGTTTCTTATAGTTGCATTATTAGAGCTTAAAGGTGTAGTGTGTAGAAGTTGTATATCTATATCATAATATATGTGGTGGTCATAAGTATTCATGAGCATCGATAGAGCTAGTCATTATAATTCATTATAAGTGACATCATAATGTTTTATGACCGTTGCTATAGTGCATCATAAAGCATTATGAGTGTAGTTATGAAGCATTATGAATGCCCTCATAATGCATTGTGATTGTCGGGGTTTCATACCTCATAAAGCATTATGGATGTAGTGTCCATGAGTATGCATGGAACAAGTCATAATTCATTATAAATGACATAATGTTTTATGTGCGTTGATATAAAGCATCATGAAGCTTTATGTTTGCTTATAAGTATAGTTATGAGCATTATGAATGCATTATAATGCATTATAAATGTGGGCTTCATAGAAAGTGTAGTGTAAAACGGTCATGAAATATCCTGCTAGTATCATCGCCGATGGGGTTTTCTATATGCATGACGAATCAAAAGAATGTGACTATCGAAGGGAGATGGGGTGGAACCCTCTGGAACCGTCGGAAAGACGGTTCCAGAGGGTTCCCCCCATCGGGCTATATAATATGCCTACATCAACTTGAGCTTCAGTTGTTCTGGGGCGTCGCGACACAAAGCAACTTGCGTTTGTTATTGTTCACCTAGTGTAACTTTAATAAACGACGTTGGTCAAAGTTGGAATCTGCCTGCGTTCGTGCTTCTTTGACCAGTGAGAGCACACATTTGAACTAGACCTTATTTACACCAGTTTTATCTTAGCTGCCATTTCCGCGCAGAAGTTATGAGCCAACTCATTCAATATTTACTGCTGTCAGGGAAGACACAGCAGAAGTGTTACCCACGTATCACTTTACAATGGAGCATAAAACTCTTATTTTATGGATACACATATATGCTTAGATACATATATACATATATAAAATACACATATATATACAATATATACACAAATATATACATCCAACACCAACATGAATCCATATAGCCAATCATGAATCCCTCCATCATGGCTCAAGAAAAAACCTTCTGTTAAGCAGCAGGAAATCTTGAATGTGGATCCCAGTCTCATGATGAACAGCAAATCCACACCATGCTGTGTTGGTGTGAGGGTGAAGGAAGGGAGGTAAGAGAAGACAAGTGGACTAAAGTAAGAACTAAAGTTAGAGACAGATCCATGAACCATAGACCTGTCATCTGATTTATTAGAGGTTAGCCTCTTTAGATGCTACATCTGGTTTTCAGGAGGGTCCTCATGTCTGAATGGTTGTGGTGATCATTTTATAGAAGTATAATCATAGATATTCTTACTGAAAATAAGAATTTATGGTAGTGATGAACTCATGGATGCCAAGACCACAAGGTCATCCCTACCATATTTGTCTCTCTTAAAGCTATGGTCTACGATTTGGAAGCTTTGTACATATTAATAACACCGTTTATAAGGCTGTTACGGTCCTATGGTCCTATCTACACAGTATAAAGACCAAAAAGAATGAAAAAAATCCATTCAGTATATCCGCTGAAAAGCTGCATACTAGCTGACCAATCAATGATGTGACATCCCATTTTCAGAGGATATAGAGAATATAATGTTTCTATTTGAGATAGCTGTATAATGACTCTCTATGCTGCAGAAGTGATGCCGGACCAACAGGTAGATTTTCTCTAAACTTGGTCCACAGGTCCACCTGGATCCAAGGATGAGCTGATTAGAGTTTGGAGATCATGGATCATGGTTCATTGACCTTTATGATCAGTCTTTCTAGTGATTGACAGTGATGGACAGAAGCCAGGTTTACATGCAGACTTTTTTCATTCTGATTCTGATGATCTAACCAGACAGTTATCACTCCATCACATTTGTTTTCAGAGAGCTGTCTATAGAGGTATGTCTGTGAAAGTGATCTGTCAGTAGATAAATGTAATAAAATCATATTTTCTCTGAGCTGTGCTTTTCTTTAACAGCTTCATCACAAACCCTCATCGGGGGGAAACAGTAAATCCAGTCTGACAGGCCAGCTGAGCCTGTCGACACGTCCCACTGCGTCTCTCTGTTAGGTAACAACCACCTGATGATGTTTTTATGAACAGGTGAAGTGCACTGTGATGATCTGTATGTGGACAGAGGTCAGCATTACCATGACTGCATCACAGGAACAATGTTAAAAAAACAACGACAATTAAATGATGCATAAATGTTCGAGAGGAAATCTCAATTCCTGAAGATGACACAAACATGAATTTAAACAAGTTTGAAAAGTCATATTTAAGAGTGGAAACCAAACTCTTAAATTATGAGGCTATTTATTACTGATATCAATAAAAGTATCAACAAATTCAAATCAAGACCATAAGGAGAGTTCACATCACCCCTGTTTCTTTTAGAATATATTTTAAGGTTCTTTTATTAGTTTTTAAATCTCTTAATGGTCTGCCCATTTTAACTGTTCCCAGAGTAAGAACTAAAACATACGATGAAGTCTCTTTTTGTTATTACGGCCCTGATCGTGGATCAGTCTACCTGCAGACCTGTTCATTTTTTTAAAAGAAAACTCAAGACCTGCCTTTTCAATCTGGCTTTTAGCTGATTGTATTTATTATTATTTTATGTTATATTTAAACTTATTTTAACCCTTTCATTTTTTTTATTTCTACATTTCAGTTCTGATTTTTTTATTTGGAATTTTATTCTTCGTTAAATGCTGTTCCTTTTATTATCCTATTTTAACTTTATTTTATTATGCACCTGATGTTACACTTTCTCATTTACCATATTATTTATCCAACTTTTATTGTTGTATTATTTTGTTTATTTATGTATTTACACATTTACTTATCATACCCTCTAGTATTTTCTAGTATTTTTAATTAATTATTATTTTAGGTTTAGCTCCTGTGTTTCCTCATTTTAATTCAGGATAGCATTTCCTCAGTCCTCTAATTTAGTTTTCTGTCAGAATTTCTTTTTTATGTCTTTGGGTCTCTTGTTTCCATTTTATGCAATTAAGCAATTTTCTGCTTTTTATTCCACTTCTTGTTATTTCATATCATCTTCTTCCCATCTGAAGCACTTCGTATTACCTGTATGAAAAGTGCTATACAAATGAAGTTTGATTGATTGAAAAATTAAGGTAAAAAGTATTGATATTGTACTAATGTGGATAAGTTTGGGAGGTGTGCATGATATTAGATTTTTCTACCTCCAAGTCTCATTCCAGCATTCACAGTTTTTGTCTTGCTGTGTAGAACTTTGTCTTATTTTGACCTTTGTTCTTGTCTCACGTGTTTTGGGCACTGATGCCTGATATTTTTAATGCTCTAACATGTAAATCAATAAACCTTTCAAACCTCTCTTGACTTCTGTTTTGTGTCTCGTGATTGTGTCCAGTCTCCTGATTCATGATAAAGGGGGACATGTGATACATGTGGTACATGCTTAAAGTAAGGCATGTACTGTAGGTTTGTTTGGCATGACCAGTTTGGGGCTAATAGAAGGATCAACAGGACATAGGTCCACAGACGGCAGCCTAGACGGGGTGCTTCTGTTGACAAATGGACTCTCCTGCATTGGTTGAAAAGAGGAAAAGGGCAGCAGGTGAGTTAATTATCCTGATTGAACTTTAATTACAGCTCCATGTAACTCATCAAACAAACATTTTCTATTTTGGTCTCCATGACTCAGAGACTTCCTGAGGTCAAACACTCCCATCAGATCTGGGTTATGATTAATATTAGTGTTCTAAACTCTCTAAAGAAGCAGCCATACCTTTTCTAAGGTGTTGTCTGTTTATTGGTAAACTCTGGCAGGTCTAAAAGGAGCCTGTTCGTGACTGTGGCCTTACTGCTCAACCAGACCAACCAGATCTGCAGCTGAAAACATCTGCCCCTCCTGTGAACGCTGCTCCTCGGTTCAGTGCCGATGTTTGGCGACAAAGTACTGACAAAACCTCCTGCCACTCAAGAGACAACCAAGTTTATTTAAACATGTCACTCTTCTGAGGAGGAGGTGAGCGTTAACAAACAGGACGATATGAAACAGCTCAGGTGTTGAGTCTCTTGGTCGTTTGGTTTGCTGCTATGCTTCTCGTGACGTGGACCGTGTTTGTAAATCACCCCGTTTAATCTCCCTAAAAGTTCTTCAAACTCCAGGCAGCATGTTCATCAATGAGGGGTGGTCCAAAACATTAGGGATGCACAACATCATTGGAGCAATATGAGGCCCCATCCACACAAAGACAAACCGAGGTCTAAACGCATACCTTTTTTTGGCGAATCTGCGTGTCATCCATATGAAGACGGCGTTTTGGGGGTCTGTAAACGATCATTTCTGAAACAGGTTCCAGAGTGGAAAGATTTTGAAACGCCATAGACGCAGCTCCGTGATTACTGGCTCTCTGAAAGTTTTCAGATACGCTTACGTCATAGTTACATATCTTCATTAAACACGCATGCACCACACGCGACAACGACAACAAGAATGGCGGCGTACGTGAAGCATATGTGCTGATGAAGTTAGTGACCCTACTATCCCTGTTGCAGCAAAATCTCCTTCTTCTCAATCACCACTGAGTTGAACAAACAATTATCGAGGACACATTACAGCACTTTATGATCACTTTATCACAATCTCTGTTTACAACTTTTGCTGCAAGTGTGCATGCCCACTGTTTTTTCATCTGTTTCAGCTTGCTTCCATCATACAGCGCCCCTAGAGGTCTGGCATGTGTTTTACAGCGTTTTAATGCATATCGAGTTCATTCATGTAGACGCACACATTTTCTGAGACGCCTTCGTCTTTATGACGGTTGTTTTAGAAACTGTTAAGCGTTTTGTCTTCGTCTGGATGAGGCCTAAGAATCAGCAGATGATTCCTGAACATTTTAACTGAGGTACAAATCAGTCATAAATATTCATCCATGCAGATTCTCAATAATCCAGGTCAGAGTTATCTTGAAGATTCCAAAAAAAAACAACTGGACTGTGTCAAGTTTTGGAAAAGTCCTAAAGAGCTGCAGGGTGCAGCCAGCCTGGAGTTTTTCCAAAAGTGATATTCTTTATTTTGGCCGATCAGATATACAGATGTACCATAATGGTTTACCTCATCTGCAGTATATCACACTTTTGTGAATCTAAAGTCTGATTAATTAAAAAAAAATTAATGTTTTTTTCTTTTTTCAGATCTGTTCCTTACATAAATAGACTGTAATTGTGGTAGAAACAGTTCAGTTTGATTTAAGTGAAGACAAAAAATATCTTTATCAGTGATAATAACTCTGGAAATATCAAATAATCATGACTTTAATTCTTCCCATAATCGAGCAGCTCTCACCCTCATGCTGACAGATGAACGGCAGGCTAACTTCATCATAGTATGGGACACACCGGCTTAAATGGATTTAATAATAACAACTTTTATATAGAAAAGTTTTTGTTTAACATTTGGTGAAAATATACAAATCTGATGGACGATGCATTTTCATTAAATTCCCTCGTTATTGGATTAAAACATCATTAAAAACATGAGATTTTATTCAGGTGCCATAAAAATATACTTTATTAAATTTGTTTCATATGAAGAAAAAATACATCTCAGATCAATCTCATTATTTACAGATGTGAATGTTAAGAGTTTATCATTATGGGATGGACAGGGTGATGATTATAAACAAGAGGGCAGAGCTCCATCTAGTGTTGGATCAGAGTTATTGCATAAA
This sequence comes from Scarus forsteni, assembly GCA_036419115.1. Taxonomy (NCBI): domain Eukaryota; kingdom Metazoa; phylum Chordata; class Actinopteri; order Labriformes; family Labridae; genus Scarus; species Scarus forsteni. The sequence continues at coordinate 1,631,571 of JAZDUH010000342.1, forward strand.
AAAGAAACGATGTTTACCTGCAAGGATCATGACCATGATTTAATATACAGGAACTGTCTTTTAATATCAAACATCAGATTTAATGAAAGAGCTTCTCTTTGGGGTCCTGAGCGATGGAGGGCCATGGATGTCATAATTAATCACAGAATATTGATTTATGTCTTTATATATTCAGTGTAATGGATGAAACACTACAGGCGAGTGTGAGGGTCAAGAGGGAGAAATAAACAAATAGAAGAAGTACAAATCTGATATTTGTAATTTTGAAGTATGATAACAAAAATTATTACAGTGACGTAACTGTAAACCTACACTTTTGTGAATTATGATTTTTGTTTTAGTCAGACTCATGATATGGCAGACTGATGGATCATTTGATCATTATAAAGGTTGAAAGAAGAATTAATTTGATTTTCTAAAACAAAATTAAAAAATGAGAAAAAGTATTCTCATAAGATTTTGGTTGTTTAAATATGGAAGCATTGCTCTTTGAATTCTTTATTTTCACTGTTGTGACTTTGCAGGAACATTTTCACTGATGTCCTATTGACCTGACTTTATAATCATTCAACCATATTCTTTTTTTTCTTTTAACCCTTTCATGCATGGGCAAATTTGGTATGTTGATCCTACATAATTTCATATTTTTTTATTTAAAATTTTGATTTATTTAACAAGTGAATGGTCTGATTAAACAGCAACAATATAAACTTCAAATTTAGCTTTTTCTTTTATTTATTCATAATAAAAGTTTGTAAAAGATGTGTTTGTGGATCTTAATTAAGTTCCACGGAATTTCTGTTTTGATGCATGGTGAAGTGGACAGATGTTAGACTACTGCAAATGTATCTTTGAAAAAAATGAGCATGAATTTTAACTTGTTAGAAAGTAAAACGAAAATTTTAAAAAGTATTCCTTTGCGATTTAGTAAGACACGCATGAAAGGGTTAAATGCATGAAAAAAATTCACATCCTTTAAATTCTTTCTTGTGCCTGAACCACAGGCTTTGATTTTTGCTAAGCCAACATACAAGTGATTGTTTCCCAAAAAAACAGTAAATGAACTTAATGACAAATATTTTAAAGTGCAAGTTATTTAGTGCAAAAAGAAGAGCTGTTTAACAGTCATGTAGCATAGGAAATAAAAAGAATATGTGAGAGGGGGGTCTCCTGCTTAGAGCGAACATTACATGATTTTAAACTCCTTTTTCTTGGGACTTGAATTTCATAATTTTAAATCAGATTTGATTTATGTACAATTACACTCAGATCTCGTCTCCTGGTTTATCCTCAGGGCTTTGGCTTCACAAACTGTTTGAGGTTCAGCGGTTTGATCATCGACGCCCTGTTGGAGAGAAATGAGTGAAAATTAGGGTTAAAAAACATTTACAGATTCATCACATTGAAGTATTACAGTCCAAGTCCTCATTAAAGTAGGTGAATTTTTTACTTTAAGGTGTAGTCAGCGATGTGGGAGAAAACGAGCGGAGAGGTTGTTGATAAACGAATTTAGCCCCGCCTCTCCCTTCATACCTCACCCCTGGCTCCACCCCCGAAAGCTGATGGACGTGCATCGTCATGGAAACGGCGTAGAAACTGCGTAGCTGACCAACATAGCTAAGGTAACCCCGACTCGTCAGACAACTCGACTGTCATTATTGATAACATCACAACAACAGAACATTCTGTCAGATTAGACAATAAGATGAATGCCCGACGGCTGTTACTGTTATGTGAAGCACCACAAAGCTAATGTTGCTAACCTATCCAGCAGACAGACGGCGACATCCGTGTCCATTTTCAGGTCTTTCAGTTCGTGGAGTTCCCTCCACCGTCAGAAAGCAACACCAATGTTGACCCGGGTCTTCGCTCTTTCATGGTCATAGCCCTTCTTTTTCACTTTTCACTCCTCTGACCTTTTTCCTTTGGGTTGTTTTTCAGCCATTGCTACTGCACCTATTTTATCTCTCTCTTTCGCTAACTGCGCACGCTACGCATCCTACGACTCCCCCTCCCCCGTCTGTCTGATCTGCGCATGAGTATGATCGCCCCCTGGATGTGGGGGGTGTACTCTGTTTTGGTAACTCGGCCCGAGCCACAGTATTTACCTGCTGAAATTCAGAGCCAAGGCTGTGTATTGAAACCGGACTTTTTTTTCAACATGCTGTCAGTGGTGACATCTTGTGGATGGAGAGGAGAAATACAGTGATTTTGACAAATAGTGCATTAGATTAGAAGATTAGAAGATCGCTGACTACACCTTTAAGTTTTTTTCTCTGTTTAAAAGCATCATGCATTTGAATTCTTTAAACAGAAATGAAGGTCTGAATGGATGTTTAATGCTGTTAGTGATGCCTGATCTGCACACAGTTCTCCGGTTCATTCACTATTAACATTAGATGTTCAAATTTGTTCCACCCCAGAGTCTTACAGTCTAACTTTAGACATAAACACATGACAAATTTCCCCACTTGTGAATTTATACTGTTGGTTGCTAACAAGCTGCTATCAAGGACTACAAACATGGCTGTGGACCTATAACGTAATAATTCCTGATCATCTTTTAAAAACAAAGTCACAAACATGATAAATGCAGCCATGAGCACCAACTTAATCAGAGGAAATCCTCCTAAAGCAGAGGTGACAGTGAAAATAAACGTTCAGAGGCGTGAAGGCAGCTACAAAGTCTGATGCTCAGTCTTCCTCGTGGATCCTTACCTCTTCATTCGCCGGCGCAGAGCAGCGTTGTTGAGCTCTTTTAGCAGAGTATCTTTGCAGTTCCTGATGTTTTGTGCCGACGTCTCCATCAGAAAGGCCATCCTCTCCTGATTCAACGGGAGCTGGAAGGCGGAGAAGTCCGCCAGCTTTGCTCTGATGTCTGCACCATCTGGATCAGAGAGCCAAAGAGGATCAGGATCAGGGTTTGCTGCTGAAACATGGTCTTTATCAAAGTGTGTGCTGTGCTCGTCTCAGACCTTTGCTGTTGTCCCTGTTGAAGAGCGGCAGGTAAACAATGGTCGGCGCCGTCCCTTTGCCGTCAAACACGTAGCAGCTTCTGGGGAAGTCTCTCTCCCTCTCCACGAGCTGCTCGTCGATCTTTGGGAAAGTCTTGTTCATCTGGGCGGCATAGTCTCTGCCCAGCAGCACAGTCTGTGAGAAGAAGGATCGACATCAGCGTCACCTCTGACACCAACTTTAGCTGTTTGAGGCTCTTTGGTTTTTAATCTGCCACAGGATCGAGGCTGGACGCTGCCCAAGTGTTGACAAACCTCAGTGCATCCATCTTTATTAAAAAACTAAAATCTGTTCAGCTGTGTCGTCAGTTTAAGTCCACTGCAGAGCTTAGACATTTAAATCAATCTAGAGTTGTTGTCAACATGGCACTGTGCAGCACTGAAATGACCAATTGCCAATGAGTAGATCAGTAACCAATCAGAGCGGGCTAATAAACAGTTCCTGTGAACTTTGCTCTGGATCAAAAACTCTCTCTCTTTCAAGGCCATATGATAACCTTTTTGGACAATAGAGACTTTGTGGGGTCTTGGCTAAGACAAGGTCATGGGTCTCCCTTCAAATCAACGCCCCCACCCCCCTTTTGACCCCATGTTCTTGTATTGGAATGTTTTTTCCCCTCTTCTTTCCTCTTGTTTTCTTTTCTGCATGCCCTTAAAGTTACATATGTTGTAGTAAAAGTGCTATATAAAGTTTGATTGATTGATTGATATATCTACAGCCTCACCGTGAAGGCAGGATCAGCACCATAATCCAGAGCGATAAGGAGGTCCAAGTCCCTCACTTCTCCGAGGAACGGCGGGAATGGCACATTGATCTCCATCCCCGAATCGATCAGATTCAGGTGGTCGCTCAGTGTGATGCAGGGCGGCACCTTAGGGTCTTCACAGTGATGTAAACAAGCTATTAGCTCTCATGCTAATGTCTGAGACTGACAGGATACATACATGCGTGAACAGGTCTTAAACTTCGAGGTACCTGGGTGCTTGTAGAGGAAGTTCTCAGTGGTTCCCCACTCCCAGTTCCAGATCAGAGGGAGGATTTTTCCAACCAGCACCGTGACTGAAAAAAACCACACATCCACAGAAAGTGAGACACTGAGGATGAGGTCAAAGCTGAAGATGTTTGATTCTTTTTGGGCAGAAAGGACACGTCAACATTTATCAAATTTTACTTAAGTGGATATCAGAAAATAAAACCAGTGTCAGAGCTCCTGTGGTTTACAAGACGAGCTGTGAGAACCTTTAAAAACAGCTGAAATTTGGTTAAAGACATAAAGACCAGGGCCGCATTCACAAACATCTTAGGACTGAAGTAGCTGCTAACTCACTGATTAAGGAGAATTTCTCAAAAATAATGGGCGTGTCAGTCCTAAATTTGGGACATGACATCATTCATAGCAACAGAGTCAGAAACATGACATCATCCTTGGCAACAGGGTCACAAACATGACATCATCCATAGCAACAGGGTCACAAACATGACATCATCCATAGCAACAGGGTCACAAACATGACATCATCCATAGCAACAGGGTCACAAACATGACATCATCCATAGCAACAGGGTCACAAACATGACATCATCCATAGCAACAGGGTCACAAACATGACATCATCCATAGCAACAGGGTCACAAACATGACATCATCCATAGCAACAGGCTCAGAAACATGACAACATGCATAGCAACAGCGTCAGAAACATGACATCATCCATAGCAACAGAGTCAGAAACATGACATCATCCTTGGCAACAGCGTCAGAAACATGACATCCTTGGCAACAGGGTCAGAAACATGACATCATCCTTGGCAACAGGGTCAGAAACATGACATCATCCTTAGCAACAGGGTCAGAAACATGACATCATCCATAGCAACAGGGTCAGAACATGACATCATCCATAGCAACAGCGTCAGAAACATGACATCATCCATAGCAACAGGGTCACAAACATGGCATCATCCTTAGCAACAGGGTCAGAAACATGACATCATCTGTAGCAACAGGGTCAGAAACATGACATCATCCTTGGCAACAGGGTCATAAACATGAAATCATCCATAGCAACAGCGTCAGAAACATGACATCATCCATAGCAAGAGGGTCACAAACATGGCATCATCCATAGCAACAGGGTCTGAAACATGACATCATGCATAGCAACAGGGTCACAAACATGGCATCATCCATAGCAACAGGGTCTGAAACATGACATCATGCATAGCAACAGGGTAAGAAACATTACATCATCCATAGCAACAGAGTCAGAAACATGACATCATCCTTGGCAACAGGGTCAGAAACATGACATCATCCTTAGCAACAGGGTCAGAAACATGACATCATCTTTGGCAACAGGGTCGGAAACATGACATCATCCTTAGCAACAGGGTCAGAAACATGACATCATCCTTGATAACAGGGTCAGAAACATGACATCATCCATAGCAACAGGGTCACAAACATGACATCATCCATAGCAACAGGGTCACAAACATGACATCATCCATAGCAACAGGGTCAGAAACATGACATCATCCATAGCAACAGGGTCACAAACATGACATCATCCATAGCAACAGGGTCACAAACATGACATCATCCATAGCAACAGGCTCAGAAACATGACAACATCCATAGCAACAGGGTCTGAAACATGACATCATGCATAGCAACAGGGTCACAAACATGGCATCATCCATAGCAACAGGGTCTGAAACATGACATCATGCATAGCAACAGGGTAAGAAACATTACATCATCCATAGCAACAGAGTCAGAAACATGACATCATCCTTGGCAACAGGGTCAGAAACATGACATCATCCTTAGCAACAGGGTCAGAAACATGACATCATCCATAGCAACAGGGTCACAAACATGACATCATCCTTGATAACAGGGTCAGAAACATGACATCATCCATAGCAACAGGGTCACAAACATGACATCATCCATAGCAACAGGGTCAGAAACATGACATCATCCATAGCAACAGGGTCACAAACATGACATCATCCATAGCAACAGGGTCACAAACATGACATCATCCATAGCAACAGGGTCACAAACATGACATCATCCATAGCAACAGGCTCAGAAACATGACAACATGCATAGCAACAGGGTAAGAAACATTACATCCATAGCAACAGGGTCAGCCCCGCCCCTTTCTTTTAGCTTAAGAGCTCTCTGAATTGACCCTTCGCTAAGCCCCTCCCATAAACAGCTTATGTCCAATCCCACGTTAGCAACCGTAACTATGCACAAGAGGCCTGTTAAGCTGTCAGCAGATAGCAGTATGCCCTAGCGGTGTGCATACGGGACTAGCAAGTCCGACATTTGATATCTGAGAGGTTTGGAGGTTGGTGTTTTTTTTTTGTCTTCTCCAAGCCCAAGACTCAAGCAGAAAGGTGCCAGGTGTGGATAAATCACGAGAACACCTACATTTGTTCTAAAGTAAGGTGCTAACTAACATTTGCTAACCACAGCTCCGTGTGCTGGGTAAGACAACATTAGCACTCCTGTCCACTCCTTTTTGATATATCTGAAGAAAATGTCCAGAAATTAGCAGGCAGTTCCTTAGGAATATCACTTACCGAACCACTAAAAAATCCATATTTCTCATTCTACGAGGCAAAGCTTGACAGGCGTAGCAACAGTAATCAAGAGGGCGGGGCTAAGAGTTAGTCTCAGCAGCCTTGTGAATAGGTTTAAAGAGAAAACTCTTAGTTCGGAGCTTTTAGAGTCACTTAGGAGTCCTCCTAGTGGGAAGATGAAATGCTTTGTGAATGCGGGCCCTGATTTCCAATTATTTTAACCAAATCTGAACATCCATCATTGGAACACAGAGGAGAGAAAGAGTCTCAAAACTCCTCAGTAGTCAATGGTTAATGAGACAGGAGCACGGCTGCAGGTGAAACACCATTTATAGATTTAAAGATGACTTCTTTGTGAGCACCTGATCAAGATTTCTCTCATTTACATTCTGATGTTTGTTTTTGTTTTGTCATGTCCATCTGTGCAGTACTGATACTGTTTTAAATGTTGATCTCTTGAACCTTATACTGGAGCACAAACCAACAGTCTTGATGGGTCCGTCCTCCAGCGTCTGGCTCAGCCTCAGTAAGGGCCTGAATATCTGCTGACCCCAGAGCTCCAGGATCTCCTCCCGCTGTTGTCGACTGACTCCAAATGAAGCAGCCGGGTTCAGGTTAAAATTAGCTGGAAAATCATCAAGATGTGAAGTTTAATTCTCATCATAGTAAAGCAGAAACATGGATATTAAAGTACATTCTGAGTGCTTACTGCTCTCACCTCTCAGTGTTTTCTGCAGCTCCTCTAAATCAGCTGTAACAGCCGGATCGTTGGAGTATCTTTTGATTATCTCGGTTATTTTGATCAGGCTGTGATATCCTCGCATGTAACGGTCAAACACCTGCCACACATTGTTCACTGTCTGAGGGACTGAAGGACAGAAGCAGCCATCAGTACACAGATACATACAGTCCTGCTCAGTATTGTTGGCACCCCTTCATTATTTTTATTGCTTTAACAATATCTTCAGAAATAAACTGAAATGTACCAAATTTATGTAATCAGGATCATTTAATTGAAGGTCCAAAATACTTTAACAAAAAAAAACATTTTTACAAGTTACGTAATTTCAAAGAGGGAGCTGAAATGCATGTGCAGCAATAATGGCACCCCTCTTCAGTATTTTGTTGCACACCCTTTGGCACTGATGACAGCCTCCAAATGTTTCTTGTAGCCATCTATAAGCTTCTTGCACTTCTCAGCTGGTATTTTCTCCCACTCTCCCTATGCAAATTGTTCAAACTCTTGAATGTTTGCAGGTTTCTTTTCCCCAATGGCAGATTTCAGCCATACCAAAGGTTTTCAATCAGATTGATATCAGGACTCATTGCTGGCCATTTAAAAACAGGCCATTTTTTTTCTTTTCTACCATTCCTGCGTGCTTTTGGATGTGTGCTTTGGGTTAGGGTTAGGGTCTTGCTGGGGGGCCCACGATCTTCAACTCAAACCAAGTGTTCTTAGACTGGGTAGGACATTTCGCTCTAAAATTTCTTGATGATTCTCTGATTTCATGATTCCTGTGGTGCAGTCTGTGCTTCCAGTATCAGATGCAGCAAAGCAGCCCCAAACCATTAAGGAATCTCCACCATGCTTAATTGTTGGTAGGGTGTTCTTTTCCTTGTAGGCTTCAAGTGGCTGCAATTCAAACTGCCTATTCTAAATATGACTGCATGATCATAGTAGCTAATGAAGTTTAATTTACAAACCTTAATATGTGAACATTACTTCTCTCAAGTTTGAGTCTGATAAATTGATGCAGAGCAAAGTTAGAGAGGTTTGTAAAGAAGCTGTACTGTCGCATTGTGTACCTAAACTTCATGGGTGCCAATAATGATGAGTAGGACTGTACAGATAATCCTCATCTATAGCTTTAGATTCAGACTGTGTCACTGTACAGGAGCCACTAAAACAAATGAATAAAGTATTTTTGATTCACAGAGTGAACTATCAGAGGATCCTGGTACCTCCCGTCCAGAGTAAGATCACGTCCAGCAGGTTATCTTCATCAGTCGCTACGGCTCCAACCAGACCTGAACAGACAACAGGGATCGTTTGATTCTCCAGCACAGTTTGAAAGATCATGTTTCACAAACTTACATGTAATTAAAGATTTGTACCTCTCAGCCAGTCAGGGAAAAGCTCCAAAAGTACATTTTCATCTGCGATATTACTGCCCATAATCCCTGCATATCAAGACAAACAGAATGAATGTGCTTCATTAATGATTCAGGTACATTTGTATCTTAAACTCAGGAAAACAGCGCCGGTTTACTTTAAGGAGAGCAAATTCAAGTGTTAAATATTGACTTTTGACTTTCAACTTTGAATCCCACGTGTAAGTTTGTGCCAAAATCAAAAAAGTTCACATTATGTGCAGCACGATCTTCAATCCTTACAGTTCTAACAGCCCAACATTTGCTCACATTCAACACTAGACGATAAAAACAACCCAAAAGTTTGGTATATTTTTCCCAACTTTCGTCTCTTTTTTGTATTATTACTGCTGTTATTGCTTAAACTGATTTCATGTCAGTATTTACAGTTTGTTCGTTTATTGTCTATTTGTTTATTTGGCTGTTATCCTGATTATTTTTTAAATATTGCTTTGCATTTTGCTTTTTGTTCATTTTTCCTGTATTGGTGTATGATAACTTGCATGCCCACCTCGTGTGTATAAGACAGGTTTAGAATTGTTGCAGGTGGAGTGTAAGACAACAAAGAAATGATATGTTAAAAAAAAGACTTTTAGAAGAGGAAAATATATAAAAAATGTCAAATTAATGTTTATGTGTTTTGTAATGTTCAAATAAAAATTAGTTCTAGAAAAAAAATGATGCAAAATGTCCTGACCTTAGAACCTTCACTTCCAAAGTGTAAAGCTGTGTAAACATCAAACAACTAAAACATCTACAGCTTTTGAAAAACAAGAGTTCACGCTAACAGACTGGTTTTGGCAGACGTTTGTGACGACTGAAGGACTGGAGTTCAGACATGCCCCTGAATGCTGACTCAGGTGTTTTAATCACCTGGTGATTAGACCTGGAGAGGCTGGAGACAGGTGAGGCTATGGGGAGTCTTTTTATAAGGAGCCTTCCTAACTGAAGAAATGACCCGGGAGCATTTAAGCATCAGCCACGATAAGTGCTGTTCGAATTCTCCAGAAGTTAAGGAAAGGAGGGTCGTTGCTTCCTTTGTTATCTCCTTTAGCTTAGGAAACACTGGACCGTCCTTTAGGAAAGGAAAGGAGAGAGGAGCGCCCCATGATGCCCTGGGGTAAACGTACAAAAAAGTCGGCCCCTGCTAAATGTTTACAGAAACTTACGATGGAGAAAGAACGATGAGTTTTGTGGGACTATCAAGATATCTAGGCTATATAATACTCAGTAAGCATTTTTTTGCAGGTATAGAGTAATAGATATGCTTCAAATCAGTGCTTTTAAAAATATAACCTTCGTTTTTAAAATGTTGGACAGATAAACAGATAAACAAAGCACTTAGCTTAAAACATTTCTTTTCTCCATAATTGCCTACAAGGTTGATGCATAATAAACAAACAATTGTGGTCTTATTTCCAGTATTAATATTATATATTAGTCACCATGTTTCCATCAATCACTCCAATCTCTATTCATTCTCCAAAAAACAGCTGTTAAAATTCTGTTAAAATTCTCTGATCAATAGAATTTCAAACAGTGCAAATTATATTTAAAGCAAGAAATAATCAACTACTCAAATATTAAGGACATGTTCCAGCAAAGAGAGGGGGATAATCACTTAAGGGGACTGTTTTATTTTAAGACCGTAAAAGTGAGAACTACCAGGAAAAGCTTTTGTGTGTCGGTGTTAAACTTTGGATGGTCCGAGTTATGAATTAAAACAATGTCCAAACATGGAGCGGTTTAAGAAAAAGTCTACAACCACGATTTGCAAAAGGTGATCAGAGAGGTGCAAAAGGATGAGACCAAAGATCACTGCAGGTGGATTTAGCTTCTGTTGTTCCTTTGTTTATTCATTTATTTATTTTTGATTATGATTTGTGTTATTATTATTCATATTTTGTACATTTTGTTTGTGTGATTATTTTGTCAGTACTGTCTTTGTCACATGGAAGTGGGTAAGTTACTGACTAGCTGTGTGAGGTGAAGGGGCGGGACCAGGTGAGTTTCCACTTCCTCCTTTTTGAACGTGCAAATGACACATTTTGTTGTTTTGTACTTTTGTTGCTGTTTTTACTTTGTTATGTTTATAACGTATTTTTGTTATACTCAAATAAATACATTAAAAAAATCTTAATTTATGAAGTAAATCATGCCAATAATAAGACAGAACAATGGATCGTTAATGTTAATAGATGAAGCCAACTCAAAAAATCTCTGAGATAAAGCAGAGGACAAAGATGCTTCTTGTAGTTCATTTTTAGAACATTGTAGTTCGTTATGGCTTACCTACATCACAAGAAATCATTATTGCATAAATATGACACTAAAGCATGGGTGTCACACCCCGCGGGGGTTAGGGGTGTTGAGACAGCCACACTTTCACAGAAACAAAAAATCATCCCCCTCACTTTTTACAGAGATTTGTATTATTGTATTGAGATTAGATTTCACAGAGATTTTTACAAACATTTGTTTGTTTGTTTTTTACATTTGTGGAAAAAATGTACCGTTGTAGGTGGTATCACTCAGATATACCAGCTTGATTAATTGGCAATAAAATACTGTGCTGTTAAGCTAAAAGGCATTAAGACCCAGTGATTTGTTTTTATGAATCAGTATAAAGCTCATTGGGAAATAAGCTTGCTAAAAGTATTGTTTACCTTTTCTGACATTGATTTTAAGTTGACTGATTTAAAATGTAAAAGGTGCTGTATTCTTTAAAGTATCACCCACAAATATCATTGGATATGAGTCATGGGCATGGTTAGTGCTATATTATATGAAAAAAAAATTCAATTACAGCATATTTTAAAAATAATGTTATGAGAAAAGTGTAAGTGTGTAAGTGTACATTTTGATACTTAATGCTATTTTACTTGCATATTATTGTAATGAAAAGCAAAAACACATTCAATTTCAATAAGCATATCATAAAAACAAAAATTTGACTCGAAAGTTGCCCTACCCTCAGAACACCCTCACTTTTAAAATCGCTGCTACACCCCTGCACTAAAGTGAAAGTGCAGTTGAATCCCTCTTTTACTGTTGTTCTCCTTTCCTTTCCTCTTTTTACCTCCTCCCCTTAACCTCATGATGTTTTCCATCGGGGTTAAGGAAAAGTGGTTAGGAAAGGACTTAGGAAGGACTTTTCATAGACTCAAAGTCTGTGTGGAGGCCCTGGGCCTTTAAATCTGCTGTCATGGTGTCTAAAAGAAAGCCCAAAAACCCCAAACTGAAACTCTGAGTGTGAAATCAGCCCCGGTCCTCCTCTAGTCCAGTTCCCATCAGAGTAGCGTCCTCATCGTCCCTCTCCTCGGCTGTGATTATCAAAGTTTAAATAATTATCATGATGATGCTCACCCTGCAGGCTGACCTGGTCCAGATCTGTCCTCAGACTGCCAGAGACTCTGCTGCCCAACATGGACGTGTTCACGAAGAAACCCAGATCTGTGAACCCGGACTGATGAGGGGTCAGCTCGAACCAGACACCTGCAACAGACACAGAAACGCTGAATCATCACAAAAACCAAATATATCAGCATGACTTTAAATGAATAAGGAGTTTTTTCTGCCCTCAGTGTGTCCTGGTATCTGAGCGACTTTGTTCAGGCTGAGGAACAGAAGTTTTTCAGATTTATTTTCGGAGGTGAAGCTGTTTGATGACAGAGTAAGGATTATTAAACTAATTTTTTTACTAAATTCTTCAACTGTCTAAAACAGTGGTGCTGATCTCACTCAAGTCTGCAGGTTTTAATAATAAGGTTGTTTTTTTGTCTGATGCATATGTATTTAAAGAGTAAAGAGTAGTGTTGTGCTCAAGACCACTCTATCCAAGACTAAGACTTGCCCGAGACCAGAATGCACCGAGACAAGACCAAGACTTTTGGGTGTCAAGACCAAGTCGACACCAAGACCAACCTGAGCCGAACCTAGACCGAGGCAAGACCAAGACCAAGAATAGCTGAGACTAAGACAAGATCAAGACTGTTGGGAGTCGAGACCAAGACCAAGACAAGCCAAGACCGAGTCCAGACTAAGACCAAGAAGAGCTGAGACTGAGACAAGACCAAGACTTTTGGGAGTCCAGACCAAGAACAAGACAAGCCGAGCCTAGCCGAGACCGAGAAAAACCAAGACTTTTGGGGGGTCGAGACCAAGTCGAGACCAAGACCAAGACAAGCCGAGACCGGGATAAGACCACGACTTTTGGGAGTCGAGACCAACACAAGACAAGCCAAGTCCGAGTTAAGACATAGACCAAAAAGAGCTGTAACTGGGACAAGACCAAGATTTTGGGAGTTGACACCAAGACCAAGATGAGCCAAGACCGAGACAAGACCAAGACCAAGAAAAGCTGAGACTGGGACAAGACCAAGACTTTTGGGAGTCGAGATCAAGACCAATACAAGCCAAGATCGAGTTGAGACCAAGACCAAGATGGACCGAGACTTAGACAAGGCCAAGACTTTTGGAAGTCGAGACCAAGCCAAGCAGAGCCAAGACCAAGACAAGACCAAGTACAAGAAGAGCCGAGACTGGGACAAGACCAAGACTTTTGGGAGTTGAGACCAAGCCGAGCAGAGCCAAGACCAAGACAAAACCAAGTACAAAAAGAGCCGAGACTGGGACAAGACCAAGACTTTTGGGAGTTGAGACCAAGTCGAGGCCAAGACCAAGACAAGCCAAGGCCAAGACAAGACGAAGTAAAAATGCCCTCAAGTCCCAGACAAGACCAAGACCTTTAAAATGTGGTCTTGAGTAACACAACACTAGTAAAGATCATTTTGACACGTGTCCTGAAGTATTTGTCTGGTTGGATGGTGTTCAGCTGCAGTTCTGTTTAATAGAAATAATAAAATTAGAAATTATGATTGTGTTTTTGTAAATGTATTTTGAGGCATTTTCTGTCTTTATTGATAGGAGAGAGACAGTGGATAGGCTTGTGAAAGAGGGTGAGGGAGTAGGGGAAGACACTCTGCAAACTGGTCACAGGCGGGATTTGAACCTGGACTGGCAGAAGTATGTACATGGGGACGTGCACGGTTGCTAACCACTCCACCAAACCAGCACCCAATAATTGTGTTTGACTGCAGTTCTGTTTATTAGAAATAATGATTGTGTTGGACTTCTGCTTTTGTTGCTACAATTTTGAACAGGTCAGTGTTAGGTGGTTTGAACTAGAATCATATCAAAGGTTACTCCATGAAAAAAATATGAATATATGTTTTAAATCCCTACAAATCACCAGGACAGACTTTGGTCCATATTTCCTAACCCTGGAGTGAGCTACCTTCCAGACTTCTGTCTCTGAAACAGTTTCTCTCCGCAGCGTTGTAGATGGGGTAAGGGTTGGAGGGGCTCAGCTCAACCTGAGAGAGAAGCGTTGTGTCCAGCTGCAGAAGACAAAATAAAAACAGAGGCAGTTGGTGAATTATTAAAGCTCTTAAAGCTCCATCAGGAGTCTTAGAGGATTGGACCATGAGCTCCATGTGTGTCCTGTACCTGTCTCATGAATAAGCCCGACGTCAGGAGCCCCCATATCTCAGAGAGAGAGAAGTTCTCCTCCGTCACCCGCTCACCGAGCCACGACAGGGCGTCCAGAGGACTAACGAGGGGCCCCGAGAGCCCGGAGACGGCCCTGTCCAGGTTCCTGCTCCACTGCAGGTCTCTGTACAGCAGAGCCATGGACCTGAGGACAGAGAGGAGACGCTGCAGACTGAAGAAGGACAGAGGAACGACAACAACCAGCTGCACTGGAGAACAGGCTGTGATCTGACAGGGGGCTCCTTTACAGCATGGTATTATAGATAAAAGTGAAAAAACAGACCAACAATGAATCTCACAAAAAATAATACCTTCTGAAAAATGCAATTGTTACATCAGACAGACAGACAGACAGACAGTTACCATGTAGATCCAGAAATTCCTCCAAGGTAGAGCATGGCGTCCAGCAGATCGTCTTTCTCCAGCTGGCTGAGGGTGCCAATCAGACTCACGGCGGCTCTTTGACCTCCACCTGAGGCCAGCAGGGCCACGCCAGGGACTGAGGACTGACAGAGGAGACAGGTAAGAACCACAGACAGGTGAGGACCACGGACAGGTGAGGACCACGGACAGGTGAGGAGCACCTTAAACCATCAGGGTTTGATTTCTGTCATCAGCAGTTTAAGGTTAATTTATAGCTTCATATGATGGAAGCGAGACTTTAAAACTCATGTCCACTTCTTAAACTAAAATGAAACTGAATCAAATTCCAAAGTTGGACGAACATTCCTGCTAACATGTTTACATCTCAGTCACACCTGACTGGGACTGTTTGCTCTGAGCATGCTCCATAACCTCTGCTTTGACTCTTACAGTGTAAGATACTTTCTACTAAATGATTTTTACTTTCAGTTAAAACTTAAAAAGAATGGCTTAACATTTAGACATGAAAGATGAATGTAATGTACAATATTTGTTTTTGAGTTGACCTCAGCTCAGTATAACATTAAACAGTGCAATTTAAAGAGCATTTACAAGATTTTAAATTATGTTTTTCTTACATTTCTATTCTCATTCTTTTAGTATTTCACTTGCTTAGGCATAAAACACTTCAACAGGAACAGTTACAGCTGGTTAACCCATTCATGCCCAAATATTTTTAGAGTTGTAAGGCATGTAATTGGCCGTACTCTACTCGGCTCTACTCGATTAGCAGCGTGTTTCCACTAGCCTGCTCCGCTCTGGTTCCAAGCGAGCTGAGTTGATAATAAAAGATGACGTCACCGACTGCCGGCTACTGATTGGTCAGACAATGTCATCATTGATGAGTCATGAGCGCGACGACCTAGCATGCTAACAGTAGCTACCATTAGCTTACCCTCATACGTCTTTTCTTTGCAGCTGGATTGCTCTCGTCCTCGGCTTCATTCTGTTGTATAGCTTCCAAAACTCTCCTGTGCTTCTCAAGGGGTATTTCTTCTTGCCACCTGCAGCCTTCTTCTGCTTTCCTTTTTTACTCGGTTTGTGACAAACAGCCACAGATTGTTGTGTCGCGCTCAAAATGACGTCACCGCAGTGCCGCTCAGCTGTTTACAGCGACATTGTACCCCGTTGGGCAGGTGACTGGGGCTAATGGAAAAGCAGCACAAGGCGAGTAGAGTAGAGCCGGGTAGAGTCGAGTAGAGTAGAGTAGGGCTAATGGAAAAGGGCCATAAGTTGTGTACTAACACATTAGTGGAAAAAGTTGCATTTGTATAATTGAGATTTTTGGTTGTGAGTAGAAAATGACAGTGAGACACTTCTGCAACAATTATTCCCATGGGGCAAAATGGGTTAGAACTCCATTCTATTGGAAATATTTCTAAAGGTGGATTTCTCTCTTTTATTATGCAAGTCCTGATTATTTCTTGTTACATTTATATTTGATAAATGGGCCACATTGAGGGATCAGAAGGCCTGTATGTGGCCTCCAAGCCGCCAGTTGCCCATCCTTACATAATTTATAAGAAAGGCAGGAGTCCTGTTGTTGTCTGCTTCTGAGAAATCACTGCACATCAATCTTAAACCCTTTAGACTGAGACAGGTGAACAAAAGTAGAAAATGAACCTGTTCTGAAAATATAATACAGTCAAATGTTTCAGTGTCAGAGAGCAAATATGACGCAGAGTGAGACGCTGTGTCGGATGGGCAACAATAGCAAAGGTGTAAAGGCCTTAAGCCCAGAACAGAGCCCGGAGAGCCGTGGCTTCAGCTTTATTTGGCCAAGACACACCTGGACTGATCTAAAGGTGCACCATCACCCACTGCTGCACCTTTCAGGGTCCTCTGTTTTAAAAAATAATAAGTTCTTTCTTGTCAGACTGAGAACAAACATGGAAGAGACATGTGACCTTCTCATGTGTCTGGGTGTGGCAGTGTAAATTCCTTTCTTTAAGATATTATCATGCACTTTTAAACTGGAGTTCAGCACAGGTGTAATCTAAAACTCTTCTTATCATTAAATGCCTAGAGAACAAGAATGAAGTTGGAAAGAAGGAAGAATTTAAAGTCTGTCTTTAAGGACTTAAGGACTGAAATTGTGAAAAGTTTTGTTTGTTGATGAGCCCATGAGGTGCTGAGCTGGTTGGTAGATAAACCAAAGATTTTTTTGTTATGGTTTGATATAGGGCTGAACAATTAATTGCAAATTAGATTAAATCGCAATATGCTTGTTCCAATGTTCAAATCGCAGAAGGTTCAATATTCTTGCTCAAAATGTGTTGAACATTTTGGCATTGTGATTTTTTTGCAATTTCATGCCTATTTTTTTTTACCTCTTTTCATACACTTTTTTCCCACTTTTGGACCATTTTTTCCTTTTTGAACCCTGTTTTTACAACATTATGCCTATTTTGCCCCCATTCATCTTTTTTTGGCCACTGTCACAACCATTTTTGGAATCTTTACATGGCTTCTGAAATTTAATTTCAAATTTCATTCCCAATTTTGCTGCTATAATCAATTTCCCTAAGCCACTTTTGGATTTTTTTGCTAATCTTGCCCCATTTTTTTGCAATTTCATACCTATTTTGCACCTATTTATTAACCTTTTTTCCTTTTCATACCATTTTACCCATTTTTTTACAATTTCATACCTATTTTGCTTCTGTTCTTCACTTCTCCACTTTTTCTCAAATCTTTTATCCTTAGATTAATTTAATGTCATATTGGTTTTCCTATAAAAAGATCTGCTGCTTATGTTTGTTTAAGAGTACATAAGATGAGGAACATTAAAATGATTGCAGAGTAAATCCCAATATTGGGGGAGAAAAATCACAATTAGATTATTTTCTCAAATCGTTCAGCCCTATTTTGATTTAAAATTTTATTTTACTTATTTTCTTAATACAATCATTTTTTGAAACCTCATCCAGTCTTTTGAGTTGATTGAGTGTTGTTATCTTCCCTTTTCCTCCTTTTCAAATTTAGTGTCTTCTGAGTTAAAACATTTTTTAATTTTATATTGGTTACAGGTCTTTATTAAATAGTTTTAAAGTAAATGTGTGCTACACTTTGATCACCTGTGGGCTCTTGACTCCCAGATTGATGAGGGCCTTCTGGACCACCTTCTTCCTGTCCAGGATGAAGTCCCTCTCTCCATCGGAGATCGATTTGGTCTGACGTACCAGAGGCTGACGCACAGAGAACATTAAATCAGGTTACATCATTACACACACTTCACATCAGGGTTTGACCACATCCAGCCTAGAAGCTCCATGAACCAGATCTTTCTATGGAGATCCCTTTAAAGAAAAAGTGACCACTGCTGTTAAAACCCATCCCTCATCTACAGCCCTGATGTGACTGGACTGAGGGCAGCCGGCTTCAAGGTGAAGAGGAGATGGAGCGGGATGCTGACTCGCTCAAAAAGGAAAAGTTTCTCTCCATGGCTGATCCATGAGCAGCAGAAATCCTTCCCTGGTTTGATGCTCATGATGACCAACTCATGAGACTGTTTCTGTACTGATGTAAGGACATGAAAGATGCCACCACAGCCTTTAAAAACACAAGAAACATGGCACGATTAGCCATGGAGGCTTGGGCTGAGTTTAAACAAACAACAAAAGGAGGGTCAAGACAGGGGACACAAGAAAACTAAGAAGAGCTGCAGATGTCAGGGTGAGGATGAAGATCAGCAAATAAAGAAAACAGCTGGGTGTCTCTTTCCTGGAGAGAGGAGTCTGAAACAGTGGAGTCTGAACACAGGTCCATGCAGAGAAAGAGAGACAAACTGATGTTTATATTAAAAACATTAACCTTAACCCTTTCATGCATGATGTTCACTACAGTAGACAGATGTTTGGAATAAACTGTATACCCTTTGGGTTGCAGTGCCATGCCCATTCATAAAAATATCATCTTTGCATATTCTTTCCATGTTGAGATATTGCATTATAAATCCAAAACAGCCAAAGAAGGACAGATTCTGTAGCATGCCTGTATTCAGATTTCAAATAATTTTGTCATTTTAATTTTAAATCTTAAAAGTGCTATGAGGAGAATCTACTACCAGTGACATAAAGACTCTGCTACCCATGAGCACGCGTGGCGACTGTGGTAATGCTGTTCCAGTAACCTCGGAACTGGGAGTGACATCATCTCCG
Organism: Scarus forsteni; assembly: GCA_036419115.1. Taxonomy (NCBI): domain Eukaryota; kingdom Metazoa; phylum Chordata; class Actinopteri; order Labriformes; family Labridae; genus Scarus; species Scarus forsteni. The sequence goes on from JAZDUH010000342.1 coordinate 1,650,470, forward strand.
ACTTATCGGCGTTCCAGTTGAAGTCTGAAAAAAACATGCCGATCTATCAGGCTATTGTTAGCTGTTGTTAGCACGCCCTGTGTTGTTATTCACAAATATCACATGAAGAATGTGATTATCACTATGGCAGCATTTTTGTAAATATAAGTCTAACAATACTATGTATACAGCTGATCTAGAGCGACACACCCCAGTCAGAAGTGCAAATAAATGGATTATTACAGGAGCTAAATAACTGTTCACACTGGGGGCATCCATCTTCCATTGTCAACTCGGGGGTGGTGAGGTTTCACCGAGCTCCCAGTAGGAAATTCAGACTTCAGGGGACGTTCCAGTTGCAGTTTCCTACTCTGAACAAGGAAATTCCTACTTCTGACTACAACTGGAACGCACCAAAAGACGTGACCTAAAGTACGTAGCGGTAGTTTTTGATGTGTGACAGCAAGCAATTTTTGGAAAACTTAGTATTGTAGTTTTGTAGCCGGCTATATATCTCTACTTACAGCCCGGTGCTCTAAGACGTGTCTGAATAATATAAATTTGCTCTAGTTTTAATTGTCTTGTTCCTGAAGTTGAGTATCCAGGCCAGTCCAGCCCTGTCCGACCCAACTGCGAAGCTAAGGAATAACATTTATAGATAACCTATTTTGATGCTATAAAACTCATCTTAAAGTGTGTATTTCCATCAGGCATATATCTAAAAGGGAGACTTTTTTGGAATTACTTAGAAACTCCTCACAGTCTCTTTAAATAGTTTGACTACAGTAAAAATATTTATACTTCAGACTTTGTTTTTCTTATATTCACTCTTGATAAATGTTTGTCAAAAACATGTTTGTGGATCCTCATCAAACTTCACTAAATTACAGCTGTAATGGACAGATGTATAACTCCCACAAAAAACATAATTTTTAACTTGTTGAAAGTAAAAAACATATAATTCAAAAATATATACTGTATCTTTGAGATCTAATAATTCACGCATGAAAGGGTTAATATTCTCAGGGCTGTATGCATCCTCCTCCTCTCTTAGAAGCTTTCAACAATCTGAACCAGTCCAGTTCCTGTTTGGAGCAGCTCTGGATATTCAAGTTATTTTGTCCTCGTTCATATTTACGCCTCAGAGCAGAGAAAGCCGTCCTCCCTTTGGCCTCAGACTTTTACACTTCATTTGTTCACACTCATTTCTCACCTCGTTGGTTCTGTTTTTTGCGTTGGTTACTCCAGTTTGACTCCTGATCGCCCCTTCGGCTGTCGAAAGAGGATTTTTTCCATTCATAGTTTGTCCCATTGCTCCAAACATCAGAGCAGCGAGCAGCACATCAACCCAGATCATGGCTCCACACTGCACGGCCACAGGCTGCCCTTAACTCTGAAGGCCTAAACCTGCTCCGGTCTGTTTTATACTGGCAGCAGAGAGACTCAGATAATCCAGCAGAGATACCAGAGGAGATCAGACAGTCAGAACAACAGGAGACACGATTCCCTGAGAACAGCAGCTCCATGTCCTCATATCAGTTTACCAGATATGAAACAGAAGAGGACGACAACAGACTGAAACATCCTGAAAACAGGGAGGATGCTCTGTCCTCATGGTGGATAATGGGAGAGTGTCACATAACTGCTCAATCTATGGAGTCATTGTATCTTCACATGAGCTGACACAGCAAAGAGGCAGAAAAGGAAACAGGGAAAATAAACTTGGAGTTAAAAATGAAGATTTTACTGCTCTGATGTACCAAAAAAAAAAAAGAAATACAGTGATACATACTCACAGACCACCAAAAATAAAGAAAGAGGATTTAAGAAATTTTACATCCATCTCTAGGATTTACAAAGGATGGTCTGAGGAAGGGAAAGTATCCAATGAACAGACGTTTTCTGGGCCTACGTCCAGGGCTTTGAGAAATACCAGCTGATCCAGTTCCACAGACTCTGCAGCAGGTGAACCAGGATCCGTTAAGTGAGCCAAGGCCCAAAGCCAAAGAGAGTTAAGAAGCAGCACTTCGAGGAGTTAATCCTTCTGTTCTTGAGTTTCAGGAGGTAAATATGACACCAGAGGCTCAAATAAGAGGAAACTAAAAAGCAGTGGCTTTTCTCCAGACCCCATAAAAGAAGCAGAGCAGAACAGGATCCAGACCAAACTCAGCACAGACATGGAGGCTGTAATCCTGCATGAACACCAAGTTTTGGGAACATCTCTTCATATTTTGAGTTTATTTTAATTATGGGATTTCCTATTATAAAGCTGTTGTAAATTATTTTTCAAGACGCCAATCTGGATCAGATCCAGATGAAACTTACCCTGAGGATAGAGACGTCATCTGTTTAGAAAAGGCAGAGATATGATTTCTTAAAATTATGCTAAAATGTGATCTTGTGGGATGTTTTTAAATTTCAGGATTTTTTTGCATCCAGACAGATACATGTATGTATCACCATCAAAATGAAATCATTTCTAAGTTGGGCAATTACCAACATCTCCTGAAAGTTACAGCAAAATCTGTCTGGTAGTTTCTGTGTAACTGTGCTAACAGACAGACAGCTTAACATTCAATAAAAAAAAAAAAACAAACAGAGGCAAAAACATCAATCAATCAAACTTTTTTTGTAATACGAAGTGTTTTACCTGGGAAAAAAAAAGTAAAATGAAATAACAATAAGTGAAATTAAAAGCAAAAAAATGCATAATTGCATAAAATGAAAACATAAGACCCCAATCCACATTCAGTATACACACTCAGTTACTCAAACACACAAAGACATAAAAAGGGAAATTCTGATAGAAAGCTAAATCAGAGGACTGAGGAAATGCTATCATGAATTTAAAATGAGGAAACACAGGAGCTAAAATTAAAATAATAGTTAGAAATACTGGAAATATACCAGAGGGTAAGATAAGTAAATACATTAATATGTAATTAATAAAATAATATAATGATATAAAATAAAATTGAGATAAATAATATGGTAAAATGAGAAAGTGTAACATCAGGTGTATAATAAAATCAGCTAAAATGGGATAATTAAAGGAAAATCATTCACTAAAATGTAGAAATAAAACAGAATAAGTCCATAAGTTGAAATATAATGTAAAATACTAATTAATAAAATAAGCTAAAAGCCAGATTACAAAGGTAAGTCTTTAGTTTTCTTTAAAAATAGGAACAGTAGGTGCAGCTCTCAGGTCTAAAAAAGCATATCCCCGTGGTGGAGGTGGTAATAATCATTTTATTATCTTTTGGGATTTTTTCCATGTTCATGGAGCAGAAGAGAAAGTTGATATAGTTCACCTCTCCCACTCCTCTTTGAAATGTTAATTAAATCAGTTTTCTTTTTTATTATCAACAAATTTATTAATTTACTTTTGTGCTCTTGCATGTTTTTCTCTTTTTCACTCTGACCCACTTTTTGATGACCTTCATTTTTCATAAAACACATCCACCAAATCCAAAAGGACGTCTTCTACTCACCACAATCAGAAACATCAGCAGCACCAACGCAGGAGAGCAAAGCCGACCCATTCCTGAAGGAGTCTGCCTATCCGTCTGCAGGAAACCAAAGCAGCTCCACAATGACTTATAGGTTATAGGAGGAGGAGGAGTGCTGCACACACCCTGAAGGAGCAGGTTGATTGGCAACTGTTCTAGTTAATGCCAAACATACCACAGTATAGTTACCAAACACCTGAGTCATGGCTGTTTGTCCCCCCATCACCTGCCTCTGAGTCTCAGCTGATCATCAGTAACTGTCAGGACTTTATTCCCAATAATCCCATGATGGAATAATCTGGTCTGACTCGTTACATGATCATTAAAGTTTCATTATTAGAGCTGAAATAATTTTGTCCTTCCTTAAAGGAATGATCTAAATCAACAAACGTAAAAAGGACAGCACAGAAGAAAATGTGCTTTGTTTTAATTCACATAACTGACAAAGTCTGTGCACGTGGGAGGATTCCTGTTCTCAACTGAGCAAATAAAGATCTTTGACTTTCTGTTGAATTAACTGTTACGTAAGATTCATGGCCATAATTGTGTTTAATTTGGACATATGTTCTTATTTTTGCCTTTCACAAAATTTAATTGAACCATTTTTGCTCAAACTTGCCAACAAGCTTCTCCCTAAATTTGTTCACACTGTAAACAAGATTGTTTCTGTAGACATGCTGTAATTCTGCTTCCTCAAAAATAGGAAGGAGTTGTGTAGCCCAGGGAGAGTTCTGCGTTTTACTAAAAATAAAAATCTTCTTCTTAATCCTATTTTCTGTCATTTTAAGAAATCGGTTCCAAAGTCTGATTGTTTCACATTTTCTCACTATCGGTCCAGGAATCCAGCCCATGTTACCCTGAGCAGCTGGAATAGGGGCAGATTTATGGATACCTACAAAATATTGTATTGCTCTAAAAGCAATATCAGTATCAACAAATTAAAGAGAAAAATATTGGTAATGTACTCATGTGAATAAGTTTGGGAGGTGTTCAAGATATTAGATTTTTCCAATATGCTGATATTTCCAGAGTTATTATCACTGATAATATTTTTTGTCAATTGCACAAAGTCTTCACTTAAATTAAACTGAACTGTTCCTTCCATAATTACATTTTATTTATGTAAAAAAACAGATCTGAAACAAGTAAATTAAACTTTTGATTCTCAAAAGTGTGATTTACTGCAGATGAGGTAAACCATCTATAGTTTGTCAATATTACAGCCAAACAAAGAACATTTATGTCTTCTGCAAAAACTCCAGGCTGGCTGCAGCCTGCAGCTCTTTGGGACTTTCCAAACACTCGACACAGTTCAGTTGCGTTGTTTTTGATAGCTGTCACTTCCTCTTTGTGTTTGTAAGTTCATGATAAGAAATGACATTCTGATGAAGTCACCACAAAAATAAACCGGTGAACAGGGCTATCAGCTCCTCCATGATGTGAAGCACAAGCGTGTGCCATCACATACGTGATCAAAGATAAACAAACGTGTGAAATTGTTGGCACCCTTCTGTAAAAGAAGGAAAACCATCAAGGGCGTAGATTTGACTTTGACATAAAAGTGCTCCAGGATTTCATTTTAAGCCCCCCAAATCAGATCGATGGAAAGTCTTCTATAAACCTGGCCCAACAACCATCAGCAACTAGTTAATTATGAAACACTCCTTAGAGATGAATGTATATTCAGTTAAAGCTGTGGTCTACAATTTGGAAGCTTGGTACATCTTACTAACACCGTTTATAAGGCTGTTATGGTCCTATGGTCAGTGGTGTAAAAAGTCCCTGAAACCCATACTTGAGTAAAAGTAAAGATATCTTATATAAAATATACTCAACTAAAAGTGAAAGTCACTCATTAAAAAATCACTTAAGTAAAAGTCTTAAAGTAGCTACTATTAAATGTACTTAAGTATTAAAAGTAAAAGTACAAACAAAGAGAACAGGTACAAATATTTGTTGCTCTCCCAATCTTTATTAAGTTTAACTCTTCCTCCCTCCCTCAGCTCCCTTCACCTCTTACTCCCTCTCTCCATTCCTCCCTTACGTTAAGTCCACAAACTTGCGGTTCATCTAAAGCAGAAGTTGATTTTCAAAATTTCTTGAGTTCAGTCGTGCTCTTCACGGGCCGAATACAAGTCCTGCAATGCCAAACAGTCGTTCACAGGCTGCAGAAGCAGGCAGAGGTGTGTTCAGCTTTGTGCAAGAGCACGAACAGTCCGTACGATCCTCTTCAAAATAAAATGTGAAAATAAGTGTAATTTATATTCACATTTTATTATGTAGCGAGTAACTAAGTTGACAATTTAAATGTAACGAAGTAAAAGTATCATTTTTTAATTTTTAATGTAGTGAAGTAAAAGTAAAAGTTGCAAAAAACATATAAACTCAAGTAAAGTATAGATACTCCCAAAACATACTTAAGTACTGTAACTAAGTACAATTACTTTGTTCCTTTACACCACTGCCTATGGTCCGATCTACGCAATATAAAGACCAAAAAGAATGAAAAAAATCCATTCAGTATATCCACTGCAAAGCAGCACAATAGTTGACCAATCCTTGGTCCATGAGTCCATCCAATCCCCTGTCTCCCCTGCTCTGCACCGTCCCGCCTCCTCCCCACTACCTCCCTCATGTACCGGTGAGCAGCTAGCTGCACAGCTACTGAAGCGTCATGGAGCCGGAGAAGACCAGCACCAAAACCAGGAGGCCGCTTCTGGAACGGGTAGGCTCCGTCAATAGATTTTAGCATATGTTAGCCACTCATCGTTAGCATTGTAAACTGAGCTGGTGAAGACACGCCGAGAAACATAAATCCTCGCCCACAATCGGCTCTGCTCTGATTGGCTAACAGTGGTGACGCCAGACCCGCTTCGCCGCCGGTGAAATGTCTACCGCTGCGTGTTACAAGGGGGATGACTGTCGTGTTTGTTACTTTCAGCTCTGAGAAATCTCATTTATCTTCAACGCCAATGAATATTTTCTGCCGGCCGGCTTCTTGCTCTATTGGAGGGGGCGTGTTGCTAGGAGGCGACATGAGCTGGGGGGCGGGGTCTTGGAACTCTGAGGGGAGGGGTGAGTGAAGGGGGGCAGGCTGCGTTTTTCAGATCTGTCTCAACAGCCAAACTGTTTTCAGATCGTAGACCCGAGCTTTAACTGCAGGCTAACAGCTGAGGTGTTTATGCCACAAAGTTTTTCTTTTTTACAATATTGTATTTCAACAACATACCTGTCCACCTCCAGTGGTGCAGTCTGGTTAGTGGGTAAACTGTGGCATACTCTCTTACTGTATGTTCACACCAAAAGTGTCAAAATCGCTTGTCGACGCTTTGGCCGGTCTCACCGCGCTGCTTGGCAGTTGAAAACACACAGAAGCACACAGGCAGGGGACTCAATGTGAGCGGCCGGAGGGGTGGGGCTTACAAAGCTGCATCTCCTTTCACTCTCGTTTTCACACTTATATGTAAATATATAAAGATTGAACTAAAATAAGACAAGTAAACAGACATACACAGTCTTGTGACCCTTAAACAGCAGCTTATTTGATTGTTATGACTTTACCCCCCTTTTTATGAAACATTTGCACAAAGCCGGAGGTTATATGGGGGGTTGGAACATGTATATGTGATGCACATTGGACTTCTGTTCCCTCTTTCACCGTGGATCACACTTTGGGGGCTGGAGACAGCAATAATACGTTTTTCCTGCCTTGTTTTCGCATTGGAATCCAGATCGGCCTGTAATTGGCTGACGCCTCGTTCGCGCTGCTGCTCATTTGCATAAAGTTGAGCTTCTCCCAACTTCAGCTCATCGTTCGCTCCACACTGATCGTGACGCTTTCAATGCGTTGCTCGTGATCACCGCCGCCTTGATCGGCCCTCAACGCCGGCGATCATAGAAAATGAATGGCAGCTGGACAGCACCGACGCTCAGACCGCTTCTGGTGTGAATGTACAGTTCGGGCCTCCATACACTGAAGACAGTTTTGCCACATTTTTACCTGATTTACACACGGCCACTGAAAACAGCTCTGAGACCCACTTATGGGCCTCCACCCACAGGTTGATACTAGTAGACACTGCACTCGTAGATTGTATTTGGCGCATGATCCTTCATCCAAAGGCTGACTCGTCATTTCTGAAGACTTCGAGTTCATTTAAACAGCGCACATGAGCTATCAAGACACTGTCTGAATTATAAAATCTGATGATCTGATGATCTCTCACTGCCGCTATGATGCGCGTCTGTCTGCGTCTTTACGCACCGGCACACAGAAGTGCGCGCTCCCAAAAACGCTGAGCGATTCAGAGGCATTTAGATCAAATGTGCACAGGTACATGGGCTGCACTGCAGAGTGACAGACAACGACAGTAACAGCCATATTTAAAATGGAAAATATCAGGCCTGTAGACCACAGAGTGGATCGTGGTTGCATCAGACAGAGAATGAGTCCTCCTGCACAAAATGGGGCCCAACGCACAGCGTTTTGCGCATATGGAGGTGCAGCGCTGGACAGTGCCAGTGTGATAATAAATAAAAATTGACTGAAAATTAACTCATGAAAATCACATGATGCTTTTGAATTCTGGTTCAACAGAATAATTAAAAAAAAAAATCAAACTGACCTAATAAAAAATGATGGTACCACTAGAAAAGATTGAATCCTGTCAGACAGACAGTGCTGCAGGTGAGCATGCAGTGGGCTGACACCAGAGAGGCTCCAACCTCATCACTGTCAGCTTCTCCTCAGTGAGGACGGCCTGATGGGGCAAAGAGCTCAGGAGAAATCCAAAACATGGCTCTCACATGGCCTGTCCACATGGGCGTAGAGCCTGTTCAGCATGAAGATCTTATATGGCGTTAGTGATTGAATAAAAACACCACAACATGTAATCTCCACCACAGAGGAGCTGTCAATCAAAACTGTGAGAAAAGATGCTGAGTCATGTGATTGATGCCCAGCTGAGAAAATATGCTGAGTCATGTGATTGATGTCTGCAGCTGTCCGTCCATATTTTTGTTTTTCTGTGAGCAAAAATACTCAAAAAATCTCAACAGTCAGATTTTTTTCAGGAAGTGATGGTCATGGCACAAAGAAGAAGTGACTACTTTTGGTTGTGAGCTGAATGCGAGGAACAATTTGACTCTTGTATATATTGTAAATAGTTTTTTCTTATGTATTTGAACTATCCTGAATTCCTGTAAAATTAGGCCTGTCACGATACGCGCGAGCGGCCCCGTCTCCCCCCAAAGATCGCATGAGCGACAAATGCTCACTCCCCTATAAATCCCCTATAGAACCGATGCACCCCTGTTTTAAGAGAGATAGACGTAGTGAGCCATCTTCTCATTCAGTCTGGTAGAAAGAGAGGAGGAAAATAAACTTGCATGCACATGTCAGTTTATCGCGGCAGGCAAACTTACCGAGGAAGTTTTTATTTATTGTTCGATTTTATTTATTGATTATCGTGACAGGCCTATGTAAAGTCATTGCTAAGTGACATGACCATACATGACCCATACATGACCTTACATAACCCTCTCCTTACTACTGACTACATTCCCACACATACACACACTACATGACCGTACATAGCCCTCTCGTTGCTCCTTCTCCCCAGAAACTCAAGTTATTCCCATGAACTTGCTGAACTTACTGCGCCTGCAAGGCCATCTGCCTCACCAAACTCAACCCCACGTGACCACATACAATGTTATAAAAGGGAGAAGACACTGTACTAGCTTCAGTTCAACTCTCAGACTGCTTGACACTCTGTATGGTTGTAACTCCTTGCTGCAAGTAAAGCTCCATTCGATTGCATCCAGCTGCTTCTCATCATCTTTATTCTGAATAAATGTCAGGAGATGGTATGAACCAACTGAGCTATCTTAGGACTGTAAAGGGAAAAATCCTGACACTGAACATTTTTGGGAATAACTCAGCTAAGAATATCAAACGCTTTGGAGGTTTGTGCTCTCTGAGAACCTCTGCTTCTGTTTTCATTTCTGATCTCTGTATTTTTAAGTATCTTTGATTGTTAATGTACTCTTCTGCTGAAACTGACTTGGTTTCTTTCTTAAGCTTCATAAGAGAAAGTAATTATAATCTAAGAGGAATAGAGATTTTAAAAAACAAAATTTAGGACAAAAATGATGGGTTGTTGTCTTCCTGTTAATATTAATATTTAAAGAGACTGTGAGGAATTTCTAAGTAATTACAAAAAAGTCTCCCTTTTAGATATATGCCTGATCAAAATACGCACTTGAAGATGAGTTTTAAAGCATCAAAATAGGTTATCTATAAATGCTATTCCTTAGCTCTGTGGTCGGGTCGGACAGGGCTGGACTGGCCTGGATACTCAACTTCAGGAACAAGACAATTAAAACTAGAGCAAATTTTTTATTATTTTATTATTTTATATTACATGTCTTAGAGCACCGGGCTGTAAGTAGCCGGCTACAACTACGATAACAAGTTTTCCAAAAAATGCTTGTTGTCACACATCAAAAACTACCACTACGTAACTAGAAAGAGATACATTACCTCGTGGCTTTGCATCCTGTAAGTTGTTGAAAAAAGAAGTTGTAAAGCAATGCGGAGTTCTGAGGAAGGTCTGAGCTGCATTCATTCGCCTCAAACAAAAACAAGCTTTGGATTGTAAACGTCGGTGGTCCAGTTGTAGTCAGAAGTAGGAATTTTGAGCTCCAAGTAGGAAGCTGAAACTGGAACGTCCCCCGAAGTCTGAATTTCCTCCTGGGAACTCGGTGAAACCCGCCACGCCCGAGTTGACAATGGAAGATGGATGCCCCCAGTGTGAACAGTTATTTAGCTCCTGTAATAATCCATTTATTTGCACTTCTGACTGGGGTGTGTCGCTCTAGATCAGCTGTATACATAGTATTGTTAGACTTATATTTACAAAAATGCTGCCATAGTGATAATCACATTCTTCATGTGATATTTGTGAACAACAACGCAGGGCGTGCTAACAACAGCTAACAATAGCCTGGTAGATCGACATGTTTTTTTCCGACTTCAACTGGAACGCCGATAAGTCAGAGATGATGTCACTCCCAGTTCCGAGGTTACTGGAACGCAGCATTACGACAGTCGCCGCGTGTGCTCATGGGTAGCAGAGTCTTAATGTCGCCGGTAAAAGATTCTCCTCACAGTCCCTTTAACAATATATAACAATGAGAGCAGGTTGACCATCAGCTGCGGGCTGTGGGCTGGCAGGTCATCTGAACCTGTTTATGAGAAAGCAGCAGGTCAAAAATGTCTTCAGCAAAAAGCAAAAGCCCACATTTAAACTCACTTTATTTTAAACTAGTTCCAACTAAACTCCATTTCAAAGCATTGTTAATTTTGGTCTGAGGGGCTGATTTTTCAGTGAATTCTTAAGTTTCTGCAGATAAAACCAGAGCGATGGACCATAAAACACTGATGAGATCATTTAGACTTTTTCACAATTTAACCTGACTTTAAAATTCTCTTTACTGTATGTTAAACTTTGATTTTAGGAACAATCTATAAACAAAAACATACCAAATGACAATAAAAACAAGCAACCTGTGCTCCCATTGTGAGCTAATTGTTCAGGTAAGTAAAGAACATTCCAACCTGCATTTTGAATAAAATAGAATAAAATTAATCTTTATAGTTTTATTTGCCTCGGTAGAACATGAGACAGACAGAACTAAAGTACAAATATAATCATACATATATTTGAATAAAAACAGGTATAATAAAAGAAAATAAAAGGAAGAAAAGTCGGGGTAAAACACAATCTAATAAAATACAAACAGCATAAGAGTGGAGTAGTTTGGGTCATTTGAAAGGGTTCGTCACTCTGTTGAATTCAGGATGTTGATGGAGTTTGGAGTAAAAGTATTTAAAATTGTTGAAATTAAAACATGTCATTTTCTAAAGAGCCAAACTTTTGCAAATTTTAGGGTTATTAAAAAATAGCTGTCGCAGAAAGTCTCTGTATTATTTTTTTTTATAAATCTAAACTCAAATGCAGATAACATCTCAATTTAGTTAGATATATAAAACATTTCCATACAAGCATATAAGCATATGATTGAATGAAAAGAACAGAAAGAAGAACAATCTTATATTATCTGCCCCTTTTAGGCACTTAAAAAAATAAAAAAACAACACAATGACCAACATAATTCACAACAATAATAATAAAATAAAACAGCTGTCATCAACACTGCTGGTCTCAAATTCTTTTTGATTCTCAACAACAACAAGAAACAACCACCAAAATAATACTAATAATGATAATGTTTGAGAGATTTCATCAGTAACAAAAATGGTAATGGTACTTATTTAACATCCTGCCCTTAAATGTTCTCTTAAATGTAAATTTTGATATGGATTGTTTAATGTCTTTGGTTAGATTATTCCATAAATTAACCCCTTTAACCCTTTAACTTCCTTATGAAAATTTCCAGGAAAATGTCTTTTTTTGGCATATTGGGACACTAGTGCAATGTTTTTTTTACGTCCTAAATATTTACAAACCATTAACCTCTGCCAAATGGCTGAAGTGGAAGTTTAGAGTCAAAGAAGCGTTTTCATTGTAAAAGTGGAAAAAAAGAAATAAAAAATCAGGTTAAAAGTCATTTTTGAAAAATACTTATAACTTTATGAATGTCACAGTCAATTCAAATAAGCCATTTCTTTCTTTCTCTAAATGTTTTTATAACACTACATATACCTATTTAAAAAAAAATCCCCCTTTTTGATAAGACAAGATGCTTTTTTTCTTATATTCAACCCCCACTAAATAGATGGCCCAATCAGGTTTAAGAAGTTTGAAGCATTTATGAATAAGACACAATTTCTCCAAGTTTGGTCTCCCAAGTGGTTGAGCTGGGAGTTAAAGGGTTAATACCGTGTATACCTCCATCTCAGTCAGTCTTATTTCCACTTAATTTTTACTTCTTTTCCTTCATAAGGAAGTTAATATTGCTGAAAGGCTCATGCTCTTTTCATTTAATTTCATTTAGTTGTATTTATGCTATTTTCTATTTTTATTCTAATTACTTATGGTTTCATTTTTAAGTCTCCTTCTTATATTTCTCTTGTATCCTGCTGCTGGTAATCTGGAATTTCCCCCTGTGGGACTAATAAAGGTATATCTTATATTATCTCTTATGGATTACCAAGGTGTCATAGAAAGATCCTGGAGCATGAGGGGCAGCAGCGCCCCCCGCTGCCTCACCGGGGTCAGTACAGACTGTGATTTTGTTCACTGATACACTCAGAAAGAGCCCAGTTAAAGTTCCTGCAGGAGAGAGGACTGGACTTTACGCTAATGCAAATGTCTCTTTAGAAGAAAAGTTAGAAAAGTTGCATGTATTCATTATTCAGCAATGGAGAGGAGCTGGAAATTTAAAAGTTTAACTTCATTCCACTCCTTTTTGAAATGTAAAAGAAGTTAAATTGTGAATTTCACAGCTTGTTTATATTTGCTTTTGGATTGTTTGCTAAAACTGCTGAATTTTCATTGTACTGAGTTCTTTGTTTGTCCAAAAACATTTTCAATTATTGTCTTTTACATTTTAAAAATAAATATTCATTCATTCAAAGTTAAAAATACAGTCTGAGCTGATTTCTATCACATAATCTGATTTAATTTTACTGTTTGAATCCTCGTCTGCAGGAGTGTGCAGAAACATTTAGATCATGAGCTATTTCACAGCATTAAAAATCATCTTAAAGCTGGATTCATCTGGAAAAGAAAGCTCACTAAAACTACTTAAAACTCTGCCTCTTTTATCAAGTATTCGCAAATCAGGACAAAGATGAAATACTCACATAGATCATTTTCCATCCTGCTGCACAGACCCTGAAGGCATCACGGGCGGACTCAGGTTTGGTTTAAGAAGATTCACTGTGCATGAAAACAGACGCTACAAGAACACCAAATGTACAAATCAACTGAGTGAACTGTATATTTCTGTCTTACAGCCTTCCAAATGAAGACACAATATAAAATAAACATTTGCAGATAAAAAGTTAGCATGTAAGACATAAAATTAGTTAAAGCTTGTCTCATCTTTGATCTAAAACATTAAAAAATTAGTTTATTTTTCCCTCATGGTTTCATTTCTTTTGTTTAAATCTGATCCTCCAGTGCAGGTTTGTTCACGTCCATGTTAGCTGTATATTCTGTGGTGTGACCTTTATCAAGCCTTTTTCATTATACCCAGAATGAAGAATAAAATCATTAAGTTATGTTTAAATTAAACAAAAAGGAAACCCATCTGGTTTTGTCTTAATAGGTTAAGGATATTTCATTTGACTGAAAAGTCAGACAGGAATGAAGTGTGAAGAAGTGAAAGCTTTGGAGCAACCTGAGGCTAAACGATGACATCACTGCAGGAGATAAACATGAATTTACATTTAATCACATCATTTCCTGTCTGATGAAAAATATTTAATTCTTATTCTCACATTCAGTCCAAACTGACTGGAACTCTTATGGACTAAAGATGGACAAATGCAGCTCGGCTGTTTTCAGTGTTTAGAAGCAGGCTGAGTCCCGGTAAAAGGCCAGAGCCTCACTTCCTTACTTTACTTGAAGTGTTGCTATGACTACGAGAACAACTCACCCAGAAACAGCAGAGGTCAAATGTCAGATTATACAGATGGACATGTTTACAGATGTGGGACATGCTTCGTCAAACATGAAATAAACTCAGAGCCCAGAATGCATTGGTATCCTCCAGTTTGTGTTATGTTCCTGTGAATTTTAATTTATTGATTTTAATAGTTTTATAACTATCTCAGTTGCTATTGTGATTATTTGTGTTCAGTCACATGTGCATTATTCATTTCTTTTTTTCCATGTTTACATCCGCCAAGGAGGTTATGTTTTCGGAAGAGTTTGTTTGTCTGTGAACAAAATAACTCGAAAAGTTATGGATGGATTTTGATGAAATTTTCAGGAAATGTTCAGCATGGGAAAAGGAAGAACTGATTTGATTTTGGTGTTGATCCAGATCAGCGTCTGGCCGCCATGGCGAAAAATGTGATTTTTGTGAATAACTACTGAACTAAAATAGATATCATTATGAATCCAATTGCTAATGGTATGTTTTCATGGTCAAGGAATCTAAATATTTACATGAAATAAAGGTAGGACTAATATTTCTGATCAAAATCACAATATGGTTGAGGACTGTGGCGCTGGCGGAGGTCTGTGCTCTCCGAGTGCTTTTCTAGTTTTATTAATGTGTTGGATTTGTTCTCTGTATTTGGAAAGAAAAACCCCAATAAAAAGTGGTAAAAAAAAAGTGGAGAGCAGCTTCTTAACCTGCTGTACCAAGCTGGACTAAACTCTGAACTGACCCAGCTCCGGAGTGATGTTCACATGTTCATATTTACATGTATGTGGAAAATGACTGCAGGGTCAGAACATTATTGCTATCAGCCTGGTTATGATGTAGTTATCACTGTAGTTGTTTCTGGGCCAAAGGTTTCCTTTTTGCAAATGAAACACTCCAGGGATCGATTGCTGCTTTCATACACTGCCTGGCCAAAACATAAGGTCACTCTTATATTTTGTTGTCCCTTTATCTTTGATCACAGTCTCATTCTCTGTCTCATTGTTTCTTTAAGCTTCTCCAATGTCACAGATCTGTCCCAGATCACAGCACTGCCCCCACAGGCTTGGACAGTAGGCACTAGGCATGATGGGTGCATCGCCTCACCTCTTCTTCCCCTGATGCTCCCATCACTCTGGAACAGGGTCAATCTGGACTCATCAGACCACATGACCTTCTTCCAGTCCTCCACAGTCCAATCTTTATGCTCCCTAGCAAACTGAAGCCTTTTTTTTCTGCTTAGCCTTACTGATTAGTGGTTTTCTTAAGGCTACACAGCTGTTCAGTCCCAATCCCTTGAGTTCCCTTCACATTGTGTGTGTGGAAATGCTCTTACTTTCACTATTAAACACACCCCTGAGTTCTCCTGTTGTTTTTCTTTGAATTGATTTGGCCAAACGTTTAAGTGATTCACCGATCACCATCATTCAGGATTTTATTCTGACCAACCACATTTCTTCCTTGAAGACGATGGTTCCCCACTATCCTTCCAGTTTTTAATAATGTGTTGGACAGTTCTTAACCCAGTTTTAGTAGTTTCTTCAATCTCCTTAGATGTTTTCTCTGCTTGATGCCAATGATTTGACCCTTCTTAAACAGACTAACATCTTTTCCACGACCACAGGATGTGTCTTTGACATGGTTGTTGAAGAAATGAGAAGCTGCTCATTGCATCAGCTGGAGTTAAAGAACTTGTTTATCACCCATGCAGTAATTATCCAACAGGAGGCTCATACCGTTTTGCTTAGTTATATCCAGATGGTGACTTTTATTTGATCGGGCAGTGTATTATAAAATGAATCGAGCCGAACACAGCACAGAAAAACTAACGATCCAGGAGAGGGAACCATCTTAAATGTCATAAAAAAATGTTGGTTTGTGGCACTGTAATCTGACAGAATGAGACCAAACCACAGCAGGCAGATTCTTTGTTAACCCAACCATTTATTTTGGACAGATCTTCTCAAACCGAAGTGAGGTTTTACATAAAACTTCTGAAAAACAAAAACAAGCGCAGGAACATAAAAATGTTGGATCGGAGGTTTGGAACCTCAGATGTTGAAGATTCTCTGATAATATTTCCCATGATTGGAATGGCCTGGCAGCTCATTCAGTTCCCCTTGTGGAAACCCCTCTCCGGATGGGACAAAGGGAGGGAGAGGAAGAGACGGGGGGCCGGGGTGAGGTGAGTGAGGGGAGGCGTGGGCGTGTCTCCGGGTTTACATGGCGAACAGGATCAAGAACGCCACCATCAGACAGAACAGACCCATAGCCTCAGACAGGGCGAAACCCAGGATGGCGTAGGAGAAGAGCTGCTGCTTCAGGGAAGGGTTCCTGCAGGGGGGCAGAGACAGTCGGTTAATACAGGAAATTAAAAAGGACACGAGACAGCAGGACCATGATAAAGACCTTCTCACATCCAGATCTACTTCTGCCATGTTGGCCTTCTCTACTGCAGCCTTTACCACAGCATGAGGAAATCTTTAGAAACAGTTCAACACAAAATTCAACTGGATCATGATTTATTTATCTACAAGGATTCTGACTTAATGGCAGAAATACAGTCAAATAGTGGCACCAACACCCAACCAGCCCCACCTCAGAGTTTCTCTGCATTTTAAGGGCAGAAAAGCACCTGATCAAACTTTCAAATGCACCAGATTTGAATGAATGAATATTTTATTTGGTTACAATATACAGTAAAGAACTTAAACTTATAAAACAAAACATATAAACATAAACAAAGCTAATCATTTTCTAAATAAAAAAAAAAAAATGGGGAAAAAAAAAAAAAAAAAAAAACACAATTAAACTCTGTAACCAAAAAGGAACAGGTTGAATCCGAGGCTTATTTTTGCCTTATTCTGTTCAATCCATGTAATTACCTAGAAAATCCATCATAAAAGGAAAATCAAAACAAGTTTTACACTGAATTGTTCATCATAACACTTATTACACACCTAAATCATAGTCCCTTATTATTTTACCTTTTGTTTTTTTGGAACTCAGAGATCCCGAAAATTTGTTCTATCATTGCTTTTTTCAAAGACACTCAACCCCCTTAAATTATCTTTTCTCTTAATTAAGAAAAAATAGTGGAAGGAAGACTTATTTTTTGCTTGAAATAGCATTTCTAAGTTTTTTAAATATACAATATTGAGAAATTTTAATGTCCCAGACTATTAATCACTTAAGTCTGATTGTAGATGCAGAAATAACTCTGACCTTAGCATTTCTAACTGGTTATTATCAGCGTGTTAGCCACAGAAAATATTTTAGATAAAAAAGGTATTAAAAAGCGGTTTGTTAGCTTTATTTTACCGTAGATGTCGGTGTGAGAATTATGTGTGCAAAACTAAGATCATCCGTTCAAAACAAAAATAAAAGCAACATTAAGCTGGGACTGATGATGGAGCTCCGTCTCTCCTGGGTGTGACAGTCTAATTCTGCGTTCACACCAAACGCGACTTTGTAACCATAATCACATCGCCCACTGAAGCCACGTCGTGTGTCAGTAAGTACCTCATTTTGGCCGCCGTCGCACAGTGACGTCACATCCACTCAAGTTTCACTGCGATCATGTATCATATAATAGGATGTATAAGCTGACATTATTTCAACCATTTCCTTTTAGCTTATCTACCAACCACAAAACTCTGCAGCTGATGATGCAGCAGCATCATCTGAGTTCTCTGTGGCTCATCTAGGCGGAACTAATGTCCTCACTGATTAATGTTTCCACAGGGACATGGATTGCTACTCTGTGAACCAGAATATAAACCTTCTGTTAAGGGTACATCACATGCGCACACATCGCTGATTGGCACAGGAGACATCGCCTGAAAACAGGGCTGAAAGATTTATCGTTTTCAGATCGAAATCGCAATTTTAGACAGTGCAATTTTGTGATCGCCAAAGCAGCAATTTTTTGCTGCGCTCCTGACTGACTCAGGATCTGTTGTGTCAAATATTATACACATACTGTTTTACAAATTTGTAGACAATCTATATGTTAAAAGTGCTGGTAAGCAGGTCAACAACACAAAGCCTCTGTTTAGGAGTAGAAGTTAATGAAAACAGGTTATTTCTCATCACTATTGAAGGTGAATAATGTGTTAAGTGTTTTTCATCATTTATTTCCTTACTGTTGTCTGTACGGGAAGCAAAGTGAATTTTGCACTGAAGTTTGATTTGAAAAAAAATCGTGAATTGCAAAATCTGCCAGAAAAATCACAATTCAGTCTTTTCCTAAAATCGTTCAGCCCTACCTGAAAAGATCTTTTTCTACTTTATCAACAGAGCGACGGGTGATGTGTTCGCCTTAACGAGGCCGTCATGTCGGGAGGGTTAGCCCTGCCCCATCACGGCTGTTCATTGACTTTATATGGAGAGTGATCGTCGAGGTCACAAAGTCATGTTTGGTCTGTATACGGTTTAATAACACTCCTGCAGCTCAGTGTGGTCTCCCTTCAGCCAAACTCATGTGATCAATGTGAGCACAGGTATGCACCATTTTATCAAAACAATATCAGCAAAGACATAACTGCCTCAAGCGATAATCACATCAGCAGATTTTAAACATTTGGATGATATTTACAGTTGATATTATGGCACAGATTTTCCAACATTTCTTTCACAAGTTGACGAATATTGACAGAATGTACTAACGTACCAATGTGGCCCTCTTCACCACAACTTTGTTGAATCAAAAGCATCTTTAATTAAAGTAGAATAGCACTTTAGAAGATCTGTGCACTTCATGTGCAGTAACAAGTCTGTTTTTTTGTTTGTGTGTTTGTTTTGTTTTGGTCCTTATGTCATCCTGGATGTGTGCTACTCCTGTGCCTTTAAAATTACCCTCTTGGGGATAAATAAGTTCTTGAACTAAATTGAACAAAATGTGGAGGCTTCGTGCTCTTGACATTAAATATCTGGATCACACTGACATCAGAAATATTAGGTTGAACATAAACTCCACATCGTGCATCCTGCTCATACTTCTGCACATTTGCACCGCTGGTCTTGGGCACAGTATGAGAAATGTGAACAGCTGTGCTTGGATACGAGATACTTAATGAATCATTGCATGTTGTGAGGTGGTTTACCACACACAGCTAAAGTTTGTTAATGTTTACAACATGGAATAAAGAAAGCTCTGATGTTTCATTTTAGATTAAAATTGAAATATCTTAAAAACAGCCTTCTGCAGAAACATTCAGGAGGTAAAAACTTAAATTCTGGTTATAAGTGGAACATGCTGAGGTCTTTTTGTTGCCTTAATGATGAGAAACTCTCCTTTTCACTATTTTATCTGTCAGTTTATACAAATGAGCCCAGCTTACAAGATGAAGATGAAATCCAGGCTAATCAGAAACTTCAGCTTTGATTTAGAGAGTTCAATCTGAGACTTGAGCTGCAGCAAATGACAAAGTTGTTGTTGCACTAAAAAAGCATGAAGTTAGACACCACAGAGACGAGGGCTGAACGATTTGAGAAAATTATTTAATTGCAATTTTTTCCCCCAACATTGCGAATTACTCTGGGATTGTTTTAATGTCCCTCATCTTATGTATTCTTAAACATAAGCACTAGATCATTTTATAGTAAAACCAATGAGATTAAATCAATCTAAGGATAAAAGATTTGAGAAAAGTGGAGAAGTGAAGAACAGAAGCAAAATAGGTGTGAAATTGCAAAAAGAAAATGGCAAACAAATTCAAAAGTGACTAAGGAAAATTGATTATAGCAGCAAAATTGGGATTAAATTTCAAAAACCATGTAAAAATTCCAAACATGGTCTGACAGTGGCCAAAAAAAAAAAAAAGATGAATGGGAGCGAGATGGGCATAAAGTTGTAAAAAACTGGGTTAAAAAAAAAGGTTAAAATAGGCATGAAATTGCAAGAAACTACATCACAATGCCAAAATGTTCAACACATTTTGGGTTAAAAATATTGCACTGTCTGCGATTTGAAAATTGCAACAAGCCATATTGTGATTTAATCTAATTTGCAATTAATTGTTCAGCCCTAATAGAGAGTTTTTCTAGACTGAGGCTGGATCTCAGTGGCAGAATGACTTCTTTCTTGCTGAAAATGCAGAAACAGGAAGCAAACTGAGTTTGAACATGGCAGTTCTATTTTGCCTTTAACATTAACATCAAGAAATGGCAGGCTGCAGCTCCCTGCATCAAAACAAGACATACTTTAAGCTTCATTATTGTTTTTTTATCATTTAAACTGGCAGTTTAATGTGGGAAACTGCCATTAAAATAACAAACAGATACATTTTGCTCTCTGTTATCCCAGCAGAGTGACTGTCCTGCATTAACACCCCAAAGTAAAAAACTGCTCTCCATCTTTTTTACATCACTTCCTGTCTTCTTTCTGAGCTGTAAACCACTCATTATCTCAGGTTGCGAAGGCTGAATGAATAAACCAGATTAGAAGAATTAACCTGGCATAGCCGATGATGAGGCTGCCGAACACTGTTCCGATTCCAGCTCCTGATCCGGCCACGCCCACTGTGGCGGCACCAGCACCGATGAACTTGGCGGCAGTGTCGATGTCCCGGGAGACGGCGCTGGTCTGGAAGGAGCGGGCTAGGACTGCAGACTGGCTGACGGGCAACAGAGCCTGCAAGACGAGGGAGAGGGAATAATGTACTTCATGCTGCTAATGCATCCTGATGGAGCAGCGAGACTTTGGCTGAAGTGGAATCGTCCTTTTTGTTCAGGAAGGTTCTTAAATGAGAGAAATGATCCAAAGTAGTTCATGATAAGAGCTGTCTGAATAGTCTAAATGCTTAGGAAAGGAAGCTCAGTGCTTCCTTTAGCATCTCCTTTAGCATAGGATACACCGGACCATCCTTTAGGAAAGGAGAGACGAAAGGAACACCCCATAATGCACTGCGAAAGGTGATGTATATAAAATTGGCACCTGCTGCAAGGCATTATGGGGCATTCATTTCTTCTTTACTTTCCTAAAGGATGTTACAGTGTTTCCTACCCGCCAAATGCTTACGGGAACATAAGGAAAAAGGACGACGAGTGTTTTTTGGACTATCAAGATATGTAGACTTTATAATACTAAGTAAACATTTTTTTGCAGGTGTAGAGAAAAAATATATGCTTCAAAGTCAGTGCTTTCAAAAATACAACATTTAGTTTATTTCTTTATTAATCATTTTTAAAATGGTGGATGGCTAAACAGTTAAATGTTATACTTAAAAAAGAAAATGATTTAAAGCAATTATTTTTCTCCATATCTGCCTACAATGTTGAATAACAAACATCTGTGTCACTTGTTCCATATATCTATGAAGTGAGTCATGCCAATAATAAGACTGGATTGTTCATGTTAACAGGTAAAGTCAACACAAAACAACCCTGTGAGGTGAAGCAGAGGACCAAGATGCTTGTTGTAGTTCATTTTTAGAACATTGTAGTTCGTTATGTCTTACCTACATCACAAGAAATCATTATGCATATATATGACGCTAAAATGAAAGTGCAGTTCTCCTTTCCTTTACTCTTTTTCCCTCCTTTCCTTAACCTCATGATGTTTTCCATCAGAGTTAAGGAAAAGTGGTTAGGAAAGGACTTAGGAGGTGACCATTTGGCTGCAGCCCTGGACTGATGAATCACTTTACTGCTGTCAGATCATGTCGAGGACCTAAATAGGTATCTTACAGCATCATTTAGTTCTGGTTTCACGTGTGGGTAAAAGGCCCATTGCTGTGATGATCCTCCCGTGTGGAGTGAGCTCATGTTTGGGTCACGTCTGTTTCCTCAGAGAGCTCAGAGTTTACAGATGAACCACCTGAGCCCATCAGTGAGAACTCATCTCATTAATCTGATCTATAGATGAAGACAGGTGAAGGACCAGAGCCTGAGGGACCCACCTGCTGCTCCACTGTGACTTCAGGTCTGTTGAAGATGGAGACGGAGACTGGCCGGGCGAGGACTCTGGACCCCCCACGCAGCTGCACACACAAAAGCACATTTTCACACACAGGTACGACGAATACCTGACCTGAGGGAGCGACTGAGGGGAAAATAAAGTTCTACCTAATCTAATTGAAGCATATTTACTGCAGCAGACAGACAGATGTACTCCATTATTCATGAACACTAGGGACAACACTGGATTTATGTCAATGTGTGATATTTCTGTTATTTCACTCTCATTTTCACTTGATTTAACCCGTTTCTTTAATGCAGACAGGCCATGTGAATCAGAAACAGACAAAACCAAAACACATTTGGTTACTTAATAATTTTTACTGTTGATGTACAAAACTGAACATTCAGTGATGAGGTAAATCTTATATGCTCCTGAATTCTGAAATTATTGCAGACTATTTATGTGAAATATATTGCAAAATTGTTCTGCAAAAATATTGTCAGGAATTTCCATATCTGCTGATTCTGACATTTCAGTTTTTCAGGCAAATATCTGCCAGTATTGATATTCTTCTGATAATGATATGCATTCCGAGTGAACACTCAAACACAAAGTACCAGTAAATTCTAAGTGTGCACAATATTGGATTTCTTACCAACATCTGACACACTGATAATTCAAAACTTAGATTGGCCAGTATCAACGCTAATTAATATAAAATGACTGATGGTTCTTTTTACATCACACCTACCATCATATATAAATGTATTTTGTGGCAGTAACAGAAGCTGCAGCTGCTCTGTTAAAGCCAACGCTTGCATGCTGACAGAAAATCTGGAGGCTTATACTTTCAGTTTAAGATTAACATGTTAAAAAAATCCACAAAATTTTAGTAAATATATAAAGGTTAAAATATCAGCAGAAATGTTTACATCCGCCGCTATATTAGACAATAATGTTATCCCTAGAAAATTCTTGACAAATTTAAAGCTAAGCAGCAGGACAGCGATAGGGACTGATCTTACTTTTAAAGGTTGAATGGCATTCATCTTGGAGGAAAACTACGTACTGAAATAATAACATGCTGGTTTGACAAAAATCATGTTTATTATCTTCTTGTCATTCTGTAGTTGATGATCCTTGCCATAACAGAAACTTAAGATATTATGGTTTTTACTTTTCTATATTTAAATAGTTTTTCAACTGATTTAAGGGGTGAATTTCATGATAAGACTTGAATATACAGGACAGGTTAAATTATGACTAGAAGGAATTAAAATACTGCTTCAAGAGGATTACCTAATATTGATTAAACAGTAATTAACAGGGTTAACAGAATAAACTATGTCCAAAGACAAAAAAAGCCTGTCAGACTGACTCCAGAGCTGCTGTGTGAATTATTCTTCCAGCCCTGTCTAAAACTCCAGAGTGACTCCATGGTGTCAGATGTAAATATGGGACTTTGTCCTCTACACAGACGTCCCACAGGCTGCAGGTCAGCCGACATAACTGCAGCAGGAGGCATGAACCCAACATGGCTGTCACTTGAACTGCCCTTGGAGATAAAAATGGAGACTGAAGAGCTCACGGAGTCATGGCATGTTGGAGTGAACCTCCTTTTGTCTTCTGCAAGTGTGTCAAGTGTAAAACACCCAAAGCTGAATCCACTTTAACTCCCAGCTCAGCTGTTTGGCAGACGTCATTCAGGAATAATTAACGTTTTAAACAAACATGACATGTAATTGGTTGTTTTCAAGACAAATGTGTATGAAAACATAGGTCATGGTTAAATATTTGTGAAAATATTTGCATGGTTTAATTGGCAGCAGATCTGTAAGAAAGGCACATTTCTTATTACCATATACTTATTTAATTGAAATGCATTAACACCAAACCTTCTGCGCGTTTTTATTTTGAAATGAAAACCGGAAGTGTACATATCTGTTGTTCCGGTACTTGACTTTGCTCAGATTTATCCAGAGAAAATGAATATGCATGTATTTCAGGAGAGCACTTTGCCTCTAATGCTCAACAGCAGCCTTTTTGTATAGCATTAAATGTCAGAGACATGATGGACATTCTCCATGCTTCCATTTAATCTACATAACCATTTACTGATATGATGATATATTAGGGCTGGGTTTAAAAAAAAATCAATAATCGATTTTAATGGATTTCCCTTTAAATGGTTCATAATTGATCCATAAAATCCAAAGATGGATCTTTTAACTTGGGTAGTTTTTTCTTCATTGGACCTGCAGAGAAGCAGCCTGTGGTATCAACCCAGCTAGTCTGGTGTGATCTGCGTTTAGCGTTGCTTTCTGCTGAACAAAATCTCGTCAGATGTTACAGTAAGTAATCAAACAAACACGGCAGAAGCAAACAGCACTATATGGGCACCACCGGAGAGTTTAAAGGCTGACGCTGGACGTATTTCGGATTTTACAAGCACGAAGGAAAAAACAGAAAACAAGTAATATGCAGAATATGCATTAATGTATATAATTAAATTAAGATTAATGTAACTGCTTTGGGTTAATTTCTTAATGCAAAAACAACTTTAATAATGCACCAGGTCAAAAGTCACTTTTTAAGTTTACAGTATTATTTTAACTGAAATATCCCAGACTGAATAAATATCTTATTGTATCGTGAATGGAATCGATTTGACACCTGGTAAAATCGAATCGATCCAGAAAATCTGAATCGATACCCAGCCCTATGATATATACATATAAATTCTGTTATCCATCAAAAACATTGTGTATTTGTCTAAATCAATGTCATTTAAGTTATTTTTGCATTTTTCACAAATTGATTTTGTACCGAATATTTGTTCATTTCTACGTCACAACACAATTAATTGTTGGCTTTTAAAAACTTCAATCACATTAATTGTTGGCTTTTAAAAACTTCAATCACACACCAAGAAAATGTTTTTTTGGTTTGTTTGTGGTTTTCCTTTAAGTGTTAATGGAACCAAACCATGATTTGATTTTGTCTGGTTCTTAAAACATTAAATATCCTTGAATTTAACATCTGCCAAACATTTGAGCAGATAGTTAAACTGTTAAAGCCTGGTTTAGTAAATCTGTGCAAAAGCCTGAGCAGGAGGGTCTGCGCCCTTTACTGATGCAGACGGCTTCACTCATCCCCAAAAAGATGATATGTGTTCTTTAATGTGATAGGATGGCTGCAAAAGGTGAACCTGAACCTAAAATCTTTCCTTCATATACGACAGAATGACCATTAAATGATCCTCTGCCTCAGCAGCTCCTCCTGTTATCGACCTCTGCTCAACACTTCAGCTCTTTCCTAATACAGTGCATGCTCTGCATCTGTTGCCATGGTTTCTTGGATGAAGTCTAGCAGGGTGCACGTCAGGACACGAGTGAAATCACACTGCCAACTAGAGTTTTGCTGAGTATTGCACGGCGGCCTGAGGTAAGCCTGCTAAGGGCAGCACAACCCTCTACAGCACAGATATGACACAGAAGTTTAAACCAGGCTACATAAACCTCACATACTCCATAACCACTAAACATAACCACAAAAACATCAAATGATTAAAGTTTGACGTACCACAGCTGGAGAAGTGACGAATTTGGCGCAGGCATACATGGCTGGAGCTGCAACGACAAGGACAGACAGTCAAACTTCAGGTGTGATCAAACATGTCGGATCAAAATTAGACTTTCACAAGGTCAACACGCTGCAACGACCATGACATAGACACCCGTCACACTGCACGTTAGTTATCTATAAACTCAAGAGCTGATAAACAGGGGGACCTTACAGTCGTCTGATCTCTGAGTAGAAATGTCGACCTATGAGAGCAGCATCAGGCACTTTATAGTCTGACCTTCTGGATAAAATGGACCAACCATATTTCACTCTGCTTCTGAAAGATGTTTAACAATGCGCCTCCAAGTTGATCTACGGTTTTTAGGGAGACACTGTGAATGTGTTCCTGCTGCATGCTTTAGGATATGGCCTTAAGAATCAGAGGAAGGATGGTGTCGACACCAGAGTCTTAAACTTCCACACAATTTAAAGAAAAAGCCTGCAGCATTGATATTTTTTGGCCCAAAGTCCTGGTTACCAAATATAGGGTCTCTCTTTTAATTTAGATACTGCATGGATACTAGGGCTGGGACGATACGCTTTTCTCCTGATCTGATTTTTTACAATCTTTTAGGTGCCAATTTGATTTAAATTGTGATTCTACGATATTGCCGAATTTTACGAACTTTAGTTAGCTTTTTAAACACCAGTGGAAAAGATGAACAATGATGATGCCTACAGACTATATCAGGAAAAATACACATCACATGTGAGTCTGTTTTCAGGATTTATTCATCAATATATTTTAACCAGCTGTTTATACTCTCCCTTCAAAAGCCTGGACTGTATTTAAAAGTGGATTATTAACACAGACTAAAATGAAGCATTTACATTTGGAGAAAAATTTTTTTTTTTTAACAAAAAAATCGTCAAACAAAAGATCCCGATACTTATGTGAATCGATTTTTCTCCCACCCGAAATGGAGATTCCAACATAATATTTAAAACATTCTAAGTTTGGGTCCAAAAACGTTACAGATGCATTTGTGTGGTTCAGACAATGTGCAGACTTTACATTTCTTTTAAGGGATGGTTGTCACTGTTGCTCTTACTGTCACTGTTTCAGCTTAATTGATTACAGTTAAACTAGAAAAAAGGATAAAATGTCATAATCAACCAGAATACAAAGACTGGGGAAGGATGCTAAAGCTTTGGTTCATCCCCTCATGCTATTGTTTATTAAAACAAACTTAAAAGTATCTCCTAATATTTAAAAGTCATACAGTCTCATTGAGTTAATGTCCTGGTCACAGTGAAAACATTCCCGTCTGGGCAGGGATATCCGTCTGATGCTTCTTGCAGGTTCAGCCAAGAGGCTAATCCTATTTCAGACACGACTGCAGAGGATCAACGCCACAGAAACCTTTAAATATTTACAAAGACTCAAGAATAAAGAGTCATAACACTCCTGCAAGGGGATAAAATGTATACTGGAAACTTTTCCAAACTAATATCAAATTATCATCATTCAGCCTAATATGAAATTTTTAAAAGCAAAAGGGGAGACCAACTTAGTGGAGCCTCGTTAAGCTCTGGCTTGATTGATGGCCCACTGCTGATGTCCGAACAGAGCTTTTTTAAATCAGGATATAGATGGAAACAGTTTCTATTGTTCTGAAGATTGACAGTGTCGAAAAGTGTGGGGGAAATTTTTGATGCAAAGTACACAAAAATACAAAATACAGGCTGTAAGGAATCCCAGTAAATGTGGTAAAATATTTTAGGATTAAATGTAGATAGCTGAGATTGAAATCTTAAAATTATACACATTTTTAATCAATATTATAGTTATTACTTTTATTGTTACACTGTAGATGAAGTTTTACGAGGCCTGCACAATATAATTGGCACAATATTTATCAGCATATTAAGCCTTAATTATTGTTAACAGTGCCACACATGCTGCAGGTATTTGCTGTAATCCTGACAAAATGTACAATTGTACTTTAATATTCAGATGAATATGAATTATGGGGATGCTCGTAAGTATCAGTTTAATGTTGGCACAATAACTTCTGATTAAAAAAAAAACAGTTCTTTTAGGGATGCATAATATTATCAGAAAGATACTGTATTGACAGATATTGTAATTTTTGTGGATATTTATAGCTGATATATCTGCCATATTAAGCATAAATCAGCAGCAATATTGGTAAAATAAACAAACCAAGAAGTTTTTCAAGACTTATTTGTTCTCTTGGTTTCAATCAGTAAGTTCCTCACATTCAACGCAGCAAGTCTTCATTCAAGACTTGATGAAAAATATCAGTATCTGTGAAAAGTTTAGAAATATCAGCAAAAATCCAACATCATACATCCCCATTTCTATTCACAAGGCGGTAAAGTGACCTGTTGGACAAACTGATTGGTTTAAATAATCAAACAGAGGAGAAAATATTGGATTAAAAGAGAATTACATAAGAGGTAATTAGGAGACTTGTATTTTGTGCATTAATAATGAACTCCTTTAAACTAGTTTAGAGTCGTTTACCGGAATTTAGTATCATGTAATTTGTGATTCTTCATTAATGAAAAACTTCAATGTTGTTTGAAATTAAACAAATATGTCAGTTTCCGCATCTGCATCACAATATTTTAAGTACATTTTCTTCACATCTGTACAACACTTACTGTTTATCTTAAATGGCAGAACAGTTGTGCTAGAAACAAGAAAATATTCAACAGTGACACTTCATTGTCTTTAATTACAGACACTTAGTGACATTAAGGAGAAGCACTACAGTGCATCTGAATCTTCTGCTGCCATTATAATCATAGCTATAATATCCATGGGAAAAATGTGTGTGTGTATATGTGAGATGTGGATATGTGGCAGAAACTTTAGAATCTGTTAATACTGCTAAACATTTTATTTGCTGTTACCAGTGTTGTGCCGATGATATTGCACATCCCTAACCAGTATCTGCTTATTAGTAAAATCAATTCACAGTGTACTAGGTTGGAATTCTATTGGCTCCATATTTACCCTTAAACATAAATATGATAACCTGACATTCAACATTAAGGATATATAGAATATTTAAGAGTATCACCAGCCACAGTGAATACTCCATCAGGCACTTGACACTGAATTAGTGTGACATCTTCACCAAGATAAAAATAACAGGGATTCCTGCCTGAAGCTCTGCAGGTGAACTCCTGCAGTCTAAGAGAAGAAATTCACTGAAGGTGAGTTTGAGCTTTTATTCTGCATTAATGATTTTTCTGCAGCAGCTTTTCACCTGTGAGCAGCACAAATGTCCCCCCCACTGTCCTGAGGGTCTGATCCTGTCCCTGCAGCGTGGACACGGAGCATCATGAGCTCAGACTTCAGTAAACTTACAGGACAGTCCCCTGATCCACGGGACACCCTCTGTCCTCCTGCAGCCCGGATGCTAAGTTGCTAAGCTAACCGGGCTGAAGGTCACAAACGCCCCGCGGACGGTCACCGCGGCCCGGGCAGCGTGCACGGGGCTCTGCCTGCAGGAGCACACCTGCAGAGGGAGGCCAGCGCGAGCCCCTGAGCAGCCACAGGTGTTTGACAGGTGTGTCCTTGTGTGTGGGGGTGATCCCGGCTCGGTAGGCCCCGGACTGTCAGACATTTTACTTCATGGAGGCAGAGGAGCAGCCCGGCCGTCCGAGCCCGCGGAGCCTGCCGCGCTAACACCGGCTAACGGCACCCTCAGCGGGGGTGGAGCACCGTGCTACCGCAGCCTCTTCACCTGGTGTCAGGTAACACCCGAGGACACCTCACCTGAGGGCTCACGGTCCCGATGAGGACGACAGTCATTGAATGGCCGACCTAGCATCTAAGCTAGCTCACGTTAGCAATGACAGCTAGCCTCTATAGCCTTTAAAGCTAACTCACGCGGATTCTTCTCTAAAACATGAATAAACACAAGTCAGACATAATCATACGTTAGCACAGATGTATTATGGGATGTTTAAGATCATACTTTACCTTTATGTGAGGTTTCTGGAGGGTCCTGGATTAGCTGCTCTCGCGCACAGCGGCAGTCAATGAGTGTAGGAGGAGGCAGCCTGTCACCTTGTCATTTATAAGCTCACAGGCTACGTCCTCAACGCTCATTGGTCAGAGAGGGCAGATATCCCGCCTTCCTTCACGTCAATACAATCCCTCCAGCTAATCAGAGGAGGTGTTGTTGAAACCCTTCCTCGCGATAGGCCGATAGCTTTGAAAAAGGCGGGACTAGGGGAACTTTCATTAGTTTGATTGGTCAGTCTTACCGGAAATCACGAGTTTACGAGAAACGACCTTTCAAAGTGTATCCAGTGTCCTACGTTGTGATTGGTGCATTTACGGAAGTCCCGCTTTTTCTCACAGCTTGTCCTCAGCGAAGTCCCCAAATTAAATAAAAGGTTAATTAAATTAGATTAAAGCAGTTTGTGGTCCAGTTGTGTGCTCACTGTGATGGACACAGGGCTGCTTACTTTGGTAATAATCATATCAATAATTATCTCCTTTGATTTTAAATTATGAATATGTATCTTATCTTCGACACTTAACCATCAATAAACTAGATCTTGGTTTCAAAGAGTGGGATCAGGAGAAACATAGTAAATATATTTAAATGGAACAAACACACTAACAGGCCACTTTATTAGGTACACAAATTCACCCATCCATCATATAGCTCTTTTTAGGTTGCATGGGGCCAGAGCCTATAAGCAGGATACACCCTTCACCAGCCAATCACAGGGCCACATAGAGAGACCTAACCATTCACACTTACACTGAAGCCTAAGAGCAGTTGGTCACCAGCCACCAATCAACCTAACGAGCATGTTTTTGGTCTGTGGGAGAGAAACAAAGAGAGAGAGAGAACCCACACATGCACAGAGAGAACATTCAGAAACACTGATTTCAACGACCTGCTGAAGTTCAAACTGAGCATCAGGATGGAGACGAAAGGTGAGACTATGAGACACTGAACGTGGTCTGTTTCCTGGTGCCAGACGGCTTGTTATGAGAATCTTGAAGACCATGGTTTGCAAACTGGGACCAATTCTGAACTCACAACATGTCCAAACTTCAGCAGATGGACTACAGCAGCAGGAGACCACATCAGGGTCCACTCCTGTCAGCTCAGGGCGTTTGCACACCAACCACATTTAGTGCGCACCAAAGAAGTTTTGGCCCAGGGTTTGGTACGTTAGTATCAATGTGAATGCAACCACCGCACTTTGGTGCACACCAAATCAGCCGGTCAGAGACCTCCATGAAGGGGTGGTCTGGATCCGCTCCATCTCCCTACATTTAGTGCGGTTTCACTGGTGTAAAACAAAGTGGTCCGAACCGATCTACTTTTGATGCATTACTTCCTGTTAATCCCGCGGTTGAATCTTTTGCTTACTCAGTTTGTGGATTTGTTTATTCTGGTTGAGGATTACGATGATTTACGAGGGTCCAGAAGGTCGCTGATGCCGTCTCAAACACGATAAAAAAACACATTTAAAGAAAAAATAAGAGAGAGCGAAACGTAAACATCGGTTGTTTGGTGTAGGAAATGGTTACCATGGTAGTCTCTTCTTCGTTCTCCTCTGTAGCAGGTTTGGTAACCAGTTACGTGCATATCGCCCCCTGCTGTTTCAAACTGAGTAAATACACAAGTGGGTCCGGGCATGGTTTGATATTGCCAGTGTGAATGCAAGCCAGCGGGGGAGGGGGAGGGGGGTGAACCCATGGCGAACCGCGCCGCAGCTAGGTTCGAAACATGTAGACCTAATGTCAAAACGCCCTGAGATCAGAAAACTGAGGCCACAGTTCATACAGAAGTGTCTTCTGGTCTGATGAGTCTGGATCTCTGTTCCACATTCAGAGTTTGGTGTGAACATCATAAACATGGATCCATCCTGCCTTGGATCAGCGGTTCAGGCTGCTGCTGGTGGTCCCTCAGTCCCACCTGAGCATGGTTCAAACCCCACAGCCTACCTGAGGATTGTTGCTGACCATGTCCATCCCTTTATGACCACAGTGGACCATCTTCTGATGGAGACTTCAGCAGCTCCATGTCTCAGAGCTCAGATCATCTCACACTGGTTTATTCACTCCAGAGGCTCCACTGTCACCAGATCTAAATGCAATAGAGCACTGTTGGAATATGGTGGAGCAGGAGATTCTCATCATGGTTGTGCAGCATGGACCAACATCTCTGAGGTTTGTTTCAGTTCCTTGTTGAATTTATGACACCAAGAACTAAGGTGCTCTGAGGGCAACAGTGGTACAATTGAGGCGTTCCTAATAGAGTGGCCAGTGAGTGCACTTCAATCAAAAGCTTTAGGATGTGTATTTAGAATAATATGCAACTTTTTAAGGGAGGGCAGAAGAAACTCATCCAATTACATTGTGTATTTTGGATATTTAATCAGTGTTTGTTTCTTTTTTTCCATCATGACTTTAAATAGATGCATTTGTTCTTTATTCTGTTTGTGTTTTCTCTTTTTTGTTGTGAATTAGGCCTTGTTTACACTTGCAGTTATCATATTTGATTTTGTCATGGAATTGGTCTCAACCACCTCTGAGTCATCAGCTTCATTGCTGATTATATTATGTGGTTTGGGATGGTGTGTTTTCATAATTGCAGATTTGTAAAGTGTTTTTTTTATGTTTTCTGATCTGACCTACATACAGCCCACTGTCAGGCCCACGATGAGGCCCACTGACCCCGTCACCCTCTACTGTACTCTTTTTTTTTGTCTGATCTCATCTCTGCAGTTTATTCCACCAGTGCTCCCATTTTAGCTCCTCAGGATGAAAACGTCAGCTAAATTTAAAAATATAAATAATTCAGAGCCATTTACAACCAGCGCTGAACACGGGAGGCAAGCTGTCTGCTGATTTATGGTCACCACGCTGTGATCTGATTGGCTGATCTCAGAGGAAGGCCTCGCTCATAAATATTCATTATAACTTGTAAAAGAGTTATAGATTCCTCTAAGGAGACCCAGAGAGAGGGAGGCATGCAAAAGAGCGCCTGCTTTTACACTCCATTGCAGCAGAGGGCGCCAGAAGACAAGATCCAGAGGAGCTGACATGGGTTTGGAAAGTTGAAAACAGGGTTTGAATTTGTTGACTAAACTCTTTTTCTGTCTGCTGCACAAGTTTTATTAAAATTAAAAACACACTAACATGTTTAATTTGGAAACTGAACCTGACAATTAGACATGATACTTTTTGTTGTTGTTTTGGGCCAAGATGCCTTTAATGAGAAAACGGAACAGTCTTTAGAAATCAAGGAGAAAGAGAGGAATGATATTTTTAAAAAGAAAATAAAGCCAATGGAGCCTCATGTTGGAAATTCAGTGACAGGTGAAATTTACAATGCAAGGAACTTCTTTGGTCCTCAACAGCAGATACTTTGTGTTCACACCAAATGCAAAATAATATTTACGCACAACATTTTGCACATGTATTCGGGTTTGGTTCGTATGGTTTGTATTTTTTAGGCTAATTTTGTCCTCAACCTTTTAACTCCCAGCTCAACTGTTTGGCAGAGTTCTTTTAGTTCAGGAAAATTTAATGTGTTAAATTAACATAACACATCATTGTTTCTGTCAATCTTTTATGATACAGAAAAAATGCAAACACACCAAAAGAACTGATACTTTGCTTGTGGGATTAAAAGGTTTTAAAGCTCTAAACTACTATTATAATCATCATTATCATTTCAAATTCTTGACTTAACCATTTACTGATATGATAAATATGTACAAATAAAGTTTGTTATACATCAAAAACAGTTTTTTTGTGTTTACTGAACTCAGTATCATCTATTTTAATTTATTTTTGCAGTTTTTCTAATTGACTTTTTTCTGCAAAATATTTGTGCATTTTTATGTCATCACACAATTAACTGTTAGCTTTTAAACTCTTTAAATCCCACACCAGGAAAATATCTGTTTTTGGTTTGTTCGTAGTTTTCTCTATTCTCTGAAGTGTTAATGGAATCAAACAAGGATTTGATTTTTTTCTGTTATTTTTACACATTAAATATCCCTGAATTCACTTATGACTCACTGTCTTCTTCCTGTTCTTAAAAAAAAAAACGGCTGCTAAATGTCCCAGAAAAGTTAGAAACAGAAACAAATCCATTTGGTGGTCCGTACCTTTTGCTTTTACCTTTCTGTCCTTTTGAGAGTTTCATCATAATGTCCATAATGTCCGTCTGGCTTCACTCCTCCTCTCTCCCCGGTCTATTCTTTTTCTCATGGATGCTCCGGTAGTTCTTCTTTAAGGTCTGTCAGATTTTCTCTGGTGAGAAAAACATTGAATCACCATCAGTAAGCCAGAAAAATGCACCAGTGGCAGTTGCACTAATTTCCATTGTGCTGTCTGACATGGATCACAGTACAGTCCATGAACAGTGTATTTATTGTTTATTATTTATTACCTTAAACTTTTTTTCTTGAAATTGTGTTTATTATGACGTGCTGCTGACCTCTTGGCCAGGTGGCTCTTGTGAATGAGATCCTGATCTCAATGGGAACTATCTGGTTAAATAAAAGCAATACCAGAGCTGAACACACTGGATACTTAAATACTGTCTCCTGTGCCTCCTCTTTAAACACTAAAATAAATATGTATAGGATCTTCGATGCCATAGTGCAGTGATGTTTTATCCTCAACACTTTTTCTCTTGATGCTAACTGGCAGTTGCACCACAGCTCTAAAGTCTAAAATGAAGGAATGGATGGGGACGAATTAGCAATGCCCTTGCAGCAGCTGAATGATGCAAACTTTAAATAGATCTTGTTTTCTTTCTTTGTATTGTCTCACGTGAGCACAGCTTTACAATGACATCTCCAGATGCATTCAGTTAAAGTCACCAGCTAACACAGTAGCATGTTAAAGTCTAACACCAAGACTCTCATGTCCACACAATGAAAGAAATCATGGAAAAAGGGGAGTGCAGATGATGGTGATGTTCACATTATGGCACAGCACAATAGAAAACAGTATAGTAGGATAAGATAATCCTTTGTTGGTCACCAGAGCAGAAATTTGGATGTTAGAGCAGTGCAAGAGTAAGAGGCATGCATTAAATAATCAGTAAAAAAGTGCCTCTTAATCATAAATAGTGTATTCTTAATATTTATCGTGATGATTTTTTAAATCTTTAAATAATGTCAAATATCTGCTAATGTTTGTTTCCTGCAGGCAAACATATGTTGGTCAATCATGGAAGGGACGGACAATCTGTGGAGGATAAGCTTTTACTCAAAAAACAAACTTGACAAGTTTTGGGAAGTCTATTTTTTTATAATTTCTTGGAGAGTAATGGCACACAAAATGAAGTTTGGACTGATGAACAGATTTGACTGTCAACTGGGCTGCTCGTATGTTTTTTTCTCTTTTCATATTGTGTGTATTACTATACACTGTCTGTGTTTTACTACAAAAGACAATAAGGAGATGTTAAAAAAGTAGATGTGGATCACTACCAGTGCAACTAGAAAACAAACCAAATAGAATAAATTGGAGATATTTGCAGTAAAGTGTCATTCAGAACAACAGAGGCATTCTGTGCAGTACATGGATGTTAAAGTGACAGTAAGCAGCAGTTATGTTAACAGGGCATTGTAGCAGTGCAATGACTTTATCAGTAAGTATTGTGCAGTAGTAGACTGCAATAAAACATATGTTGAATAAGATGCAATATATTTAATAACATATTAACAATCAAGGATAGAAACTTGTTTTTTTTTTTAGAGGATGAGTATTAAAGTGCAGTACAGTGTAATATTAATTAAGTACAGTAGATATAGAGATATAGAGATGCATTGTATTAAAGGAAAAAAATCGGTGTCGGCACATAAAAATATAATAACTAATTTCTGTAGAATTTGCATGTCTCACACCAGTGTTTCTCAACCGTAGACCCCTAGTGGTCCGTGGAGTAATTGCAAGGGGTCCTTGCAATTACAGTGATGATGAAATTATTTAAAAAAAGATTATTTTACTCAAATGTGCCCTTTATGAAACTAAACTACAGAGGGTAACATGATTTTTTTTCTTTGCTTACATATGCTTCATGAGTGTAATTTAATGTTTTTTAATAAAAAATCTCACTCCTTTTTTCATTGCTTAAAGATGCTATGAGGAGTTTCTAAGTAATTACAAAAAGTCTCCCTTTTAGATATCTGCCTGATGGAAATACACACTTTAAGATGAGTTTTATAGCATCAAAATAGGTTATCTATAAATGCTATTCCTTAGCTTCACGGTCAGGTTGGACAGGGCTGGACTGGCCTGGATACTCAACTTCAGGAACAAGACAATTAAAACTAGAGCAAATTTATATTATTCAGACACGTCTTAGAGCACCAGGCTGTAAGTAGGGATATATAGCCGGCTACAAAACTACGATACTAAGTTTTCCAAAAATTGCTTGTTGTCACACATCAAAAACTACCGCTACGTAACTAGAAAGAGATACATTACCTCGTGGCTTTGCATCCTGTAAGTTGTTGAAAAGAGAAGCTGTAAAGCAATGCAGAGTTCTGAGGAAGGTCTGAGCTGCATTCATTAGCATCACAACAAACACACGCTTTGGCTTGGGTCACATCTTTACCACAGTCGCCGTGCGTGCTCATGGGTAGCAGAGTCTTTATGTCGCCGGAAATAGATTATCCTCATAGCACCTTTAAAGTTACAGCATGAGACTGTGAATCCTTTTCATATTATGAGTCCCCTACTGTTCCAGTGAGCCAATAGAGATGATAATTAAAAAATGTTACCCTTGTTTTTCCTAAAATAAAGAGTTGTCGTGAGTTCTGCCTCTACAAGGATTAAATAATGTTAGAGAGAGCGCGCTGGGGCATCGACTCTTGGTGTCTCTATTGCATGACAAAAACATGAATCTCATATCTTTATGCTGCTTATATAAAGATGTCTGATGAAATTAGTTTATTAACACTACACCAAAATCTTTAATGGGATTTATCAGATGAAAAAAAAAAGTTTTCAGGACCAGGAAAGGTTTAGAACCACTGTCTCAGATGGTGCTGCATGTTCTTGAGTGCATTTATGTGTTTGTGTTTATGTTAGATTTTAAGGCCTCTGTGCAGGACCAGGACCACATGGCCTCTGCTCCCGTGTAGATTCACATTAGCAGAATAAATCACAGCAGGAATATCTGTGTAAACATGAAGCTCATTTACACCAAAGCAGGCGGATCGAAGTCTCCCTGCACCATCCAGACAGACTCACACACATGAACATGAACATTATGAGTGAGATCTTCATTAGTGCTGAGTGCCAATGTGGCCCCTGGATTTATGATCAGAGACAGAGGCAAACAAACACACTGACGCTCATGCATTAACACACACACACATACACAAACGACACACACGTCTGCTCATCATCCGTCTCCTCTGTAATGATAAGGATCCTCGGCGGGATCGATGGACTTTTACGTCTTCAGTCTGCTTGGAGCTCAGGAGGAAGGATCATGCTCATGCTGAGATTAATAATGATGGAGGTGTGTGTGTTTAAGAGAGAGTGTAATGGAAGCACAGGCTGATATTCCTCCCTCATCCATCCATCAATTTTCTAAACTGCTCCTCCTGTTTATAGTGACAGGGTTCTGGAGTGTATCCCAGCATGCTTTGGGTAGAGGCTGACTCTTTCATGCTCCTCTCTGAAGTCTGTGATTTTGCATTTTGGTTGAAGAGATGCAGTGTTTGTAGGTCGAGGTATTCGTATTTGGATTCTACACAACGATGGGTTTGGTCACGAGAGAGCAGGCAATTTCCTACAAACGCCATTTTAACAGCATCCTCCTCCACGCACAGACTTGTGTTTTACATAGTAATAATGTCAGGCGGCTACGTCAGTCACCGGTGTTCCTAAATGTCATTGTTATCAGCTGATAAAAACAGACTGGGTCCTCATGACTGTCTCTTTGTTTTGGTTAAGAAACAAACTCCTCTGATCCTGCCTGTCAGATTACATGACACCAGGCAGCAGTCCAACACAGTCTGGGAATTCTTTAATAAAACACGTGTTTTAAGATACTGTGAGGAGTTTCTAAGTAATTACAAAAAGTCTCACTTTTAGATATATGCCTGATGGAAATACACACTTTAAGATGAGTTTATAGCATCAAAATAGGTTATCTATAAATGCTATTCCTTAGCTTCGTGGTCGGGTTGGACAGGGCTGGACTGGCCTGGATACTCAACTTCAGGAACAAGACAATTAAAACTAGAGCAAATTTATATTATTCAGACACGTCTTAGAGCACCGGGCTGTAAGTAGGGATATGTAGCCGACTACAAAACTACGATACTAAGTTTTCCAAAAATTGCTTGTTGTCACACATCAAAAACTACCGCTACGTAACTAGAAAGAGATACATTACCTCGTGGCTTTGCATCCTGTAAGTTGTTGAAAAGAGAAGCTGTAAAGCAATGCAGAGTTCTGAGGAAGGTCCGAGCTGCATTCATTAGCATCACAACAAACACATGCTTTGGCTTGGGTCACGTCTTTACAACAGTCGCCGCGCATGCTCATGGGTAGCAGAGTCTTTATGTCGCCAGAAATAGATTCTTCTCATAGCTCCTTTAAGCTAAAACCTGCCAGTGCTGGTGGTGAGGCTCGTGCTGTTGGGGTGTTGTATGAAGCAGCAGTGACCTCCATAGCCGATACAGGCCTCTCTATTAATCAACACAAGGGGAGGGAACTGAGTGTGTTGGTGTGAAGCTGCGTTCACACCAAACGCTACTTTACAACCATAATCGTGTCGCCCGCTAAAGTCGCATAAAAACCTAATTTTGGTCACTGTCGTCGTGGCTCAGTGACGTCAGTGAGTTTCACCGTGATCATATCATAAATTATATTAGGATGCATAAGCGGGCATTATTCCAACTGCATCCTTTTCACTCTCCTACCAACCACAAAACACTGCAGCTGATGAACTGCAGCAGCATCGTCTGTCAGTTTTCTACGTCTGTCAAGGAGGAACTAATGTGTTCACTGACTAATGTTTCCAGGGACATAGATTGTTACTCTGTAGTCTGGAATAAAAACTGTCTGTCATAGGTACCATCACACACTGCTGATTGGCTGTTGATGCACAGCCACACACGGCATTGCCTGGCAACGTGCAACAAGCGACGTGATCACCTTGAACTTGGCCAATGGGTTAACCCCGCCCCGTCGCGGCTGTACATTGACTTCGCATGATCGCCAAGGACGCTCCAGGTGCAAGACACCTTTAGTGTGTAAAATGTCCAGATAGAAACATTCACCGGAGCACAATGTTCATGAAAATAGGAATAATGTCTCACGATGA
Source organism: Scarus forsteni (assembly GCA_036419115.1). Taxonomy (NCBI): domain Eukaryota; kingdom Metazoa; phylum Chordata; class Actinopteri; order Labriformes; family Labridae; genus Scarus; species Scarus forsteni. The sequence goes on from JAZDUH010000342.1 coordinate 1,689,430, forward strand.
TGTCAAACTGAAGAGAAACTGATGCAAAGTTTGGTCTCTTTTTTAGTATTATGGTCTCCCAACTCTACCCAATAGCCCTTCTGCTTCTTCTCACCCCTTCTCTTTAGCCCTCTGTTTTTCTGGGCCAAAACACTCTGCTGGGAAATGAGATCCAACTTGATTCCCGCTACGTCATCACCCAGAGTCGCTTGCTTGCAGTGACGTAGGTAGATGTGACAATAGCCTTAGCTACAGCTGTGAAAGCTAGCTCATTATCAGAGAAACTGTAAAATACAACCAGCAATTCAAAACATGATTAATATTAACTGTCTGATTTAGTTTGTACTTATAATTAAGCGCTTCCTTCGGTCTCTGCTCTGCCTCATGTTGCCGGGCGCTGTGCATTATGGGAAATTCTCTGACTCCTTCCTTTCAAGTGAGGTCCCGGTCCGTCTTCGTTTCAAGGGCTGAGTAGCTCTTCCCCTTAGGTCTATGGAGAACTGGGAGACCAATTCACTTGACATGTATGTGCAAAACCAAGGAGAAGACTTGGGATTCACACCAACATGTAGCTGTTTGCTGCACGGTAGGACAGTGCCAAACAGAGAGGAAGGAGGAAAAATAACGTGCTCTGAAAAATCTAGACATGAAAGCTCAAAACCAAGAGGTAAGGGGTAGAATTGGGATTCACCCTTAGTGTGAACACAATTTGCATTTTCATCGACTAAAAATGCTGCTTGCATGTGCACAGTCAGCCAAAGTGCACATTAGAAGCCTGCATGCGTACACACGACCGTCCTCCTCACTCAGTGCCTCCTGCTCGTCATTTAAAAAAATCAAAAATCAGGAAAAAATGGAAAACATGACAGAATCTGCAAAATTTTCGACTTGATGCCAGTCCAATGGAATGCAAAAATTACACTTTTACTTTTTTAAAAAAATACTTACTGTATTATAAATATATTACTGTAATTGTTCTGCTAAAACTCTAATATGATGCATTAGTAGATGGCATTAAGGCTCACTGTTGGTTTTCTATTTGTTTCTGGTAACACTGATCATTACAGCATTAAAGAATGGCAATGCATGGCTTTACTGGAGTTCATTAAATAATGCACTTTTTTCATTTTTAGATAAAACATTTAAATGTTGGTTTGATTAATCATTCTGAAATCATTAATTCTGTATCTTTGTTTAATTCTGACAATTCTCTCAACTGAGAATGTCCATATGTAACAATCTGGCCCTCAGGCAGTGAACATTCATTTATGTGGCCTTCCTGGAACATTAAGTTGCTCGTCCTTGACTTAAAGCGTAATCATATGTGATATAAAAACTGAAGTGGTGTAAAATCTGAGCGTGTCCAGCCATCATGAAGAGAAATGAGCCACAGAGACCAAAGGTGTGTTTGCACCAGGCTGATTATTTCGGCTGTAAAGTCAGACTTTTTAACATGGAGCCCTATGGGGACTGACTCACTGCAGGAGACAGCCTCTAGTGGACACATGGGACACTGCAGCTCCTCCTTATGGCTCCATTTTCTCTTTTGTGGAGCCTGCTGCTCAGTATTTATGCATGAGCACTGCCAAGGCTGAGTGTGTTTGTGAGCAGGAGTGTGTGTACTACACTGTGTGTGTGTGTTTGTGTGTGTTCGGTGGTTGTGAGGGAGTTTTACGAGCAATCTCTCTACCGCTTTGTGTGGTGCACACCTACTTTTACTAGCCTACCACAGCGAGGAGAGGACACACACACACACTGAGCCAATAAGAAGCATGTGAATGAAGCAGGCCGCTCGGTTTGGTATTGAGTTCTCCCCGGGTCATTTTACAAGGGCGCTGCCTGTCGTATGGATGGTGTGTGTATGTGTGTGCATGAGTGTGTGTGTGTGTGAGGGGGGGGGCAGACATTAGTTTAATTGTAGTCGGGGTCTTCAGAGAGGCTCCAGTGGTACAGTGAGTCAGACGTGACCTTTCACCTTCATTAGAGGTAACTTCATTAATCATGAGGCCGATGACCTGTTTGATTAAAGAGTCATTAAAGGGCCACTTCACCGTCATCTTTAACAAGATGCTTACATGGCCTGCATGATCCTCAGCTCAGTGTTGGAGAGTTTTAGCAAAGATTCATCTTTTAAATTAGCTTAACACTGCCCAAAGCTGAGAAGCTGTTGGGATGGAATTTGAATGCAAATATTCTCCAGACTGAATATTGATTTAACCCTGGCTCCAGAATTTTATATCACTGGAGCACTCCCTAAAGATAGACTAGAAAAAGGGAAATTGTATTTATTGCAACTTCTACCATTAATAGCCAGGAAGAAGATCACCCTTTCACGGTTACAACCATGTCCTCCTACTATACCTCAGTGGCATGAAATGGTGAAGAAGGTTTGTGAAATGGAAAAGATAACTGCTCTTCTTCATCTGAAGATGGACCTTTTCAAAAAAAGATGGACTCCCATAAGTGGATATTTAAACTTACCAATGTGAAACCTTGTTAAACTGTGCTGTATTAAGAGAAACATCTACTTGTTATTTATTGAGGAACTTCAGAAACAACCCAATGAACTTGAATTACCAGATTGTAAATAGTTCAATTGTTTTGCACATACTTTTCTTACACATATTTCTTCCTTTGCGTATATGAAAAAAAAGATTCTGATGTAACCTAAAATCTATTTGTGAATACACATGAATTTTAATGAAAAAAAAAAACTAGGTTAAAAAAAAATTGCTTAACCCTTTCATGCATGATGTCCACAACAGTAAACGTATATTTGGAATAAATGTTATACTCTTCAGGTTGCAGGACCATGTCCAACTACCAGGTAAATTCCAAAAACCTTGTCTTAAGTTTCATGAAAATATTATCATTGCACATATGTACCACATAGAGATATTGCATCATAAAACTAAAACAGCTGACGAAGGGCAAAGTTTGGTATAATGGCTGTTTTCGGATTTCACATCATTTTGTACTTTTATTTTAAATTTTGGTGTAATTCACAAGTAAATGGTTTGATTAAACAGCAACAGTACATACACTCCAGATTTTTCTTTTTCTTGTATTTAGTCAAATAAATGTTTGTCATGTGCTTCTGAATCTATGTTACGTTCCACTAAATTACTATAATTAATAGGCCTGTGCTCAAAATATCAATACGGCAAAATATCGTTATGCACTTCTTTAGGATACCTGTACTGTATAGTTGTTGTAAATACACTTTGGGTAATATTAACAATGGCACAGTTCAAAGTTGAAGCCAAGCTACATGATTAAACACATGTTCCAAATTTAAACTTAGGTCTACCATCTTTGGAGACCTGAATTTAAGTTCTTCAATTAATAATAATTTAAAGGTGCTGTGAGGAGAATCTATTACCGGCAACGTAAAGACTCTGCTACCCATGAGCACGCGCGGTGACCGTCTTAACACTGCGTTCCAGTAACCTCAGAACTGGGAGTGACATCATCTCTGACTTATCTGCGTTCCAGTTGAAGTTGGAAAAAATCATGCCGATCTACCAGGCTATTGTTAGCTGTTGTTAGCATGCCCTGCGTTGTTGTTCATAAATATCACATGAAGAATGTGATTATCACTATGGCAGCATTTTTGTAAATATAAGTCTAACAATACTATGTATACAGCTGATCTAGAGCGACACACCCCAGTCAGAAGTGCAAATAAATGGATTATTACAGGAGCTAAATAACTGTTCACACTGGGGGCATCCATCTTCCATTGTCAACTCGGGGGTGGTGAGGTTTCATCGAGTTCCCAGTAGGAAATTCCGACTTTGGGGGACATTCCAGTTGCAGTTTCCTACTCGGAACTTGGAAATTCCTACTTCTGACTACAACTGGAACGCACCAAAAGATGTGACTGAAGCCAAAGTGTGTGTTTGTTGTGATGCTAATGAATGCAGCTCAGACCTTCCTCAGAACTCTGCATTGCTTTACAACTTCTTTTTTCAACAACTTACAGGATGCAAAGCCACGAGGTAATGTATCTCTTTCTAGTTACGTAGCGGTAGTTTTTGATGTGTGACAACAAGCAATTTTTGGAAAACTTAGTATCGTAGTTTTGTAGCCGCCTATAAATGGCTACTTACAGCCCGGTGCTCTAAGACGTGTCTGAATAATATAAATTTGCTCTAGTTTTAATTGTCTTGTTCCTGAAGTTGAGTATCCAGGCCAGTCCAGCCCTGTCCAACCCGACCAGAAGGCTAAGGAATAGCATTTATAGATAACCTATTTTGATGCTATAAAACTCATCTTAAAGTGTGTATTTCTATCAGGCATATATCTAAAAGGGAGACTTTTTGTTATTATTTAGAAACTCCTCATAGCATCTTTAAAACTCGTGCTTGTTCTTTTTCTTCTTGTAATAAAAACAAAAGTTGCTGAGAATTCTGTTAAAAGCGTAGTCAATGTTCACATTTTATGTGTATCTGGATACTTATCGTATTGTGGGTTGTTGGAAATACCCAGCCCTAATTTATTCAATGTTTGCATGATGGTGTCCACTGTGGTGGAAAAATGTAAAACTCCCTCAAAATATAACATTAAAAATATGACCATGACCTTTAACTTTTTTGAAAGTAAAAACAAACATTTTTAAGTATTCCTTTATGATTTAACAATTCATGCTTGAAAGGGTTAAATCCTTTCGCCCTTTCACTAAAGGTTCCTGGAACTTTTAGCTTTAGACTGTTACCAAATAGTTCCTGTGGCCTTTGGCTGATGAATTTTCAAAAGTGACCAAAAGTCCAGGATGTATTTTGGAAATTAGACCAGTAACATCTGGAGAAAGATTCAAAGATGCTGCCCATGGATAAAATAACAGTGAGCACTCACCTTTAAAAAAGTAAATTTAAGTCTCTTCTTTTCTTCTGGCTATTAATCAGAGTGATTTTATAGTGTTGGATATGATTTTCACCATAACTTCAGTTTTATCTAGGTTTTATATTTATATCAGCTTTTACTGACGTGATTATTGTTTCTATCTTTATCGTTTTAAAATAAATATTATCATGGATGAATGGATAGACAGACAGATAGATAGATAAGCAGGTTAGCATGCCTTCCTCGCAGCTTCTACGGACTCTTTTTAAACCTTTAAAATGTTTAATTCCCATCTGTGAAGGGTTTTGTCACAACTTTTTAAGACGAAATAATAGTATTCTTAAAGTCTATTTTTTGTGTTTTACGCCTTTATATTCAATGACCCACTCTGAAACACAACAACTAAACAAGAAAAAGCTCAATTCTATCAAGCAACAACAGCAGCATATACATTTATCCAAGTTTGTTTGTGCTCTTGCCGTCATCAGCAGATTGATTTGAAGGTTTTAACATCATTTTACAGCCAACTAAACCTGCATGAGAACACTGAACACATTTTAGAGATGGAGCTTAAAGTTTTACTGCAGCCAAAGTCAGAGTATGAAGAAATAATATCAGATAATAAAAGTGTGTGTTCATTGTGACAATGTTTACGGGCCATCAGTTAGACTTCACTGACAAATCAATGAGAGCGTTAAACAATCCAAACACAGCTGTAACTCTCTGCACAGCTTTGTGGGTTATTTATTTCCTCTGGCAGAATGAATTACAGATTTAGATCATCTCTAATGCTGATAGAATATGGTTCAGATAGTGAGAGCCAAAGAAATGCCACTGTTTGTGCAGCTTTGAGCTTTTGTTCATACATTTAGGGTGAATTTTATCTGATGGTCTGTTTGGGTGCAATAATTTAAATATTTGCTCTGTAAATGCAGAAATATCAAAATCAAACTGTTGTCCTTAGACAAACACTATTTCCAAAAGTATTTGCTCACCTCCCATTACTAATCCATAGGGTTCAATCTGACGTGGGTCCACCCTTTGCAGCTATAACAGCTTCAACTCTTCTGGGAAGGCTGTCCACAAGGTTTAGGAGTGTTTATGGGAATTTTTGACCATTCTTCCAGAAGAGCATTTGTGAGGTCACACAGTGATGTTGGACGAGAAGGCCTGGCTCTCAGTCTCTGCTCTAATTCATCCCAAAGGTGTTCTATGGGGTTGAGGTCAGGACTCTGTGCAGGCCAGACAAGTTGATCCACAGCAGACTCTGTCCTCCATGTCTTTATGGACCTGCTCTGTGCTCCGGTGCACAGTCATGTTGGAGGAGGAAGGGGCCAGCTCCAAACTGTTCCCACAAAGTTGGAGCATGGAATTGTCCAAAATGTCTTGGTGTGCTGAAGCATTCAGAGTTCCTTTGACTAGAACTAATGGCCCTTTTCCACTAGCACGCCTTGGCCCTACTCTACTCGGCTCTACTCGATTAGCAGCGTGTTTCCACTAGCGTGGTACCTCCTAAAACAAGCTAGTTTTAGTACCTACTCCGCTCTGGTTCCAAGCGAGCTGAGTCGATACTTAAAGATGACGTCACCAACTGCCGGCTACTGATTGGTCAGACAATGTCGTCATCGACGAGTCATGAGCGCAACGACCTAGCATGCTAGTGGTAGCTACCATTAGCTTACCCTCATAGTCTTTTCTTTGCAGCTGGATTGCTCTCGTCCTCGGCTTCATTCTGTTGTATAGCTTCCAAAACTCTCCTGTGCTTCTCAAGGAGTATTTCTTCTTACCACCTGCAGCCTTCTTCTGCTTTCCTTTTTACTCCGTTTGTGACAAAAAGCCACAGATTGTTGTGTCGCACTCAAAATGACATCACAGCAGTGCCGCTCAGCTGTTTACAGCAACACTGCACCCCGCTGGGCAGGCGACTGGGGCTAATGGAAAGGCAGCACAAGGCGAGTAGAGTAAAGCCGAGTAGAGTCGAGTAGAGTAGGGCTGATGGAAAAGGGCCATAAGGGGCCAAGCCCAGCTCCTGAAAAACACCCCCACACCATAATCCCCCCTCCACCAAACTTTACACTTGGCACAATGCAGTTCCACAAGTATGGTTCTCCTGGTAACCTCCAAACCCAGACTGGTCCATCAGATTGTCAGATGGAGAAGCGTGATTGGTCACTCCAGAGAACGCGTCTCCACTGCTCTAGAGTCCAGTGGCGGCGTGCTTTACACCACTGCATCCACGCTTTGCATATCACTTGGTGATGTGAGGCTTGGATGCAGCTGCTCAGCCATGGAAACCCATCCATGAAGCTCTCTGCGCTGTTCTTGAGCTAATCTGAAGGCCACATGAAGTTAGGAGGTCTGTAGCAATTGACTCAAAGTTGGCGACTTCTTCTCACTATGCGCCTCAGCATCCGCTGACCCCGCTCCGTCAGTTTACGTGGCCTACCACTTGGTGGCTGAGTTGCTGTGGTTCCCAAACACTTCCACGTTCTTATAATCCAGCTGACAGTTGACTGTGGAATATTTAGGAGTGAGGAAATGTCACCACTGGATTTGTTGCTCAGGTGGCATCCTATCACAGTTCCACGCTGGAATTCACTGAGCTCCTGAGAGCGACCCATTCTTTCACTAATGTTTGTTAAAGCAGTCTGCATGCCTAGGTGATGATTTTATACACCTGTGGACATGGAAGAGACTGGAACACCTGAGTCTGATTATTTGGATGGGTGAGCGAATACTTTTGGGAGTATACTGTATTTCTGTGTGAGGCCCTTCCTGCAGAAAGAACCTGCAGCCTTTAAAGCTCAGACTCTGTTTCAAACTCACCTGGACAGGTGTTCAGCGTGACAGACAGGCTGAAACCCGGAGCAGCTCAGAGTGTAATAATGTAGGACAATAAACAGGAGGTTAATTACAGGTGAGTGTGTCTGAATGAAGCTTAGCAGCGGGACAAACAGAGGATCCTCTCAGATAATGATGTGGTTTAATCATGGGGGAGAGGGGGGGTAAGTACAGACTGCTCTGTCTGATATGGAGAGGTAAGGACTGAATGACGGCCTTCATGTGACATAATTTACCGTCTGCTGGATGTGACAGAGGTGCTCAGCAGGAGGAACGACTGGTTTACTGTCTGTCTGCTGTCTGGACGGACAAACAGACATGGTCTTCATCTTTTCACTCTCTGGATCATCATCTGAAGCTCCAGGACGGATCTTTGGCTAATGGCCATTTGGGGACAAGATGTATACCTGCAGATGGGCTGTTTATACATCCATGGGATATAAGCATGGGCGACACCTGACAGGACGAAACCTATAAAAAAAACTGAGGCAAAGTGCAAAAAAATTGACAGAAATCCCTCAAATAATTCTTGACATATTTCACATGTAATGCTCCGGTTACATATTCCCATTTCTCATGCACTGTAAAATAGTTGTTGTAAATTTTACATTAATTTACTGGCAACAAGACGCCAGTAGTTTACTGTAAATGTCTTTAAAGTAGCAGTACTCTATTTTAAATTTAAAAGAACATTATTGTATTTTATAAAATTGTTGAAGCCCCGTATTTTTATTTAAGAAATCATCACTGCCACTCTTCAATTTGCAGCATTATTACTGTATTATACAAAACTGCATCCTTACTGTTTTTCCATTTACATCATTATGACTTCATATGCATTTTAAATGACAGTGAACCTGTAGATAGATAGATAGATAGATAGATAGATAGATAGATAGATAGATAGATAGATAGATAGATAGATAGATAGATCACAAACATCATTTTATGTAATAAAATACATGTACTCAAACAGTGGTTTCACCCAAATTTGTGGAACATTACCATTATACATCCATGGGAAAATCTTACCTGCTGTTGGACAATTTTCTTGGAAAAAGTGGATTTTTCTCCTGATCCATTACTATTTTCAGTTTTTACTGTATGGACATTTTACAGCAAAAAAACTATAGATTTATGGTAAATGTTGTAAATATTACAAAAATCTGAATGTTTTTCTACAATATTTCAGCATTTACAGTAGTTTACTGCATGTATGTTTACAGTAGGTAGCTGTAGACAGAGTAAATTGCTGTTAAGTTTACAAAAATCAGTTACAATGTGGCGATTGTGCAGATTGACAAGGCTGGTGTGATCGGCATGATTCGAGAAGAATGACTGTCTCTCCCCGAGGCACACCCTGTAGATACACCGTCAGTCACGCTTCTGCAGCACTTCGAGGGCATTCATCCCGCTACAGTTGGGTCAATACAACGATAGGACGAGGATTCCATGAATTTCCATCCCGCTGACACGACGCCAGCCCAGCTCGAGCCCAGTTTACAAAACAATACAATGAGGATTGCACCGTTCAAGGTTGCTTGTCCCATACATGTCACACTAATTCTGTTTACTTTAGGACTGCATTAGTCCTCCCCTCTACACTGCGAGCGGTGATTCTCCACGACAGTTTTGAACAGTTAATATCACTCGTGACCCTTTGTCATTCCCCGGCATTCGTCCACAGCTATACAATGCCAATCCAGATCCAGTAGTTAGTGCACCACAACCAAAGCTTCATCAAGATTATGACAATCATGCACAATCGCCATGAGAAACGGGAATGTGTGACTGGGGCTTAAGAGATGATCATGAGGTCCAGGACATCTGACCTCCAAAGCCTGATCAGCTTGTCCTTGAGTGGCCTCCAATACACAAAACTTTCAGCATGAAAAGATGAAGTTTGACAGAAATGGAATGGTAAATGGACTTGAGCTTATAAAGCAGTTTCTAGTCTTTGACTACTCAAAGCTGCTTTACACCGCAGGTCACACTTACCGTAAAATACCAAATAAACGCTGAGTTCCAATTAACCATTGGTTTCCAAATAAATGCAGAGTGTAGCAGTACATTTTGACAAATAGACACACATTCCAAATAAACGCCGGTTATAATTTATTTGGTGCAGCCTACGAGCTACGGTCGAAGTTACAGAACACAACTGACAGTTCACTCTTGAGAAGAAACATGATCGGACTGAACCTTATCAGTCCACATGGTTTATTTGTCTCTCTGGATGTCCTGTCGGCTTCTCTTTCCTCTGTATGTCAGCAAATGCAGGTTGGTGTGTGGCACTCTGTTTCACAACAGTGCAGTTACACTCAACGTCCACAGAGGGCACTAGAGAGCAAAAAGCCGGAATCTTACAGACTAGGGCTTTAAAATCCAAAGAAGAAGACGTTGATACTGCCGCTGCATGTTTTTGCCTTAACGTCAGAAGGCCGGTCACGTCAGTTAGCCGTACACTGCTTCTTATCTCCATGGCCCCAGTGAAGCCAAAACACAGAAGTAAGACCTTAACTTAACTACTTATGACTGGTAAGGTAGTTCCTTACCAGTTTTAAGAGTGTTTAAATCAACACTATGTAGTTTTTCAAACATAATATAATCCTTCGATATTCATTGTGATGGTCCACCACTTTACAATGAGTTGAATGACACCTCTGTCATGGTCTGGAGTGGTCTGTATCCCTTTCACTGGTGCTATGTAACTTCGAGGTGGATGGTGGGAACCCTGCCACACTAAAAAAACTACACGTTTGGACTGCTTTACGGCATACGTCACTCCCCCCGATTCCCGATTCGTTTACAACACGGAAGTCTCAGCGAAAACCATCGCAGAGCTGTAACCATGGCGGAGGCAACAATGTTAGGAAGGGAAAAGTTTTGTCGGAGGATACAAAACAAAGAAAGCGAGAGAAAAACAAGCTGAATGCTCGGACCAGAATAAACATCGGTTTAGCGTTCACTCGCTGGCGTGAAATAAAAGACGAGGAGGGATGTCCGACTACTATCAGATATGTTAGCGACTAATTTATGACGAAGTTCCTCAAAAAAACTTGACAGGAATAAAGTACAGCACAACAAATCCAGAACGTACCAGTATGTAGTTTTGTTTAGACCTATTTCAAGTGTGTGATATCACCAGCTCGTCGTTGTCTTTACTTTTATTCACTTTATCGCTTCAACAGGACGGGGGCGACTTCACGGTAATAAAACCATTACCGATTTTTAACATAATCATTTAGTCAAAAATAAATACATTATCTCGTCGCTATCCATCCTGCAAACAGCCGCCGAAGACAGAAGAATACTTTTAGTGAAGTCCTGGCTTCTGTGATTCACATACAAAATGCACGCGACCAGCAGATCTGTATCCTTACGACAGTATGCGCGCACTAGAGCTCATGGGTAGTTGAGTTCTCTCTCCGGTCAAGCGGAGATCTTCCGTTGTGCTGCTTTAAAGAGAGCTGAGTTGAAAGGAGAAGACAAGAGTATAACTACAGTGCTGTAATCTTGCTGTAAAGTGATATTCATACTGGTGTAAATAAATAATTTGATTGCATTTACCATATTTTTTCGTTTTTTGCTAGGCAAGATTTTGTAGGAAAGGAATTAGACGCCTGTTCCAATGAGTCACCTGGTCCAAAATAAACACCTAGTTTGCTCAGTGATTGAAACAAATAAACACCCCGGCTATTATTTGGTATTTTACGGTACCCATTCACTCTCACATTCACTCACTGATGGTTCAGAGTTTCTATGTTAGTTATCCATCAGTATCTCTAACACATTCACGCCCTTTCATGCCCATTTACACTCCACTGACGCAGCAGTGGGAGCAACGTGGGGTTGAGTGTTTTGCTCAAGGACACATCGCCATGTGAAATCTCTGAAAGTTGCTGTCATCATAAGCACAGGGTGACCACCAAAGGACACGACCTCCAAACTCTGAGTATTATGTCCTTGAATCCAGAAAAATGCTTAAAGTTTGAGGAGAATCTACTTGAGACTTGTTGAGATGTTATGCTCAAAGGCCTCTGACTGCACAGATGAACGTGTGTTTTAAGAGCATGGAGCTTAAAGGTGATTGGGCAAACGCTCCGTCTGTCAGAATTATGATTAGCCAATCAGATCAACAAGATATCCACCAGGTGTGCACCGCTGCCAGGGAGGAATGCTGCTGTCCAGATTGTGGTGTTTCAAGCACCAGGTCCATCATATCAACATCTGATGCCCCCGATCTGATTGTCGTGTTACAAACTATCAGCTGTGTAACGTCTGACCTTGAGCTCGTTCAGGGTCGACCGCCGTTCAGCGAGGCTTTAATTAGCAGAGCAAATCATTTTTTGGTAGCTCATTAATGAGTCTGATGTGGAGTTAAACCAGCTTTAACGAGTGACAGAGGAGAAGCGGGCGTGATGGTTACTGATCCACATCGGTCACAGGAAAACGCTGACCAACAAACACACGCAGACGTTAACGGGTTAGAGAGGGCGGCCATTTTTAACGAGAACAAAATTATTCACATTTGTTTGTCTGCATGGATGTGAGCTGAAAATAAACTACTGGATCACAACAAATGTGATCAGTGATGATCCATGACCAGAAACTCGGTTTGTTCTAAAATGAAGTAAAATAAGCTGGACTACCTCTGGGCTACATGAGGCCTACAACCAGTCTACAGCAAAAGAGGCTCAAGAGGACGGACTGTTCACAGTTAATTTAGACAGAAGCTACGACAAGCAAGCAAAGTACGCACGTTCACAGCCTGATCCAACAGGCAGGTTTGGTTTCCCCTCATGACAATTGTACCCTACATAAACAAACTTTTATATTTGTAAAATCAGTGATTTCATTGCTTACATTTGATGAAAGCCGAAGCTGATGTAGATTTATGGTTGTGGCTTCTTTTAGACATCGCTGTGAGCCACCAACTGCTGCATGGATTGCTCTCCTCAAGGATGTGATTCTTCTCTTAAATCAGAGTGATATGGCTTTTAGGAGGAGCAAGAGACAGCATAACACAGTACAGATCTCACAGTACACTCACATTCACAGCACTGTGCTCCCCCACTGGCTCCATGTACTTCCTTCTAAGCTTAAACACTTATCTAACACCATCGTTTGAGATGGAACAAATGAGGGGAGGTCATTTTTTTCCCACCATTCTTATTCTATGGAAGAATCCAGCATTGATATTAGAGTGTGACATCTGAATGTAAATCATAATATGAAAGCTAGGGGTCTGTAATTTTGGAAAACTAGCATGAATTTGAATGTAGCATCTCCTCAGGGCTCCGCTTAGCCCCTCCCACCACTCTTCAAAAAGTCATGTCTCAGTCAGCGGTAAGAAAACACCAAAATATTATCACAGTAAAGTTAAAAACAAACATGTAAAGTTAGTTAGTGCTCACAGCCCGATGTTGATCGGGGTATAGGTAGTTCCTCTGACATTCTCCACATAGCTGTCAAATCTCCTGTTTTGGCTGTTAAACTACCGTATTTTACGTATTTTATCCTCTTTCCTGACGTCCTCCTGTATCTGTATTCTCCTGTAAATCTCCTGTATGATGATATAATAAAAACATTCCTCTACCTCTCCAAACTGAGCTCTGTCTCTAGCCTGAAGGGGGCAGTAATGCTCCAAAATGATGGATGCCAACCGCCATAAAACCAAAGAAGAAGAAAAAGCCTGGTGAGAACTGCCACAGAAGAACAGCTGTTCCTTTGTTGACTCTTGTTTTAGACCTGGCTTCTCCAAACTCTTTCATGCTTCGGCTTTCTCTGCCTACGTCTTTCTTTCCTTGCTCTGTTTAGCTGGTGGAGCGGTTACCAGTAATTTAGCTTTGGTAGTTTCTCTGCGTAGTTACGTCCTTCTCAGCTCGGCTACATTGAATCAAAAGTGTTTTAGTGTTCTTTTTTAAAGACAAAAAGGTACGGTTACCTTGACATGTTTCGATGTTACTCTGCCGTCTTCTTCATGTCAAGGTAACCATACCTTTTTGTCTTTAAAAAAGAACACTAAAACACTTCTGTTCTAAGAAGACAAGATGAACTTAATCAGTAACTTACATTGAATCAAGGCCAGTGCACGCCAGGCAGAATGGCGACAGGATCTGATTGGTTCAAGATGTGGGCTCCAAAGATGTGATTGGTTGGTGTTTTCCCTGTTTTACTCCTGCTGTAGATAGCATATATCTCTGTTTTAAGAACACATTATGAATTGATTGCCATTGGGTTATTCAGATCATTTTAACCAGTATTACAAAACGTGTATCTAAATCAGATTATCAACTCTAGCTTTAAAAGTTTTATACCATAACTTGAAGTGTACCAAGTTAAATTGCCAAGAACAAACTGATTTAAGGACATATTGTCATCTTCAACATTGTGGATGTCAGTATAGGATGGATGACTTTGCTTTTGTGGAGCTTGATGGCTTAGATTCATTGATATGAATGAATGAATGTATGAATGAATGAATGAATGCTCTATTTTGGTTTAAAAACAAAAAAATGAATCATGTTTTTACAAAAAAAGAAAAGAAAAAAGAAAAGAAAACAGACAGCAACCGAAAAAGGGATAGGCTGAAGCCCCAAGGCTTATTTTAGGATACCCTATACCACCATAGGATTAACTGAATAAGTCACAATAAACATCAGTACTTTAACATTATTTCAAAGCACATCATGGCTTAAACCGAAAAATCAAATTCAATTAAATTTCATTGTAACCTTTGATAATTTGAGATTTTAAAGTCTTCTTAAAAACTAACATAGAGTTACACATCTTTATTTCATTGTTTAGTTCATTCCATAACTTTACATCCAAACTGACAAACATCTGTACTTCATTAGTCCTGACTTTGTGAACTTCAAACATTAGCAACCCCCTTCAGTTTAAGTTAGCTTAAACATTTTTGAAATGATATGTAGGGATGCACAATATTATTGGAGCAATATTGGTATCAGCAGATGTGAAATATTTGCAGATAATTTAGCAGTACAATTTGGCCATATATCTCCTGTGAAAGCTATAATATTGGAAAATGTACATATCAAACAGCATGATTTATCTCACAAATCAAAAGATGTCCAACTTTATAAATCAAAAGTATATTTTAGTAAAGAATTAACGGTTGTTTTTGTTACTTAACTTCTGTTTCTAAGATAATAAGTCTGTCAACAGGGAAGGAACAGATCAGTTTTAGTAAAATGGAGGCTTTGTGCACTCAGAAAGGTATCTGTATTGCTATCGGTGTCGAAACTAACAAAAAACTAAAGTCAGTAATTTAATATTGTGCATCCCTGTCAATTTGTTCAGAGTGCATTGGAAATGTGGTTTGGACTGGTGAGATGAAAGAGGGGCTTCGCGCCCAAATGCTGCCAATTTAGTTTGGAAATGTTGATTATTGAGGAGTTTTCTTAATTTGTTGGTAACTGTTCAGTTATTAAATGCTATTTTCCTGGAATAAGTTAGCTTTAATTAAGCATTAAAAACTTCTGTTTGTATTTTGTCAGTTGTTGTTAGTATTTGGAAAAGCAAGTGTTTTTTGCCTTAATACTTGAACCAGTTTATCCAAAGTGTCCAACATATATGTGCGGCCATAGACAGTGTGATTAAAAAATCAGTTAATTTGAGCTTTAATGGACTATTCAACAATTCTGAGCTCTGCCTTTACATCCAGTCCCATTTTAATGCACTTTTTAAGTCTATTAAAGCCAAACTTAGCATCTAGACTTAGCATGGAGACACACCTGAGCTGTCATACTCTGATTTATTTGTCTGCTCCTGCATGGACTCCTGTTTCTTTCCTCTGATGCAGCAAACATGCAGACGGCTCATGTTTTCAGGCTTTTACGAGAATCAGCGGCCAACAGACTGATCGACTTTTCTGTCCAAAACATTTTACGGCCTCTGCATCATTTACAAGACGACGCTGCGGCTCTGTGAGCCCAGCTAAATAACAATGACAAGAACACATGCATTCAAACACAGATCCATACGTGCACATTTTAACAGCTGTGCAAGTTTAAAGAGGACAAACACGTGAACAGAATCACGGTCCCGTCATTTCTGTCTGTCCTGATTCTGTCTGTCCACACACTCACATAAACACACACATGGCAGTTTAATTTTTTAATCAGTTTATTGCTCTACAGCAGAGGGTTTGTATTTTATAGTAGAACTCCATCAGACCACAGAGAATAATTAATCAGCGTATCTCACTAATATGAATGGATTTTTTTATTCCACCAAGTCGACATGGCAGATTTATTAAAGTGACATTTAAAGGCATGTTTGTTTTCTGTGCCAGATCCAAAAGCATTTTAACTTTTACTCTAATTACAGAGAGTTACTGTGCATTTAAGAAAATGGAAATGGAAAAAAAAAATCTTTAGCTGAGAAAGGAAACGATTCGGTGGCCCTGAAGGTCACATGTACAAAAAAGTTTTTAAACAGAGAGAAAGAGCCAAAAATGTAAATGCAATAAAACAAAAATAAAATAAAACCGAAATGCAAATATATCAATGAAACCTGGACATGTTTTTCAGAAAAATAAAAAAAATGATTTTAAATAAATATAAAAGTATTTTGTGTTATTTATGAGACCTTCAAATATTAAAATAAAATACAGAAATATTAAATGAGCCTTTAACATTTTTGTACTTTAGTGTTTATGTGAAGTTATTTTTGAAAATCGATAATTTTTAGCCATCAAGAATTCTTTGTGCAGCTGACCTTTATGACCACCAACTTGTTGAACAAAAAGGCATTTAGTTTGTGCTATTCTAATTTTTCCTGTTAAGAAAAGTTAAAAATGATGCAACAAGAGCATGTGTTACTGCTTACAGCGTTGTGTTTTTTTTACATCATGAAATCTGAATTTTAATAAGGTTCACATGACACTGGAGAGCATTCAGTCTCCTGCTCTGATCACTTGTGTATTTATAATATCCTCAAATTAAGTCCAAATTGCACAGGAACAAATAAAAACGTTTTTATGACTTGCAGCATGATCCTCTACCTAATACACTAAAAATTAATCATCTACTTTTCTTCATCTGGAATTTCCTTCAGACTTTTTAGAGCAGAGCTGAAAAATACTCCCTCCATTTTTGTGCTCAGTATTTGTTTGATATAATCTTACAGTGACTGAATTCTACAATAGCTCGTCTGATCACAAATATTAACATATAATCCAGCCTCTGTCCCCTTTCAGAGGGTCTCACTTTGGCTTTATGCATGAAAACAAATCAAATCAGGTGCCTCACAATATCACGATGCACTTCTCTGCATGTCTCGCTTCATCTTTGTCTGCATCAAACTGATTTAAACTATCACAATCTGACACGTGCACGATTGTGACTCTGCATATATTCACACCACACATCAAAAACATCACTGCTCATGATAACGATGACACCTATAGTGTAAAACCAGATAACCGAGGCATTTATAAGATGTTTAGTCTAATTTAAAGTGCAGTAAAGGCTCTAAAAGCTGATTGACAGGTGATTTTACTGAAACAACATCAACATAAATGAGTTAGAAAATAGGTTAAACATATTTTTCCTACAAAACAGCGTGACCAAATATATTGGTGCAGACGGCTAACAGTGATCGAATGTCTTTATCAGGATGAATGTCATTTAAATGATTAATCTCTGCCTGTGCAAACAGTTTAAAAATGTACAAATGGAAAAACAAAGAAGAGGGACATGTTTTAATCTGTTAACGTCAGGCAGGCAGTACAGGTCAATCACTGCAAGGACAAACCGGTTCAGGGACAGTTTCTACCCGACAGCAGCAAGGGTCCTGAACAAAGGCTACAATCACTACCACATTTGTCATCATAATAATTATAACATAATAATTACCTCATGTCATTAATGCACCTGAACATGGCAGCTGTTTTGCATCTTATTTTGTTACGGTATCATTCCACTCCTCTTGCACCTTATTCTTATTACTTACTTTATCAGACTTTGTTATTCTATTTTGCACATTACTTTTATTATTTTATTATATATTTTTCATTTCTTATCTTATTTTACTTCACTTATGTTTGCACCGTACTTTATCGAATTTGTCTCACACTGTTTTGCACTGACTGAAAGGCTTTTGCAATTTGGTTGTACCTGTTGCAATGACAAAGTCCTATTTTATTCTATGTTTGTGTTTGTGGGTTTTAAAAAAGAGGATCAGGTTTAAATATTTATCTTTATTTTGTTAGAATATAATCAGCAATGTCCTTTTACAAGAAATTCAAGTTTCCAGGAAAGTGATGAATAAATCTGATTGAGCACTTATTTCAATGTCATGGGACATCTTTAATTCTTGTTTTTAGTCATTTAAAAACAATGACGCTAGTAAAAATCTTTGGTTCAGTTCTCCTCTGTAAATTGTTAATTGGAAAACATCATTGGGCACGCCCACCACGGCCTGGTTTGTAAAGATCTGAGGCTGTGTGGACCTACAGCGTAGTTTACCAGCTGAGAACTGGAGTGCAGATAACTAAAGACTGGCTTATATTCCAAGCTCCAAGATCTGACTTTCTGAGGTGAACAGAAAAAACTGTAAATATAATTCACGCTGACAAACACTTAAAGGTGCTATGAGGAGAATCTATTTCCGGCGACATAAAGACTCTGCTACCCATGAGCACGCGCAGCGACTGTCGTAAAGACGTGACCCAAGCCAAAGCGTGTGTTTGTTGTGATGCTAATGAATGCAGCTCGGACCTTCCTCAGAACTCTGCATTGCTTTACAACTTCTTTTTTCAACAACTTACAGGATGCAAAGCCACGAGGTAATGTATCTCTTTCTAGTTACATAGCAGTAGTTTTTGATGTGTGACAAGAAATTCTTGGAAAACTTAGTATGGTAGTTTTTTAGCCGCCTATATATCCCTACTTACAGCCCGGTGCTCTAAGACGTGTCTGAATAATATAAATTTGCTCTAGTTTTAATTGTCTTGTTCCTGAAGTTGAGTATCCAGGCCAGTCCAGCCCTGTCCGACCCGACCAGAAGTCTAAGGAATAGCATTTATAGATAACCTATTTTGATGCTATAAACTCATCTTAAAGTGTGTATTTCCATCAGGCAGATATCTGAAAGGGAGACTTTTTTTGTAATTACTTAGAAACTCCTCATAGCATCTTTAATTTTCTTGTTGACTGGAAAATAAAATTGTGTAGGTTTTTAACAACAACAATGTCCGATTTCTTGCCCCAGGTTAAACATTTGAGATGTTGGTTGACCATTTCTGTTAGACAGTTGCTATTTGGTTGAAATGTTTGACTGTAGCTGGTTTTCTATGTTGCTGTTTCTGCAAATAAAAAGAAACTGTCAGCCTCACGGGAAGATTTAATGGCAGAGTAAACAGTGAATCACTCAGTCTGCAGATTAGACTTGTTCCTTTAATTTATTTGAGAGCCTAAATCAGGAAACTGAAGAGTAGATCCAGAGCTTGGTGGATGATTTTTTTTTGGCCGATCGTCTCATGAGCTCCTTGGTGAATCGGAGCAGAGATGAGCAACGTCACGTGATGCCTAATTCTTGCGGCTGCTTTCTTCTCCGCGGCGTGGATCTCACTGTGTCCGGACGTTTCATCAGCAGGTATTTTTTCAGCAGTTTGACAAACATGGAGGGCATCACTGATTTCTTTAGGAAGGTTAAAATCCTCGGATTAGACCACCTCCTCCCTCCGCTCCATGCCGGCGGGCTGTGTTCTAGTCTTAGGGGCGTGGTCTTGGCTCATAAGCCCCTCCCCTCTGACTTTGAGCAGCTGGTCCGACCCCCAGTGCAGACAGAGCGGGCAGGGGCACGAAGCGGGGTGGGGCACGATGCTGCTGGAGGGGTACGGCCCCGCTGTGGGTGGAGGCAGCCCCCCCACTCTGTGGTGGTACTGCGACAGGCGGAGCGCATCCAGAGTCCTGATGGGGGCGCTGTAGCGACTGTGGGAAGAGGACGGCGGTGAGGAGAGAGTCAGCGGGTAGGGGTGGTGCAGCGGGAGGTGAGGGAGGTGGGGTGGGAGGAAGGGGTAAGGCAGGGCAGAAGTAGGGGAGGACCGGCTCATCAGGAGCGCCCCCAGGGGGTCGACGAGGGGGTGGGGCCACGGCAGGGAGTGTCGCTGACGTTTGTCCTTCATCCTCCTGTTCTGGAACCAAACCTGAGGGAAGGAAGGAAGGGAGGAAGGAAGGAAGGGAATAAAAGAGGAAGCACAAGAGGAAGAGTGAACAATTAATGGAGGCTGTAAAAATGCAGCAACAGTCAGATTCACACTAAAAACCCTGTTTTTAATATCTGTGCTATCAACAGCCTGTGGGGCCATTTTGTTTTAGAGTCACAGGCTTTGTCTGAAATGGCATACTACTGTACTACATACTACAAACTCATGTGTATATACTGTATACTACATACTATAAGTATGATTAGAAGGCCAACCGTTCACACTGTAGTATACTACTAAGTTTCCCATGATGCATTTCAAACCTCCGACCACAAAAATCAGAAGCACACCAGACTATCAAATATCTCTGTTGATTCTCCACATTTGAAGTTCAGAGAGCATTTTAGGCGAGAAAGTCACCATGTAGAATACCAGAATGTGGTCATTTGAGCCATAAAACGCACGGATACAAATTTCATTTCAGCATTTCGGACATTCTGTTATGCGCGCCATTATGCAATCGAAGAAACTTTGGCTCCAAAACAAGAGCCCAATTACAAAAGCATTAAAGAACTAAAAGGAGATAATAAAAGATGCTTTTATTTTGAAAACAGGAAGTTTACTAGTGGCTGATTTTTAGCTTTTAGGTCTCAAGACTATTTAACATTTATGATATTAATAATATTATAATCAGTAACTTTCTGAATATAATAAAATGTTGCCTACCCGCTGACATCAAAAATGATCCATCCGTCACCTCCAGCACTTGATTAATACGTATCTATGTATTGCAATGCATTATGGGGCGTTTGAGTGTGACTAGTATGCCCACCTCGCATACTTAAAATTTTTTCTGATACAGTATACATCCGGGTATTTCTCGCACACTCAATCTTTTCATACTATCTAATGTGAACGCACTACATACTCATTTTGACGTCACACTTAGTATGAGTACGTTAGTATGCCATTTCGGACACAGCCACACACTTTTACTGATTCCAAAACAGACGTCAAAGGTCAAGACATCACATCCTGTTTTTCCTATTTCAGCACTTAAAGATATATTTACTTAGACAGATCAAAAAAATCCTTTCAGCAAAGTATTTCATTTAAATGTTTTCCACACCTATTAGACCTTGTAGCAAAATCAATTTTACCCTTTAAGTAATAACAGTTGGACATTTTGTGATTGTAATCAAAATGTGATTACTTTATTTCTTGTCTGAGGCCTGATTCATACTCTGCTTTAATGCTGCATCTGCTTGAGCTGCACCTCCTCAAATATGTGACTACATGTCAGCACCAGCCCTGTGGTTGGTCTGCCAGTCACTGAGAGTGTCTCTGGTCTAATTCTGTGTGCTTTAATGTGATAGAAAGGCTAAAAATAATAAACCAACACATTACATAGCCTGTATATCAGAAATGCATTTCCTCCTTCATGTCTCAGTGTCATCCACCCTCTGCTTTAACAGCATAAGCAGTCATGAGTTTTAATTCTTCTTCACAGTTGAATCAATTTGTGTTTACATGGAGATAATAATTCAGAATCAAGTTTTACATGGAAAAATCATGTATTCACTATAATTCAAGACCTGAGAGTTGGGAATGGTTCTGATTGGACATATTTACGCCTACAGGAAGAAAAACTCCAGTTCTCCATCAGGGAAACCTCGTCCAACTTGGACACAACAGCTTTGAAAAGATCCACATTTTAATGCTTACATCCATCCACTCTTTCATTACTTCCAAATCTTCTAAGGCTCTAATTAAATAAACCGTCTCTGCTTAAGTGGAGTTAGAGCTGGGTGATATCCCCAAAAAAATGAACAGGTTGAATTAAAAAAAAAAAAAAACCTTAACTGGAGTTTCATGAAAAAGTTATCGTTTTGACTTGCCAACTCGATTTTTAAATCTTATTGATTTTTTGCCCAGGCTCACTGTGAATTTATTTCCCGCCAGCGTCCCGTGCCTCATCGCTGCAGGACAAAAGAACGAGCATGCACAGAACGACTGAAATTAATCTAAAGCAGAATGAACGTATACATGATCAAGGAATTATTTATATCAGATTTAACATCTGAATAAACCAGCCACTTACTTCTGAAGTAATTTTTATTCTGAGTTATTATTTTCATTGGAATTAGGTGTTTACCTGGTCATTTTCTATCTGTTTAAAGAGGATTTAAGTTTTATTTGGAATTAAAGGGGAATTAATGTTCTTATGTACACAAGATAATTCTGATGTTATGTGCTCTGTTTCAGTCCTCATTAGGGCTGAAACATATATCGTTATCATATCTATATATAGCCATGATGTCACAAGCTGTTGCGAAGCACTGCTTGTACCCTATGTCTTGTGTGTTATGTGTTATCTGTGAAGTAAATGTGTAAAGTTATCTGTTACTTGTGGAAAAACCAGACTGTATTGTATTTTTCACTGTTATGTCGACTGTATGATGTCCATTGTTGTTGCTGTCTGTGAGGTGCAATGTTGTTCCTTTGTAATGTACGGTTAGTGGAAATGAATTTCCCCCCCTGGGGATCAATAATCTAAATGTAAATCTAATCTATATCAAGATGTGAACATTCAAGATATTAATATCAAAAAAGCAACGATATCAACGATATAGATTCCCCCACGCTCGCCCTGCACGTACAGCTCTGGAAGTCACAACTTATTTCATTTTTATGATTGCTACTGCTGATGAGTTTTTTGTTGGAGTATCACACGGGTGCACGAGTAAGACTTTTTTAGATGAATTAGGGAGCTGTGTGCAGAGCAGAGCTAACAGGCTAACAACTCTGACACCTGAACCTACGACCTGCAGAGAGCTGATGTCCCTTCTGTCCACTAATCTGGATTTTGACTCCTCTGATCATGAATTAAAATGTAAACAGGACATGTTTTGGTTGGATGTTCTGTCTTTAAGAGACTTTGACAGTTTCTGTGAGCATCAGCACAGACATGGAGTTATTTTTTTTGGATCAGCGTGTAAATATGAGAGTGAACTTCTCTGCAGCTACTGTAACTGTCGTTAAACTCCCGGCTGGATTAGGTGAAGATTACTCCTCGCCTCGATCTTTGTGTCTGCCAGTCCCCAAACTATCCCACCACTTCATAGAATCTCCCGGAAGGCTGAGCTTCTAAAACGTCAGGTGGCGGCGTTTACGAGCCTCGCCTCACATTCCTGCTCCGCCATAAAAGAGCGGGCTGTAGTTGGCAGAGAGGTGGGCGCGTTTACGGCGTATTAAAGCTGCTGCACTGCGCCAGCGGGCCTCTGCGGCAAACCCTGCACTGCTAAAGCTGTCACTACTCAATCTACAGCGGCCAGCGGGTTAAGAGGACGAGGGACCGCCATGAGGTGAGTCCGCCAGCTCTCACTTCCTGTTTTCACCTGCATGAAGGAGGAACATCTCAGGACACGCGCCACAGCAAACATGGCAAAACCAAATCTTTTCAAAGTTTTTACTTCTTATCGGTAAAAATCTGCACAGCTGCGTCTGAGTCACACTGATGGTCGGCGTGGACACAAACCAAGACGACAGAAATGATGATGAGCTGTAATATCAGGCTGTTTAATGACTTTATTGTCAAAAGCTGCAGGTGAATAATCCTGTATGTTGAAAACTGGCCTTGTATCAACTTTCCAAAAGCTTACAAACCTCTACATTAAATCATCAGTGTCTTTGTTTTGGTTAAAGATACTGAAGGGTCACCTTTTCACACTGTGGCTGCACACAAGCTGGTTCAAGTATTAAAGCAAAAAAAAAACCCTTCTTTTCCAAATACTGACGGAGCTCCAGAATGCAACCATTTTAGGTGCACATGCACCCAAAATCTGTGCGAGTGCACCGAACATTTTTTCTTGGGTGAACTGGTGCACCTGAACATAAAGCTGTAAATAAAAAAAGCCACAAAAAGAGAAAAAAATAAAGAAAAAAGTCATGAAATGTTCTGCCCTAAATGTTGTTTTTTTATAAATTAGTTTGATTGTTTTTTATTATTATTAAATAACCTTAGTTTCAGTTTTGTAAATATTGACTATAGTGTGTGAAGTCTTATTCTAGGTTCAAATTTATTGGAGAATAAGACCATCCAGTTAAATGTTTAGTTGTTGGTTGTTAAAATCTTGATATTTTTCTCATTTTTCAGTTCAGTACAGCACTTTAAACATTAGCTCTTTTTATTTTGAAATATTTAACTTGAGATGTTTGAGTTTGAAATGTTACATTTCAGTTCAGTAAAGCACTTTAAGCACTTTTATTTGGAAATGTTTTATCTTGCTTAATGTTTTAGTTTGAATTTGTAAATTTCATTCAGTGAAGCTCTTTCTTTAAATCTTATTCTTGTTGAAATCATTTACATTATATAAAGTTATGGAGAGTGATAAAATGGAGACCTTATGGCGTTAAAGTTGACACTGAAAAATTTGGGTGCACCTAATTTTTGTGCTGGTGCATCGTTGCAGCCATTGAAAAAGTTAGCCTGGAGCCCTTACTGACAACAACTGACAAAATACAAACAGAAGTTTTTAATTTTATTTATAATTAAAGCTAATTAATTCTTGGAAAATCGCATTTAATTTCTGAACAGTTACTAAAAAAATCAAGCAAACTCCTCAATTATCAACATTTCTTAACTAAATTGGCAACATTTGGACGTGAAGCCCTCTTTCTTCTCACCAGTCCCAAACACACTGCCAAATGCTGCCAATGCATTTGTGCAATTGTGAAACAAAATAAGCAAATTACTTAAGAACAATATTGTGTAAAAAACACATAAAGCTGCAGGCAAACATCTGTCACTGTCTGAATCCCACAGATAAGTGTTGATATTTGGGTAAGTATTAAAACAGGTGAGTCTGCAATAAGGAAACCAGTTTCATTCTGGCTACTGGTGGATCGTTTTGAGATTTTTGTTACAGAAGATTAAAGAATACTTTTTTTTTTTTTTTCCTTGACTCAATCTGCAGCTTATTTTGTTCCCTCACTGTTTCACACACAGCACCTAAAAGTTGTGTAATTATTCGTAAAATAAAATCATTAAACTTAAACTATTTCAGCAGAGCTAAATCTTTTTATGAAAACAGCACAGATTTCAGTGTTAATGCAGATAAGCCTGTCTTTGTCCAAAATATATAACACACCTTTAATGACAAAACTACAGCACAGACTCTGACCACAGAAGGAGACAGTTTATGTGAAGACAGAGTATTGATTACATTAATCGATAACTTATTTACTGTAGCTTATATGTCATGTGATGCTTTATTTTTATATGGGGAGGGAAAATCGGAAATTATTTTGTGTTGGACAATTGGAGACATTTGTTGTAAAGGTCATATCACCCTATTCTAGTCTCTACCTCTCTCTGTCTTTGGTTTAATATATTGAATTCAAACTGCAGCTCATTGTTCCAGCTTCAGTTGAAAAACATTTGGACAAAATTTGGTGAAACTGGCAAGAAGTGTCCCCCCAACCCCCTTTTTTCTGATATTGAAAACCATTTGTGCAGTTTAATTACTAATTAGAGCCAATTTATTAGAAAATATCACTTTAAAACTGAAAAAAATCTACCAAGTAAACTACTAAAACTTTCTTCATTCCCTAATTTAGTTCTGAGCATTTGGAGTTCAATTTTGCAGCTAGGTTCAACAGTGGATGCATTTGCAAAATACTGGCAGATATAAGACAGTGATTCCTCTCTTTAGATGAAAATATGAGCAGAGATCATGATTGTTCTGTGTTTCTACAAACCTCAGGTTATCTCCATTTGAGGCTCTTTAAATTCAATCCCACGTGAGGGGGCCTCATATTGGTTTTGCCTCATATTGGTTTTGCCGGAGGCCTCAAAGTTACTGAAGCTGCTGCTGACTTGAATCAGTATAACTGTCTCCTTCATGAGTTTAGTTCCCTGCCTCCCCCTTGCTCTGAGCCCTCGCGGCCGTTTCTCGGCCCGCGGGCCGCCGGTTGGACCTCCTTACCTTGATGGTGGTCTCTGGTAGGTTGAGCGCGGTCGCCAGCTCGCAGCGTCGTGGTCTGGACACGTAGCTCTCTTTGCCGTACTCCTGCTCCAACCGGGACAGCTGCTCGCGCGTGAACGCGGTCCGGTGCCGCCTGCTGTGGTCCAGCAGCGCGCTGCGCGTGCACGGCTCCGTCTGCCGCTCTCTGTCCGGATCGTGCACGATGGTGGTGGCCGCCACCGGCGTCTGTCTGCCCTCCGAGACTGTGGGGACGAAAAGATTTGGAAAAGTTTGTGAAACACTTCATAAATACGGAAGGAAGTTTTCTTAAGATCAGTTTATCAGAGTTTAGAAAAGAAGCGCGCGCCCTGTTGGTGACAGGCGTGCAGCTGCGCACGCGCTTTAAAGCCATCATTAGATTATCTGATAACTTATTTTTCATCAGCAAATGTAAGACAGATTTTAGTGTGTGAATCAGCCTGAGGTTATGGACAGAGGCAAAGAGCTACAATGAAGATTTAAAATCTTTTAAAAAATCAGAGCAGTTAAAAAAAAACATGTTTATTTCACACCAGGTTGGTACAGGATTATTATTATTATTATTTACACTAACTAATATAAGCTGGTCTATTAAAATGGCTTAATCTACATTTTTCTCTGCCACAAATTGGCCCCATGACAAAGTCCTCGTCCTATTTACTGTAACCTAAATCAGTGGTTCTAAAACTGGAGATTGGGACCCCTGGAGGGTCAAAAGACACAGAGAAGAGGGTCAGGAGATGTTTTTCAAAAAGCAAAAAAAAAAAAAAAAAAAAAAGACTTTTAGATTGTTAACTTTCATGAATAAAATGGCTGAAAACAAAAATGCTGTCAGAATCCTCGGTCAGATTTATGCTTGAATGTTGAAACTGTGAAAGATCTTTTGACTATCAGTTTGAACCTCTGTTGGATTTTAAAGACCGGTCCATGGAGCACAGAAAACATCTTTGACCTTCAGATCAGACAGATCAGGCTGACTGACCTCCTAACTATCCAAACCAGAAGTCCTTCTAAAATAAAACCAGCTGTGATTTAAAAACACTCCTTAATAAAGTCTTTATTTTAAACATTTAGACTGCAGCTCTTCATCCAGCTGTAAAGATGTTTATTTAGACTTTAAAATCACGATCACAGACAAACACGGTTTCTGCAGCAGCCCCTGGTGGACACTTGAGGAACTGCAGCTTTTGGCACTGCAGCACTGGCTTCATTTTCTGGCCCACAGGTTTGCCAAATATGTTATTTTCCATTTGTGTTATCTGCTTAATTGAAGTGTTCGGATACTCCTGCTCTGGTTTTCATTAAAGTATGGACGAGATCAGAATCCACAAAAACTAAACCCAGGAACTGGAGCTGCAGCCTCTTTGAGGCTTTCTGTAACAGTGAGGAGATAAATTTGACCCAAAGATGGTTGCCATAAGCAAAACAACAAACTATTTAAGCAGAGGACAGTTTGGGAAGTTCTCCAGCATCATGGAGCCGATAACATCATTACCCCGACTCTGAATTAAGTTTTCCTCCTTTCTGCATGAAACAGAAAAATAATCAGGCTGAAAGTTTCCAGCTGATCAAACTAAAAACCGACTGATGATCTTGTTAAAATGGTCGGCTTCAGGTATTTTCTGCTGTAATATTTGACTTAAAACTTTCATCATTCTTGTGTAGACTTTAAATTCATTTGCTAAAACACCACCTTAATTTTAAATAAGTGCATCACCTTTTTCAGAATACGCCTACAATAAATTTTATTTTCTTGAATCAATGATAAATTTATAATTATGAACGTAAGCTGTATTACACTGAATATATGCCCATGGGGAATCAGCATGCAGATGTTTCAAAAACATGTTTTAGCAGTTCAGTGACATAAGACCTTCAATCAGGGCTGCTGCTGAAAACTTTTGGCCCCTGAAACGATATCAGACTGAGCTCTGTCCCAGCTCACTCTGCACTGGCACTCAAACCGAGCAAACTAATAAAAAAAAGTATGACGACACATATTTATAATGAACCACTCATAACCAAGATATTCTGTTTACAGACCCAGAAAAGCTTCAGTCAGAGGAGAAAACACTCCTGTTCTAAAAATATAGAATAAAGGCGATTATAATATGGAGCACTTTTCAGGCATATGGATTATTTTGATGACATAATATTTTTATTGACCTTATGATCACTTCTCCACTTTAAATCTTTGAAATATTCAGAAATGTAACAGTTGACATTCACCTTTTCTGCAGCCTCACATATTTTAACAAGCTATACCTATAGTAAAAGCATTTGTAAAACTCATATCCTCTGATAAATACTCCAAAGGGCCTCTTTTACATACATGTGACTAAATGGGAGTTAACTGGAGTAAAAAAAAACAAAAAACTTTTTTTTGCAGATAAAAACACAAATCCTGTTTTTTTTTGTTTGTTATGAGGAAAAAGATCTGTATAGTTCAGTGGCACAGGTTAATAAATATGATCTTTAAAAGAATATTAATTTAATTTTCAGTCAGCCATGCCCTTTGAACCCTAAACTTTCCCCCTTCTTTTAAAAAAAGCTCTTAAATGGGCTGTTTGCTGTTGGACATGAAGTCAGAGTTGGTCGTTAACTTCTCCTTGGACTCTGTTTTCTAACTCAACAGTGAATCGGTGAAATCCCCAGAACATGAACACAGTTTAAATGAATTATTTTGATTTTACTCACGCATCAGGCTGCTTGTGTGGAGAGCTGAAGCTCCTCTCCTGCTCCTTCTTCTCGGCTGTTCGGAGCTGCAGGTCCAGGAGGCCTCTGCCCTGCGCAGCGGTAAAACTCTCCCAAAGTTCAGCAGGTCTGCTCAGACAGGCGGCGGGAGGATGAGGTGTTTTTGTCCCCGCTCTCCCCTCCTTCCTCCCCCTCTCTCCTCCCCCCTCGGTGGCTGTCTGTCCCCGGGGCTCCTCTCTCTCCCCTCGGCCGCGGAGAGCGCGTCAGGCCGGCGCGGCGCGGCGCCGCAGCAGCGCGCAGAGGTGTTAAAGGTGTTTGGATGAAGCCTTTGGTCTCCTCTCGGCCTTTGTACTTTTTGTTATGGAGAATTAGAGACGCGCAGGCTCAGACAGCAGACGCAGCCGCATTGTTCTGCGCCGTTTGATGTTTGGAAGTCAATCATTACGCACCTAATGGCTCCAAATCAGCCGCTGGGGCGCGCGACGGCTCGACTTATTGATTCAGATATTATTAATAAACTGTAATTACAAAGTCGATGCATGTGGCACCTTTTAAGAGCAGGTTTACCAGGTGTACAGGCATGGAAAGGCACAATTAGATGGCACATGGAGGCCAGTTTAAGGAACAAAAAAAATACACTTGGAAAGTTAAAACAGGCCTTTGAATTAATAAAAAACAGCAATTAAGGAATTTTAATCAAATCTTTGTCCTTATTTTATCAACATCTTAATTATCGTCCAGTTATTTTTAAATCAAATGTGTTTTTATAAAATATATTAGCCAAAATGATTCACTTTGCTGTTTTTAAATGTTAAAAGATTTCCTTGTAAAGTTTCTTATATAATGGACATGTATTTCAATGGTACCGTGTAAATATACTGTCATTGCCTTTTAGAGTTGTGTCATAAATTTTGGGATGATTAAAACAAGCAAAAAAACAAACATTTGCCTCCTGAAAAGTCGAAGTCCAATGTTATAGAAATTCACATTTATTCAAATCTTTCTGTTTCCAGAATAAATGGTTTAACAGAGTGTCTGAATTATTTGGGTGTAAGAGGCACTTTTAAATGTGATATTATCGGTTTCTCGATTCGCCTCGGTGGTTACTTTAAAAGCATTTATTTTCTGAACTCCAGCAGGTGATTTAAAGAGATATCGGGTCCTTTATATGATCTAGACTTTATATAATAAGCACGTATGGGCCTGGTCCACAGGCTGGATTAATACAGCTTTATCGTGCAGTAATAGCAGAGCAGAATCAATGAGAATCTGGATCCTTTAAGTGCACAGGCTGGTGCGCAGAGCAGCAGCGGACCCTTGAACCGGTGTTTTGGAGCTTATTACGGCTATAATCTGCGCTGATTGTTAATCCAGAGGACACATGATGAGAAAGAGGACAGACGAGGACGGAGACACGCAGACGCCAGGTAGGGTGGAGTCTGAGCTGCTGCAGGAAATTTATCATTACAACATCAGGTAAGGTTATTAGGACAGATGCCTGATTCTGCAGGGCGACATAAAATATCACTTTATGTTTTTGTTCTGTTATAAAAAGCGACAAATGCTTCAGTCAAGCTTCTTTAAGGGTTTGCTGTAAACGCACGTTTAGCCATCTCACTTAAGTTTCACCTGTAGGAGGTGATTTTACTGTCGAGTAAAGGTGACCAATCACCTGGTGCCTCCTGCTCACCATTAAAGTAGAGCAGAGTAAAACGTTCTGCATGCCTGATACTGGGTTATATCTTGCTTAGATACAATATTGAGAAAATGTGGTGGACTATGTAGTAAATTATCACCTTGACAGTGTACGCTCTCTCTTTCTCTGTTGAAATTATTGCAGGCAAACTTCTTTGCATGCTGTTTGTAAAAGTTTCCAATCTATTTGTTAAGTCCAGGTGACCCTCTCTCTTTTTTTGTTATAAAATATCACATGCAAACAGCTGCACAAATAATTTAACAGCAGTAGAAATGTTGCTTTTTGCTTTCACCTGCTCTAAAACTGCACAAAGTTGTGCAAAGTATTTGTGCAATGCTATCACTTTATTCAGAATTTTATGTGCTTTAATAACAGATATCACATTTGCAAAAAAAACTAGAAATATTCTAAAATGCAGAGTTAAGTTGAAGTAGAACAGTTGGTGTGCTTTTATTGCTGTTTCTTAAAGCCATAAAAAATATCACAAACAGGACTCGAGTTCATAAAACAGGACTGTAAATATTAAAGTATGAAAAAAACATAAATCATGTCATAGAGAAACAGTCCATATTGAGTAAGACATTTGGGTTGTGCATATGGAAATATGAATCATCAGACTTGCAGCAGTAGTTTCAATGATTTGAAACAAAGTTTAATTTAATTTGTAGTAAAAATCTTCATCATGTCATCAGCTTTATCTGCGGTTTGGGAGTGTTCTCGTTAAATCAGTAAATCTATAAATAATAGAAGTCTTTCAATAATAATAATTATACTTGTATTATCAATGAATCACAAGAAGCACGACTACAGCCAAGTGTTGACTTTTCAAAGGCAGCCTGGAGACTTCATTTAGGAGCAGTAATGAGACACAGATTATCACCATTAACAGCCAAACTTGAAAAGAACAGTGAAGTCTGCCAACACGAGGCAAATCAGAACATTTATGTAAATAAACAAGCCGGTTTGGCTCACACTAAGAATGAGCGTGATTGTGATGCTCATAACTCTGATCGGCCGACAGCACAGAGAGGATTTAAACAGTTAAACGCCCTCCTCACCTGGCTGTGAGCACAGGGCATTAAATAAACTGGTTATCAGCAAAGTGTCACAGTATATAAATCTAAAAACTTAAAACTACGTCTTAGGCAGCCTGTGTCTCATCATTCTCACACATTGCATCAGTTTGCTGATGTTTGTAAAAAGGGTTGATATCAGCTGATACTGATGTTTATGCCGATGTGCATCCCCGATCATGACGTCTGTTAAGACTAAAAACAAATGTAGTTGATGATCAGTGCTGTAGAAACTATTTGATAAAGTCTGAATGACATTATGAGGTTTAGACTTTAATGTTGTGTGTGTGACCTTCTGCATCGTGAGTGTTTTGCATCGTGACCACCTGCTGTTTGTATCTGTCTGTTGTGTTGGAAGTAAACTGAAAACATGGTGGTGAAAACAAAAGTTAAGTAAAAAAATAAACACCAATAATGAACATGAGGTATTTGTTGACCACAGTGGTCAGACGTCACCATCATCAAAATCATCTGCTTCCATTTTTACAATTTTTCAATCTGAACCATCGTAGCGATCTCGGAGTTACCATGTTAACTGATGACTTGGGTCATAATTCTGGATGATGTGCACAACTGGGCGTGTGTGGCAGTCATCATGCATATAAGCAGTATACAGCATGTAAGGCCCTGTTTACACGGAGACACTGTCATCTAAAACTCAAAGGTTTTTCCTTTGCGTATTCAAACCTGATCCGCATTCAGACAGATATGCTAGAAATGAATGAAACAGCTGTAGTGTGCATGCCAGTCCAGTAGATGGCGATGTAGGTTTGCAGAGAAACAGTGCTGCTACAACACACGTATGAAGAAGAAAAACTTTTCACAAACAATAATGGCGAGTGGACACATGAAGACGCAGGAGCTTCTTTTCTGGACCACAAATCTGTTAGCATGGCATGTACGGAGCTCAGTTGGGCTGAACGTGGCCCAATCGAGGCTCAATCCTGAAAGCTTTATGAGGACGACTGACAAGGATGTATCCGTTTGTGCCCCGACTGTGTCCCGTTTAAGACAGCGCAAGCGACGGGGCTCAGTCGGGCCTTACGTGACGCGAACTGAGCTCGAGCGGAGCTGACATCCTGTCAGCGGGATGGAATCCTCATCATATTGTTGTATTAATCTAACTGGAGCAGGGCAAACGCCCCCTGAAGTGCTGTAGCAGCGCCACTGACGGTGTATTTACGGGGTGTGTCCAGGGGTGAGACAGTCATTTAATCCCATATCATAGCGGTCACACCAGCCTCCTCAATCGTGTACAGTCGTGCACAGTCGCTATGAGAAATGGGAATGTGTGACTTAGGCATAAGTTAAGAAAAAAAGCCATGTTACCGTCTGCAGTTTAGTTTTATAAAGGTTTCAATCACATTTGAGCAAAATTACCTTATGTTTTATAAATATCATCATCGCTGTCATTGCAAGGACCCCTTGCACTTACACCATGGACCACTAGGGGTCTGTTTCACCCTGAAACGCTCTGACTCTGGTTCACACGGAGCTGCATGGAGGGGAGTTTAGAAAACTCTCCACTCTGGACTCTGGTTTCAAAAGTTTGAGGATTTAAGCACTTCGGGTGCCGTTCCCATGAAAACAGGAGGCCAAAAAGAAATGAAAACTCTTTGGATTAGGCTGTTTTAGGCCTCGTGTAAACAGGCCCTAAATCTTCAGCTCTAATCAAACAGCTACAACATGCTGATTTTAATTCATATCATACGCACTCCTCATATCAAATAAAACAAAACAGATGGATTATAAATGTGTATATGTGAAGACCCTAAAGACATGAACCACTCAGGCTGTTTCATTCTGCGGTAAAAATGGGCATGGAGGCTGGATGGGACCTCTGCTGCCTCTGGTGGGCACTCAAGGAACTGCAGCACCTTCTACTTCCACACTGGCTTCACTTTCCAACCCCAGAGGCTGCAGCTTGGTCTGAGTTTGAGCTCACAGCAGGAGCAAAGAGCTCCAGAAGATCCAACCAGCCGCCACAGAGTCTAAAACTGAACAAACTCTGAAATAACTCCAAACAGCTCTCTGCAGCCGCGGTGGTTCTAATATAATTATTTCCAACATGCTGTAAAATGCCGCTCCGTGATACTCTCACATTTTTGTCTGATAATGAGTGCTGGTGTTGGGAGCAGCAGCTGCTTTCACTGACTCTTAAACACAAAGCCACAGCTTTATAGAGCAAACAGAGTCACATCTGTGCAGCAGGGAGCTGGGCTGCAGAGTCAGCTCAAACACAGCAAACATGAAACACACGGACATGAACAGCTGCACGGACGGACTGACGGACACCAGGAGCAGAGAGCTGAGAGAGCCAACACTCATGATCAGCTCTGATTAGCACAGGAGACGTCAGACATCCTTTAGCTTAAACAGAGACGGAGCTGCAGGTGAAGACGCAGTGCTGCTCT
Organism: Scarus forsteni; assembly: GCA_036419115.1. Lineage (NCBI taxonomy): Eukaryota > Metazoa > Chordata > Actinopteri > Labriformes > Labridae > Scarus > Scarus forsteni. The sequence goes on from JAZDUH010000342.1 coordinate 1,723,155, forward strand.
CACATGAGGCCCAAGAGCAACTCAGACTCAAAGTTCAGTTTGTTTGGTTCAGATGATGCACAAGTGGCCCAAGCCATGCACTTTAATTTATTTCATTTTATTTAGTGAGAGCTATTCACTTCCTCTACAGCAGGGGGCAATATCAGTTCTGCAACTATTTGAGCAAGTTTAAAAACCAGATGTAGCATCTCAAGAGGCTAACCTCTAATAAATCAGACGACAGGTCTCTGGTTCATGGATCTGTCCCTAACTTTAGTTCTTCCTTTAGTCCACTTGTCTCCTCTTACCTCCCTTCCTTCACCCTCACACCAACACAGCATCATGTGGATTTGCTGTTCATCATGAGACTGGGATCCATATTCAAGATTTCCTGCTGCTTAACAGAAGGTTTTTTCTTGAGGAAGAGCTTTATGCTCTATTGTAAAATGTCTTGAGATAACTATACAAATAAAGATTGATTGATTAATTGATTGATTGAAGTTGCTGTGGACTTCCTGTCAACTTAAAGGTGTAGTCAGCGATCTTCTAATCTTCTAATCTAATGCACTATTTGTCAAATTCCCCGTATTTCTCCTCTCCATGCACAAGATGTCACCACTGACAGTGTGTTAAAAAAAAGTCTGGTTTCAATACACAGCCTTGGCTCTGAATTTCAGCAGGTAAATACTGTGGCTCTGGCCGAGTCACCAAAACAGGGTACACCCCCCACATCCAGGGGGCGATCATACTCATGTGCAGATCAGACAGAGGGGGGAGGGGGAGTCGTAGGTTGCGTAGCGTGCACAGTTAGCGTAAGAGAGAGATACAATAGGTGCAGTAGCAATGGCTGAAAACAGCCCAAAAGAAAAAGGTCAGAGGAGTGAAAAGTGAAAAAGAAGGGCTATGACCATGAAAGAGCGAAGACCCGGGTCAACATTGGTGTTGCTTTTCCAGAGGGAACTCTGCCAATTGAAAGACCTGAAAACGGACGTGGATGTCGCTGTCTTTCTGCTGGATAGGTTAGCAACATTAGCTTTGTGGTGCTTCACATAACAGTAACAGCTGTCAGACATTCATCTTATTGTCTAATCTGACAGAATGTACTGTTGTTGTGATGTTATCAATAATGACAGTCAAATTGTCTGACGAGTCGGGGTTACCTTAGCTACGTTGGTCAGCCACGCAGTTTCTACGGCCGTTTCCATGACGATACACGTCCATCAACTTTCGGGAGGCGGGTCTAAATTTGTTTGTAAACAACCTCTCCACTCGTTTTCTCCCACATCGTTGACTACACCTTTAACGAGTCAAAAAGCAACATAAACATCAGATGTATTAGATGTTTGTGGGTTTCTGATAGGCCTATATTTCTGAATTTATTACTGACAATGCTGAAATTTGTTGTCAAGAGCAGTTCCTCCATAAAAAATGACTTGAAGTATTTGTGTGAGGAACTCACGAAAACCAACAAACTGATTTTTTAAGTGTAAAGATGCAGTGATGATGAGGTGAATCATTTTACTGATATTACAGCTGATATGTTAGAATGATTAATCGACTGACACTCAGTTTTTGTTGATGGCCAATATCAACCATTGTTTATATTGTAATATCATGCATCCCTGATAGATGTCCTGTCCTTTGAGGCCATCTGTAGAAAGGCAAATCTGGGGTGCTGGTTTGGTGGAGTGGTTAGCAACCATGCACCCCAGATTTGCCTTTTTACAGATGGCCTCAAAGGACAGGACATCTATCCACGCACGTCCCACGCACTGTAAAAAGGCTGCTGCAAATTTTACAGTTACTTACTGGCAACAAGATGCCAGTAAATTTCTCTAAATGTCTTTATTAATAAATAACATGTTTCTGTATTTTCTAAAATACTTTTACTACTGTATTTTTTATACAAGGTATCATGACTGTTTTTATTCTGTTTCTAGCATAAGCACTGTACAGCAATATGTCGCGATATTTTGACCACTGATACAATATCGATATTTCAAATCTTAGTATCCATTTTTAGTATCCGAACTGATTTGTTGTCCATAAAAGAAACTCCTTCTTCTCTGTACGTCTATTCGCCATTGTTATTTGTGAAATGTTATTCTTCTTTGTTCGTGTATTGTAGCAGTGCTGCCTCTCTGCAGACCTACACCGCCATCTACTGAACCGGCATGCACACTACAGTGGATTTACAGGGGATTAACTCGTCTCCAGCGTTGTCATCTGAACACAGAAGAATTTGAAAACGCAAAGGAAGAATCTTTGCGTCTTTAAGTCAGGAGTTTCCATGTAAATGACCCCGAAGAGAAGGTATACTTTCACAAACAGGTATCTTAAATCTTTTGTCCCAAAGGCAATTGGTTTATTAATAATATAATAGGCTGTAGGAGAGCTTGTTCCAACAGCAAATGGTTTATAATAATATAATCGGCTGTAGAAGAGCCTGATGGGAGAGATTCCCTGGTGAGACTGTGCTGACTCATGTCTGCAGCATCTGTTTGCATGCTAACACTGTGCTGAGAAATACTGTAAGAAATGGTGTTTACATTCTTTTGCAAACCAAGTTGCCCTTTAGGGAGCATTAAACATTTTCAAATAAAATCAAATATGAACAATTACACATTTCTCCTATTACTTATAAACACTTTGGTCCTCTCCCAGGTGCAACTAACTTTAGTGTAGGATGTTAAAAAGCAGATCAACAGCATTGATCAAAGAGCCAGAGGAAGCAGCAGAGCCAATGTGAGCAGATTCACTGTGTGCACAAAGATTTCAGCGGAGAAAGAAAGATGCAGAGATTCAGCTCCGTGTCCAGCAGCAGCACAGTGGTGATCATCCTCGAGCAGATATTCTTCAGAACTTAGATGATGTGGAAACACTTTCAAATATGGACAAACACCTGAGGTTGTGTTTCTCTTCTTGCAGTCAGATAAGCTTCCCCTGTTGTCCAGTTTTGCTCTAGTCTACAGGATGATCGACCCCTCCCCTCTGATCCTCAGTGAATGATCCTGAATATTGCAGCTACCCCTGGCTGCAGTGTGCAGACCAAGGTGTGCCTTAATGTGGGCGAAGTTTAACACATTGCGCTCCACCCACTGTATGTGATTCTTCTTCGTCACCACCATTGCAGTCTTCTTCTTCGTATTTTACAAGTTTCCACGTGCAATACCGCCACCAAACGGGATTATTTAATTAAGGCTGGCCAACGCATGTAAGTCTTTATTGCAATGTATTTTGATTTACACCTTTCTTCGTCACCACCATCGCCGTATTCTTCTTCACATTTTACAAGTTTCCACGTTCAATAGTGCTACCTACCGGAATGGAGATCGTTAAATTAAGGCTCACCAGCACATGTATGGTCTTTACTGTAATTTATTTCTAATTTACCATCTTCTTCGTTGCCACCGTCGCCGTCTTCTTCTTAACAACTTACAAATTAAATGGGAAATGATTAGGGGTGTAATGAAACTTCATGCCACGAAAAAAATCGACGAGATAAAATCCAAAGACGCACAAAATAAAAAAAACGCGAAGCGGCGCTGGTGATTTGTTACCCTCCTACCGTCGCAAAACACTCACTTCAATATGGAGGAAGACGAGGTCGAGGAATTAGCTGACGCTCCTTTGTCAAATAAATCAGTTGTGTGGACCTATTTTGTCTTCCCATGTAAAAGACGAGAGAACGGTGAGAAGATTGCAGACAAAACAACAACCGTGTGCAAAATATGCCGCTACAGTTCACCGTATACTGCGGCGAGTACAACTACCAACTACTTTGAACTGGAGACAGGCAGCAACTGTATGTTTGTGTAAGTCTGCATAAAAAACAATATTTGATTTTTGCATCTACTGTTGAGTTGACAGAATTTGATCATACTTGAAGATCAGAAGTATATGCACTGTTATAGGCTAAATATTATAGTTCACAGTTCAGACATTTATAGGTCTAAACTGCAGCTCTGAGGACTGCTGTTTGTTTTCCTTTTCATTCAAGAATGTACTTATCCTGATTGTTACAACAACAAAGCACTTTTTATTGAGATTTTATCTTTGTATTTGCACTGTAGTCTAAATAAGGGAAAAACTACAGTTTAGTTTTTTTTCAAAGAGCATTTATTTTGTACTGATGCAGCATATATTTTTTGTATGTCTGCATTAGGAAGAAAATAAAGAAAATGAGATTTTTGCACAACTTCCTACGGTTGGAGATTTTTTTTAATCTTTATTACCTCCGCCAAGGAGGTTATGTTTTTGGGAGAGTTTGTTTGTCCGTCTGTCTGTCCGTGAACAAAATAACTCAAAAAGTAATGGATGGATTTGGATGAAATTTTCAGGAAATGTTCAGCATGGAAAAAGGAAGAACTGATTCAATTTTGGTGTTGATTGGGATCAGTGTCTGGCCGCCATGGCGAAAAATTTGATTTCTGTGTATAACTACTGAACTAAAATAGATATTATTATGAATCCAGTTGCTAATGGTATGTTTTCATGGTCAAGGAATCTAAGTATTTAGATGAAATAAAGGTAGGAGTAATATTTATGGTCAAAAAGACAATATGGCTGAGGACTGTGGCGCTGGCGGAGGTCTGCGCTCTCCAAGTGCTTTCTAGTTTCGTATTGTGAACCCTGTGTCATATTTCGTATCATTTTGTGAGTTGACCATTTCGTTACACCCCTAGAAATGATTTGTTATTTTGACTTTATGACTCTTCTTCGCCGCCACAAGTGAGCAATAATCACAATAAAAGTTTTATTGTCATTAATTGCCCGTTTTTTCATTGATGCGTACCTCCATTTTGCAAAGATCAATGTTGTGTCCCCGGCGAGCTTTAATTAAATGATCTCCAGTTCGTTTGGTTGCCGTATTGCACGTGGAAACTTGTAGAATGTGAAGAACAAGACAGCAATTGCGGTGACGAAGAAGAATTACATACAGTGGGCGGAGTGCAGCATGTTTACCCCGCCCACTTTGAGGCACGCCTCGGTCTGCACACTGCAGCCAGGGGCTTCTCCAATATTGTGTTCACACTTGGCTCATCCAGACTTTCAAAGCAAACGAAGATAATTTCATTGGGCATTTTTATTTAAACTCAGCCACATATTCTATTCCATGATCGAAAAGAGAGCAGTAAGAAGAAAGTCTTTGATTAACAGCCCCCTTTCTCAAAATAATAAAACAAGAAATAGTTTAATGGTCTGTCAGTCAGATATTTAACAAATACTGCTTATGCTCATTAAAACAAAAAAAACAAACATCCACAATTCACCATCAACAACAATACGTCACAAGCAACAGAAGATCTTTTACCCATTAATTTCATATTTTCTTATCATTTTGTCTTTATACTTTCTCTTGAGCTGATGAAAAGTGGTTTTAGGCTTTTAAGTCAGTTGTTAAACAGTTCCATAATTTGACACCACACACTCAAATACACATTTGTTTTGGAGTAGTACTCGGTAAAGCCCGGATGAAAAGCTGGGCTGTAAAAGTGGAGATAATGTGCACAAACATGTAATAACTGCAGTCTTCAGGATCTGGTCTGCACTCTCAGGTGGTCCATCAAGGTCAAAGCAGAGAGAAGGAGATGAAGATGTGATGCTAGCGGTTTAGCTCTGGAGCTAACGTCAGATGGACTGTTGACAGGAAGTGGGCAGGCAGGATCTCATCTTTAGGTCTGTTTGTCATATAGATTCTCCATGAACTCCATGAACATGCTCTTCTCCAACACATGTCTCCATGTGCTTCAAATATCAGGCAGGAATGTGACTGTTACTTTTTGCTCTTGAGTTTCAGATCTCCCATGGCGGACTAAAAGGTACCCAGACCGTCAGATTTTCAGTTCAGAGCTGCTTCATTGGACACATGTGGAGAGAAAACATGTTGTGAGTAAACAGGACCTGGTTTGGATGCCTCTCTCTGTCAGGGTCTCCTCTGGGACGGGATTAAACATTTCTGCTTGATGGTCAGAACAGTGTGATTGATGAGAAAACTGAGTAACTTGTTAAAGTCCTGATGGCCGTGGTAACTTTCTCAGCCCTGTCAGCAGACTGCAGCAGCGTGCCTCGGACCATCTGTGCAGCTGAGCATGGTTCCACTCCTGCAGGGCAGACTCCAGCATGGACGTCCAAATACCAGCGAGCGGCGATAAAGCAGATTCAACAGCCATATGTTTTACAGATACAAAATATTCTTTGATCGTTTGATCAAAACTACCAATCCTCTGGGGCAGCAGGATCTGACATCCAACAATGGCAGGCATTACATTCTGAAAATCAAACCCAACACGCCGGGCTAATGGGTATGCACGGTCACAAATGAAGCTGTTTGTTTGACAGAGATGTGTGCTCCAAGGTGTCTACACGTCTCTTTATGGAGAAACGATGTTCAACTCTGCAGAGGGAAGAATCCTCACGTCTGAGGAGCACACACAGTTGAGCAGCTGGGTTGGAGGCGAGGTGTCGGCATATGGCTTGTGAAATTGTGGTGGTAACAAAAAAAAAGAGAAAATCTGTTGGGATTCCTCTGCGGGTGAAATCTGGATCATTAGAGTCAGTAAAATAAAAAAGTTTGTCCCCAACTGCCCCAAACTACGACTTCACTCTGTTCTCAGGCTGTTGGAGTGTGAGAACGGCCACTTCATTAGGTACACCTCTTCAATTACCTAGAATATAAACTAAATACTTAATCAGCCAATCAATGGCAGCAAGTCAGCAGTCTAAAATCTGACAAATTATAAAAAGGTTGCCTTAAAAAAGGCGAGTAAATTTGATCAATAGACTTAGGCTGCATTTACACGGTGCTGAAAATGGTCAAATCCGATAAGTTTTCGTTGGAAAACACGTTGCGTTTCATCTTAAAACGGAAACTTTTGAAACCAGGCTCCAGAGTGGAAAGTTTTGAATACGCTCTCTATGCAGCTCTGTGTAAACCGGTATCAGAGCGTTTCAGGGTGAAACTCTGACGTCACCGCATGTGCAGTACTGTTTCACATGAAGGCTGTGCACACATACCAGGAACAACAACAGCTTCATCGTCTACAGAGTAACATGTGAGCTGCTTACCGAGCTCGCTTTGTTATCCAGACAAAACTATCCACACAGATTTGTTGTTCAGAAAAGAAACTCCTGCGTCTTTGTGCGTCCACTCAACATTGTTGTTTGTGAAAAGTTTTTCTTCTTGGTACGTGTGTTGTAGCAACGCTGCAAACCTACATCGCCATCTACTGGACTGGCATGCACACTGCAGCGGCTTTATTTGTTTCTAGAGTCTCCATCTGAACACGGATCGAGCTTGAAAACACAAAGTAAAAACCTTTGTGTTTTAGGTGAGTGTTTCCTTGTAAATGCTGGGAAGTTGGGGGATCCTCACCACAGTGTGAACAGTTAATAAGCTCCTGTAATATTCCATTTACAAGCCCTTCTGAAGAGTGTTTGTCGCACTAAATCAGCATATACATAGCATAGTAACACATATATAACTGAAAATGCTGCTTTGGTGTTATTTACATTCTTAATGTGGCATGTGTGAACTACATTGCAAGGTATGCAAACAAAAGCTAACAATAGCCTGGTAAATTGGCAATGTTTTCCGACTTTGTAACTTGAACGTTGATAACTCGGATTTAACATCCTTCCCACCCCCCATCTTCCCAGTTCTGGTGATACAGCATAAGACATGAGAGGTGGAGGTGAGCAGGTCCATTGAAAACCTTATACATCAAACAAAAAGTTAAAATGTAAAGAGTTCTCAAAGTTCAGAAAGTTGTATTTTTTTAAATGTTGTAAATGTGGGATGACATTGGTTTTCTCTGTTCTAAGGACCTTTAATAACTTTAGTTAATCTATTCTCTCTTTTCAGATCATTCTCTGTAAACCCTAGAGATGGTTTTGTGTGAAAGTCCCAGTAGATCAGCTTCTTCTTGTCACATTCATTGGGAGTTCTTGGATGCAGTTTTTTGAGCTTGTTCCAATAGTGCAGTTGCTCATTTGGACTTGTTGAGACTTCAAACCCAGGAGGAAACTGGTGCATGATCTACCATCAATATAAACGCAATTTGGAAGTTATTAAAATTATTTTATCCCACCCTAACACAAATTTAAAATTACGGTAAAAGGATGTTTCCACCTAAAATAAATCCTTATAGCCAGATTTAAATTGATTTCTAATGTAGCTACTACTGAATTCACAATAATAAAGCTGTAGGGGATTAAAGCTATGGTCTACGATTTGGAAGCTTGGTACATCTTAATAACACCGTTTATAAGGTCATTATGGTCCTATGGTCCGATCTACGCAATATAAAGACCAAAAAGAATGAAAAAAATCCATTGAGTATATCAGCTGCAAAGCAGCACAATAGTTGACCAATCCAAATCGCCGTTCCCGGCGGTTCGGATTGGTCCGTGAGTCCATCCAATCCCCTGTCTCCCCTGCTACGCACCGTCTCACCCATGGTCCCGCCTCCTCCCCACTACCTCTCTCATGTACCCGTGAGCAGCTAGCAGCACAGCTACTGAAGCATCATGGAGCCGGGAGGCTGCTTCTGTCACCCTCCACATCGAAGAGAAGGAAACGTAAAAGTTTTGAGGAAAAGGCTGAAGTAAGGAAGAAATATGAGCAATACAGGTCCCAACGGAGACTCAACATTGGAGAATCATACGGTGCAAAAAGCTGCAGAATGATTTGGGATTGTTGAACACTGCACCGGCCGCCGGCTACCGAACGGCTGGCCTCAGCACTGGGTGCCGGCTGGCGAACGGCTGCAGCACCGGCCGCCGGCTGACCTTCAGCACCGGCTGTTCTGCCCCTGGTTGAACAGGTAATAGCTTTGTTTTCCACAGTAGGAGATGTCTGCTGAATAACTCTGGTTAGTCTGTGCCTATACTGGCTAATGACTGAACGTTGTTGGTTGGAGCGGGTAGGCTCCGTCAATAGATTTTAGCGTAAGTTAGCCAAGCATCGTTAGCATTGTAAACTGAGCTGGTGAGGACACGCTGAGAAAGATAAATCCTCGCCCACAATCGTCTCTGCTCTGGCGACTCCAGACCCGCTTCTCCGCCGGTCCAATTGAAATGGCTACCGCTGTGTTTTACAAGGGGGATGACTGTCGTGTTTGTAACTTTCAGTTGAGCTGACTTGTTTTTGGTTGTTGTTGGTATTTTATGCCAGCTGGCTTGTTGCTCTGCCAGAGGGGGCGTGTTGTTAGGAGGCGACACGAGCTGGGGGGCGGGATCTTGGAACACTGAGGAGAGGGGTGAGTGAAGGGGGGGCAGGCTGCGTTTTTCAAATCTGTCTCAACAGCCAAACTGGTTTTCAGATCGTAGACCCTAGCTTTAAGATAAAACTTAGATAAACTCTGACATGTCTTTTTGGTCACAAAAATCAAGGTTAGACTGTTTATCAATAACAGAGTTATAAATAACAGCAGCCCCTCCCCTCACTTCTGTATAAAGAAAAGGATGTTCCACCTCCAAACAAAGGATGTTTAATAAGTAAATTAAGTGACAAAAAAGAAGAAATATGACTTTGAAATTAAAATGCAACATAGATAAAAATTAAAACACACTTCATGTAGGTTTCTCTCTTTAAAAATGCTTATTTTAATCACAAAATCTGGCAACACAGCTAGCTGCAGCAACGGTGAGTCTGGAGCGTCTGTGGAGTTAAAACTGGAGTTTTCAGGATGGAAGTCACAGAAGTAAAAGTCAAGAACACACATGTGAAGTGTCCATTATGTCCTAAAGCAAAGTGTTTGTCTGTTGTTAGTAAATCTAAAATCTAGAGACCAAAAACAGCGAGAACTCCACTGATGATGTCAGAGCTGCTGCAGCAGGTAACAACAAGGAAGGACACAGAGACGGAGACACACAGTTCAAGAGGAAAAGAGTTTTCAGAAAAGTAACACATCAGTTACTTTACCTGGTAACTAATTACATTCATGAAGGAGTAATTCTGTTAGTAATTCAATTACTTTTTTGGGAAAGTAACTAGTAACTATAACTTATTACTGTTTTAAAGTAACTTGCCCAACACTGGTTTTAACTCCTGCAGGTCATCCTGTCCATGTCTACACGCCTGAACACTCTGAGCTGCTGTTAGTTGGTAGAAGATTTCTGTACAGTTCTCATTCTGGTCATGCAGGAACACATGCCTCATACTGTTCCTTGTACAAATACTCTCTCCACATCCACCACAGGATTCTCCAGGGTCCGGCTCAGAGGCTGTCTCCTCACAAACATATGTGGGTGAGATGGGAGACAATTGAACACGTCAAAACCAGACTGTGCGCTCGGTCTCAGCAGACAAAACAAACACGAAACAGCAGTTTTCTCAGAGTTTTACAGAACCACACTGACCGCTGATGTGAGGAGGTCCTGCCTGTTTGGACGGGGTTGTGTCAGGAACCCAGGAACATGAATAAAAAGCTGAATAACTTCCTCCATAAACACGGTCCCTAATTATTCACAGACTGCAGCTCCAGTGTATGCAAACATGATGTATACCATGAGCTTACCTGGCCTGTCTCCAGGAACACGACACAGAGCGTTAAACAGGGCTATAACATCACACGTTATACCCAAACAGCATCAGAGGCATGTGTGCTACTGCAGCGTCAGAGCTGCGCTGGTATACGATCCAAAACCACAACAGAACGCCAAACTCCTCGTGATCTTCCTCAGACACGTTCGGCTCGGGTGTATTTTAGGACAGCACACATATTTCCTCTGAACATTATAGAAACATGTGCAGCATACATACACATGTCGGACACATGCTGCAGAGGAAGAGAAACGTGCATCAGAGGAGGATGAGTCTGCCGAAAGAGACAGTTTGAGTGTTTGATCAGAGGAGGAACAGGACGCTCCATCGCTCAAACTGACGGCTCCACGGGCTTCACTCTCACGACCTCAGGAGGAGGTCACAGCGTTTGTATTCAGATCACACTCAACACATCTTTACAGCGTTTTAAAGGGACGAGAACATCAGCTGAGCCATCAGAGCATCTGAACATGCTACTGGACTGAGACCCGGGGCGTAGTCGGAATGTTTGTGGATTCAGCTCAACACGGGTTTACCAGACATGTTTGATGCTTTTCCTCTAGAGCTGTAGCATGACACGCTAGATGACAGTTTAGTGAAACAGTATTTCAATAATCCATCAAAAATGTTTCCAGGGGCAGAACCTTCAAAAAAACAACAGCAGGTTATGATTGGACGATCGTTCGGTTCGTCACACTCATCATAGACCAATCCTTATCCAGCATACGTAGCGGCTACACATAGCAGCTAACAGCAACCAACAATTAGCCGCTACGGCTAACAATGGTAATTAAAAGCTGCTAACTGTTGTTTGCTGCTCCGGCTAACTGCTAACAGCTGTTAACTGTTGTTTGATGTTGTTATCCATTAGCTTAAAATACCTTAAGGCTATTGTTTCACATTAGATTACACCACACAGATGTATCATTTAACACTTATATGTGACATGAACCTCCCAGTAGACTTCTGAGGAGAGCAGATTTCGCCAAGTATCACTGAGTAACCATGACGACCATGGGCTAACCGTCATGTCCGTGGAGGATTTCCACATCGGTCAGGAGAAGAGCAAAAACATGATTTCCCATAAGACAAGCTTCAAGTGACGTTCTTTCCTCCTCTTCTAAAGAAAAAAATTGAGTCAATTTCTGACAAAAAAACAACAAAAAACCTGCAGTTACTGATACAAAATGATGCTGGTATAAAACGGCTTGTTTCAATTGGAGCCCTGAGTATTAATTTGATCTATATCAACTATACAGAAATGTTTTATAACATGAGCTAATATCACACCCTATCTCAATAATAACACCACTTTAAGGATAAATTAATCATACCAGATTAAGGCTATGAGCTTCTACACACTAAAAACAGCTGGGTTATGAATGTTTCACCCATTATGGGTTATTTATACTGGTTTATATTCCAGCAGGTATCATCACTGGTACATGTGTTTTTTTCCCCCCGTGAGGCTCTAAGGGGCCGTTTACATGGGGCTGAAAACGGTCAAATCCGATAAGTTCTCATTGCGTTTTGGCCTTGCGTCTTACCGTGCTCGGTTTGTTATCCCGACAACACGATCCAGACAGATTTGTTGTTCAGAAAGGAAACTCCTGCGTCTCTGTGCATCTATTCACCATTGTTGTTTATGAAAAGTTTTTCTTCTTTGTTCGTATGTTGTAGCAGCGCTGTCTCTCTGCAGACCTACACCGCCATCTACTGAAGCGGCATGCACACTACAGCAGATTAACTCGTCTCCGAGCGTCGTGGTCTGAACGCAGAAGAATTCTAAAATGTAAAGGACAGATCTTTGTGTCTTTAAGTCAGGAGTTTCCATGTAAACGTAGCCTTAGAGAGTCGAGCTGACATTGCAGAGCGTGACACCAGAGGGATGACTGACGAGGGAATCAAACCTCCTTAAAGTGTTTTGGATTAACAAGATGGTGTTCACAGGAAGAGGATGGTGATGGAACTCCATGACTTTGACTTTTGACTCTCTGAGCATTTTTAAGATGTTCTGTTTATGAACAGGATGACCCCGAAGCTTTGTGACCTTGACTTTGACCTGCAACCTCCAAAATGAACTCAGATCATTGTTGAATCAGATCGGTGCGGATTGTTGGAGATCTTTACAATGATCTCGTCAGCTTTAATAAAAAGGCAAATAATCAGAGAAATAAAACAAAACGTGTGCTTCTGTCTGCATTTTCATCACCCTAGCTCTTATTATATTCATTTAAATGTTTATATTTAGTTTCATGATGACTGTGTGAGGCCCCTGAAACAGTCGAGTGTTTTTCTTATTAACCCTTCAGTTCAGCTGTGAGCTTCTCCTGTTTCTAACTTTTATCTGCTTCGTCCCGTCAGTCTGAGCAGAAGTCTGAGGCCTGTGTTCATCCTCCTCCTCCTCAGTGTGAGTCTGTGTGATCACCTGGCTGCTCTGAGGTACAAGGCTCCCTCCTATTGGCCGCTGATGGAACAGAAACACTCAGAGAGCCTCATCATGATGCTGTCTGTCAGCAGGAATAAACTCCACTGTGAATTACAATGGGCTCTAATCCTGCGTCCTGATTGGCTGAGAGCAGAGTTTACTTTAATAGAGGGAGAGGCTGTTTTCTGCAGACCACCTCATGAGCATCTCTGTCTAATTCTGAAAATGTTAATAACTGATTATTTACAGTTTAATTTAAATGACTGCTCTTCTTCTTTCACCGTGTTTCTGTCCTGCTTCAGTTTGATCAGAACAGTTGGATCTTTGGTTACCTTGAGGTTCATTTTTATTCTGTTTAAACTGCGAGATAAGATTTTAAAAATATTCACAACAAATTAACTAAATGAACCAACATGCAGATTTGATCATAAATTACTAAACTTCTATATTATTTTACTCAAGTGCAGAGATGCCAACTCTAAAGAGCCAATTACAAAATAATCAGACACTGATTTAAAGCTGCTTTTTAATTTAATTAAAGAGGATAAATAACTCAAGAATTATTATTATTATGATTTGAAAAGGACTTTAAAGCTTTAAAGTTAGAATTAAAGCAAATGCTGATCAATTTCTTGCAAAGACCAAAAACAAGACTCAAAAATTATCCGGTCATATTTTTCATGCTCTATGCTTTAATATCTTTGTGCATGTTATTCTAGTCATGGCACAAATGGCTGTAAATTATAGTTATATTCAGACTTTATTAGACTTTGGATTTGTTTGTTTTTCTGTGATATTACTTTAGTAACTGTAAAGACCGTCCGTTGCTCCCCTGCATTTTGAGTAAAGGTAATGTTTCAGCTCCTCCTCACATGTTACGTGATGATTTATCATATTTTTTCTGTGTGAGGGACCGTGAACATAACCATGACCAAGACTAATAAAATCAATGAACGGATATTAGGCCTAAAAAGAATCAAACTTCAGAACTATAAGCATGGATTGATGTTATTATCCAGAGGAGCTTAAATTGGATTAAAAATAGTTTAAATTCATGCACTTTTCCAGCCTCTGAAAATCCACTATAACTACATGAATATCAATATTCAGAATTATAACAATTTTATTTTTATATGCTGTTGCTTCTCTTACTCATTAAATGAAGACTGAATTAATATTTTAACACATTGAGACTCTTGAGCAGAAAGATAAAAACCCACATTATCACAAACTGTCTGCACTTTATTAAGACTTCTGTGCCCAACAGCAAAACTCCAAGATCTCTGGTTTAATTTCAAAGCAGTGGCTCCTTTTCAGTTTATGATATATATTTATAAAACTATATAAAATCTTTACTGAGATCTTTATTGACTAGATTTGTGATCACTTTGATAAAAAATCTTACTTTCTTACAAATTTTAAATCTTACAAAATATTTTTCCTCTGCTATAGTTTTGAATTCTTGGCAAAACTTTCCTTATTTGTTGTTTGAATAATAACTGATTAATTTAATTAACATTTTATGTATTCACTGAGATAGATTATTTCATTTTTTTCTATGTCCTAATGTCTGTGGTTTCCACTATTGTTATTTTTTCCAACAGATGGATTTGGACTCGCTGCTGTGTGACGAGCACAAAATCAACAAAAGCTGCATTTTGTTATTTTTTTTAATTAAACATTCAAAAATATTCAGAGCCCAGCACAATGTGATTATTCTATCTTCCTGATCTTAACTGGATGGAATTTGTTTAAATTATTTCTTCTGTGTTCTTAAAAAACAAACAAATATGAACATGAACTGAACACATGAATAAAACTTTCCTTCTCTAATGTTCTGTACGAGTCAATCAGAAAACTATTATTAATAAACCATTAAAGAAAAATTAATGCATTAAGAAGCAGAGGGAAGTTACCACTACAATGAAATGCTGATAATCATGTGAATAACTGATGGAAAAGCATATCTTTAATGCTCAACAAATTATTTCAATTAAAGTTCAGAGCTTCAACTCTTATTTAACAGTTTACAGACATATGACTGTGATCTCTGACTCTGCTGCTTTTGAAATCCTAATGAAACCACACATTTCTATTTTAAATCCATGTTTAACTGACATCAGCATTAAACTTTAAGTTTAAGTACCTGCTTGTGTTCAGCGCCCGTCCACGGCCTCACACCTTTACGCCGTTCGTTAACATCCTCCAATAAAACCAGCTTGACAGTTTGGACAGGGTCAGATTCTCTCTCTAATATTCAGGTCAGATTATATTTCTAATTTGACTTCAGATAATTATATTTCTTTAACAAGAGACAGAAATGCTCTCTGCAAAATGCTTTGTTAACTCTTTAATCTGCAGAATATTGAAGTGAAAAACAGCTGCTGCAGGTTTAAGATGATTCAGTCTTTGAAATGCTTAATATATTTAGTTATATGAATTTGGCAGGAACATAATAAAAGTTTGTTCAGAGTTTGACAAGAGCCTGTTTTAATGTAAAAACTGAAAATATTAAATGAACTCATTCCTTTTATTTGTCCTGTTTTTGTCTCGTGCATATTCTTTCTATAATTCTATGACTGAATAATAAATGTATTTTCATTTAAAGCAAAAACACCACAATTATAATCCTCTAATATTTAAACAAAGCAGCCTAAAAGTTTGTTATGATTCTGAAAAGTCTGACAGAAAAGACTGGACCTGTTCGACAGGAGAGGACGGACTGGATGAGTTTGACTTTGAACATCATTTGTTTCTTACATTCAGACCTGCAGACGGAGCTCGATGGAAAAATGTTTGTTAGTTAGTTTTGTTCTCTGTTTGGTGAATATGATTATGGTTTCTGTCAGTCCACTTTGAGTGCTGCTCCTGGTAATAAAATGTTTGAAAACATGTGCCGCTCTTTTTCTTTTCTAAATCAGAGATGAGAAAATCTGGCTCTGGAGAAAGTCACATTAAAATCATCCTCAGAGCCAGAGAGCCAAATTATTAATATCTGACAGGAATAAACGAAACGACCAAGTGTATCTGTCCTGAGAAGCCACTTTATTTACATTTATATTTAAACTAAAATATGATTAACAAAATCTTTTGTGAACAAAAGGCTGAAGCCAGTTAGGGCTGCTTTTTATAACAGGTAACAGATCATTTCCTTACGGTCAATTATAGCTCTATTTTATGGACAATATTTTTATTTGTAATGTTAGTATAGCAGATTTTACTGGTGATCTTCATGCACAAATATATCTTTGTTGAAAGGCCAAATGTGGTCCGTGAGCCACCAGTTGGCCACCACTGATTTTGACATTTTTTTTCCACATAATTAGTCCAAAAGTTTCAAGAAACTAAGTATTTAGATTATTTCAAACAGGAATAATGTAAAGTGAGTCTGATCTTCTTTTCAGTGCAGAGCAGAAAAATGTGGTTTCTTAAGAAGCTGATCATGATCAAACATCTATAAAGTCAAATCATACACAAATAAAATTATATTCATTCTGCTCTCCCACTATTTTCTAAATGTACACTTTCATCCCATCTTCATACTGCAGACTGTGATCCCAGAGAATTAAAGATAAATCAAAAAGTGAATAATTGACACAAACATCCTGCATTATTACTCTTTGTATTTGTATTTTTTTTTTTATTATAGTTTGCATTTTATTCTCAAATACAGTTTTCTTCCTTTTTAGACCTAACTGTTCTGGACTTTTTCTGCCTCTTTTTAAGTAAAATAAATGAACTTTTCAGAAAGTTGAGTCAAATATAACCAGGATGGGAAAAGCCTGCACGAGCATGATTAGTTAGGACTGATCTTGAGGTAATAATATGATATTATAAAATCAAATACATCCTCGGTAAACCAGATAAAAAAAGATGCTTCCACGCTTTCTTGTGTTCCTGAATCAACGCTTTCTTTACATATACTCCCGTTAACAAACTCTTCAACCTTTTCAAGCAAGTGAAAATTAACTACAACAACACACAGAATCTGAAGAGAGTCACAAACGTGCAGCACCTGTGCGTCAATGTGAGACAAAGCAATGATGCGTTCACGGTCACGGCTCTACGGAAATAATCAAAAGGCAGATTTTTTAAACAGAACTTTCATTTTCAAAGTGAGACGGGCTGGAATACTTATGAAAAAGGTGACAGGAAATATTCACAAAATAAAAGCAGTGAACTCTGCAGAGGATTAGAGCATAATTATGATTAAGAAGACGTTTTGATTTTTTGATTTAAACGTGACACCATCAGGATTGATGGCAAACAGGTCCGCGTTATATCATCATTATAAAGCAAATCAAATAAAGGGCAGCGTCCATTTTTAAGATATACCGGGGGAAATGTTGGAAAAAAGCATCACATGAATTCAGTTTTAATCCAGGAGTGCTCTTTCGCCTATTTTATTTTTATAGAAAAGCTTGATTTCTGTGCATGTTACAGGAGCGTGCGTGATGGAGGCCTTAGAGATTTATTGGAATTTAACTAAATCAGTTTTTACCCAACCTTCACTAAATCAAAGGTGCCATCTTGCTCGGATTGTGGTGAATATCTATTTTTATTTTTCATTTTACAGCCACGTTTATGTTTCGTTTCTAGATTTAATCAGCTCCACTTTCTGTCAGGATGTGAACACCTGAAGCTGAAGAAGCTTAACTGTGGTATCTTTAATTCTTATGCACAAACACAGGGCTCGTGCTTATTCTTCTTTAAACTCTTCATTCAGGCTCGTCAGACATTTTCTTGTGTTTCCAAAACGACGTTTTGAAGCCTTTGAATCTCAGTTCACCTGGATCAGAGTCTCGCAGGTGTCCCTGATGAACGGATTCATCCTCACAGCAGGAAAAAACGCACGCGCTTTTCCATCTTTACAGCACAGGTGCAAGTTCTGATGCACGTGCACTGACAAAAATCTTAAATATCCCAGAGACCCCGTCTGTGTGAAGCCTCACTTTGGACCTCGTTATTTATTCCTCTAAACTGAAGTGAGCAGAAATCCAAAGTCACACATCAGCTCACTGTCCTGAAGCTTCTGCACTCTTTTCAGAGGTCATTTACCTGCGGCAGGTTCAGTCTGCGCGAGCTTCTCTGAGACTCGGAGCTGAAACTGAGCCGGACACGAGTTTGACAAAAGTCTGAGCAGTTTAAATGTTTTCAGAGCTAACACATCCTCCTCCAGCATCTTTAACCTTCACATGATTGAGACTCAAATGGCAGAGCCTGTTTGTGAATGATGTTTAATTCAGATTTAAAGTGAGAAGCTGCTCTTCATCATCTTCATCATCATCAGGAGAGTTTTCTTTGCACAGCTGAGTTTGATAAAGGATGATATTTGATATTGCAAATGTTTGTCTTCATTTTTCTCTGCTGCAGTTTCAGTTTCATAAGTGCGAAAAAGTAAAAAAGGAAAGAAGTCATGCAGGCTTCGAGTTTATTTAAATAGAAAACAAGAACGTCAGCTCGTAGGAATATTTTAGGATTTATGAGAATGTCAGCAAAAAAGGGAGGAGAGCAACAATGATGATGCAGAACAAAGTAAAAAAGAATAAAAATAATTCACCAACTCGATCAACCTGAGGGTCAAAGTGACACAAAGAAACAGATGCGGGGCTTTCGTCCACTGCAGCAAACAGAAAAGGAGAGGCCGGAGCGTTTTTAAGAATATTTTCAAAGTCTGAATCACAAATTCTTCTTCTTGATCTCATAATCAGTTAATGCTGAAGTTCGCATTTCAAACATAAGGAGGTTTTGCATCTCTAGTTTGGTGTTATGCTTGGACTTTCCTTTTTATACATACATTTTTTTTAATTAATTATCCATTTATATTTAAAATTAAAAGTAAGAATTTCCTGATTTTTGCCTCGAATGTTTTTTTCAGTCTTGGTCAGAGCTCATATTTATGCGTTAACACACAAAATCCCCATATGTGGATAAAAACTCTCTTTAATTCTGATTCGGGCCTCACGGACTCTCATCAGTCTTTATTTTGATACTGTGACGTCACGGGTGCCGCTTTTGGGACGTCCCATGGAGCTCTGTCCCTCTGCAGGCCCTCTTCCTCTTCTTCTTCTTCTTCTTCTGTGCTTTCATTTCGGTTAATGATTGACTGGATGAGCAGCCTGGATGTCTGTTCTTTATCCCGGGTTGGACCGGTTATATTGGCGCGAGCTGCTGACCATCAGAGACACAGAGGCGTCACACAGGCGCGCGCACACGCACAGCTTCAAGGTGTGTGGTGGCCTTGAACTTGAGCTCATTACATCTGTCGGTCTGTCTGTCTGCCCCCCTCCCCCCTCCTTCCGTGTTAAACTTGACCTTGACCTCAGCCCCCCCCCCCCATCAGACCACAGTATGGGAGAGAGCCTGTCTGTCTGGGTGGTGTGTGTGTGTGTGTGTGTGTGTTAGTGTGTGTGTGTGTTTGTAACAGTATGTGTGTGTTTGTGAGACCAGGATGTTTGTTTTTACTGTCAAAAAACTTCCGTGAATCAGGGACACACACACACACACACACACGGACACACCTATATGTATTTATAATTCTTTTCATGTTTGCATGAGAAACAAAAATTTGAAATTTAATTTTTATTTCTCGTGAATCTCCCGCCGAAAGTCTTCAGAAATGTCCGCTTTGACCTTTCTGTCCATTTTTGGGACACTAAATAAAATCCGTGACTCCAAACTTCTGTCCTGTTGAGCTGCCTGTTTGTCTGACTGTTTCTTATTTTAGTTTTTGGTTTATATGAACTACTGTGCGTTAGCCTGACTGATAATAAACAGATAAATTAAGTACGAAAAGAGACTTCAACAGTTTATTTAGAAAAAAACAGCCTTCTCTCATTTTAAAAACGTCATGAAGGTCCCATCTGACCTGGATGTTTGTCTTCACATATTTAACTCTTCAAACAGTAGTTTGATCAAATGTTAAAGGGGATTTAAGGCTATCCAGTTAAATAAAGAACTTTATTTTTAGCCTCCTTTTGATGGTCTTAAATCGCAGCTCTCACTAAAAGGAGTCGATTTTATTTGAGATTATTTTAAAAATCTAAAAATACTGAAGTACAAAAACGCATGAGAAGCAGAAGTCTAATGGATACCTGGATTATCAAAAAGGAGGTTAAAATATTACATACACAAAAATAAAAAAACAACTAAAACAGAAAAATCAAAACTATTTAAGATCTATTTGCAGTTGGAAAAACGTCACTTGTGTAAAATGTAGTAAAGGATATAAATAAAGTATATTGTGATATTTTAACATGCTCAAAGGGAAAGACTTTAATGTTTGATATATTTCAATATAATTTAATTTAGATAACTAAAGCTATGATTCAGTGCCAAATATGAAGGGCCGAAAATGTTGGCTTTGACCAAAGTCCTTTTAAATAAGGCTTAACATGGAAGATTGATCAAGATTTTGCATTAAACATTTTTTAATCGAGTTATTTTCGCGCTCCTTACCTCAGAGGAAGAAATTCAGCCTCGTTTGTGTTCCTCTTTTTTTAAACTCACTCTCTTTACCTGCACCGTGACACCTGCAGACAGAAGGAACCTCTTTATTTAAAATTATTAATTTATCAGACTTTGGCTCTAAAAAACAAGACAACTCCAAAATAGTGACTAATTCTCACAGTGAGGACAAAAACAATATTACCAATAATGAAAAAGCAAAAATAACAAAGAATAACATAAATAAATGTACATTAGAAAGTGTAAATCACTTTTGGAGGGGGAAATCTCCCTCGTCCTTGAGTCCAAGTCGTGCGTAAAAAGCTCGCTCCCTCTGTGATCACGTCAATTCCACGGAGGTCAAATGTGTGAAAAAGTTTCGTTTAGTGTCTCAAATACAAAAAAAAGTTGTTCTCACTTTTAGGGCCGCAACTTACTAAATATAAAAACCTAATTTAAAAGCTCCGGCAGTTCATATTTATCCAAAGGCAGACTTGTTTACCTTTCCGAATTAATATTTTCGACTATAAAATTATCTTCTTTCCTTTTTTTCTGTAGTTGAACAGACATGTCTGAAGAGTTAGAGTGTTGCATAAAAAAGTGTAATTATTAATGAAATATGTCCTACAGAAGAGTAAAAAATCATTTTTTACAGGAAATACGCAAATCGACAAGGATTTGATGATTTCTCAAACACGAAACACTGGAATGAAAATCATCTTTACGCATGAGCCTTGGTTACATGTCAGGAAAAAGTGCCTTTTACGCGCCCTGGATGTTCAGCTGGGACTCTTACAGACTCTGTATCGACACTGTACACATGGATATTTATATTTTTATTTGTTACTCAGCCGGAGTTTTGCTCGAACTAAAAATGACATAAAATGGAATCAATAAAGCTAAATGATAAAACAATCGAAACATGACTGACGATGATCCAGACTGGACAAAAATCTGAATTTCGCTTTCAGGCTTTAATTTTGAACGCTATTGTATGTTGTGGGTCATGTTAGCAGTTTGCTCCTTTCTTTAACATATTCATCGTTTATTTATTATTTATCTGCTGCCTCTTGTGAATGAAATAAGCCCTGAGAGTTAAATCAAAATAATATGGGGGAGTTTTTCATATAAAGCAGCTTTTCTTTGTTGTTCAGAGTGACGGAGTGTATGAAGCAAAAGTCACTCGGCGCCGTTTGAGCCTCCCCTCCTCATAAATGTAAATCCATCATCAGAGAGTGAAATGAAGACGAGGACCTGAAACACCGTGAAAACTTTTTAGAGGCTCTTTGAACTGAAGCCATTTCTCTCAAATCTTTAAACCCTCCAAAAATCCGCCATAAACTGTCTGCCCGCTTCTTTTACGCACAATCTGTGTGAGAGAGAAACGTAAAGAAGGCTGAGAAATGTCCAAGAGGGTACAGTTAGTTTAATAATTAAAGGTTACTTATGAAAGCTGGAAATATTCATGATTTTTAAAATACTTTTATGACAACAGTAAACTTCTTTTTCTCTTGCTTTTGGCAGCACCTCTTCGAGTCTTTAAACGCGTCCATAATTTTTACGCACGAGTTTAAATAATTATGGATGATCCTTTGAACCAAGTGAGTTATTATTTCTATTTATCCAACGTCCTTAGGTTTAAGTACATTTATTTTTCATCCTAAATAAGCTTTCCTCACGGTTGTCCTACACTCTTCTGATCCTACATGAATAATCAGTCTAAGGTTTCGCGTTTGGAGTGCGTCTTTACGCACGGCACAAACATGCCTTATGAGTAATTTCTCGTTAATTTTCAGTTTTTAAACTCACAGTGACATGTGTCAGTGCTCAGAGGTTTACCCTGACATCAGTCCTCCGCATGAGGTCCCTCAGCACGTTCACGGATCTCACACTGCACGCGGATCATGCTCCTCTCGTGCCACAGCTCGAGCTCATAAAAATATTTCTCTTTGACTGACAGTCCTCCTACACGGATCCTCTTCATCTGCTCCTTTCCCCTGCCTCATCACGTGATGATCCAATTTCATCCAATAGCCACGCGCCCTCCCCCCTCCCCTGCGAGTTGCGTCAAAGCTGCGGCTGAGATGAAACGGGAGATCCTGTCGGTAACCGGGAGACTTTGCCTCGGTCACGAAATGGAGCAGGAGGGCGCGTGATGCGACAGTCCATGAGGGTCATTTGATCGAGGTGTGGGAAGGAGAAACGACAGAGAAGGACCAGTGCGTAAGGGCGCATTAACTCCACTAGTTCAACCCTATTGTCCAAATGTGTCCAACATATTTGCACAATCAGGACAGCGCGCGCTCACACCGTGAAGTTTCAAATATTGCAGTCAAACTTTTTTAATCTTCTGCTCCACAGCAGATTAGAAATATTTGGAAAAGTGGTACTGAAAATGAAGGACTGACTTCAAATTCGCTTTAGCTTGTAAAAAGTAATTTAAATAATTATTTAACTCAAGTAAACAAGGTGCATGAAGTTACCTGAGTTATAAAATATAAATTTATCAGGGCATCTTTTGGTCAAACAAACGGCCTGTTTCAGTGCAGACTTCCGCCCACTTTTCCACATGTTGGAAATTCAAAGGTGCACTCTTTTCCTTATTATCTGAGCAGCTTAAAAATCCAATTTACACTTAAAGTAAGCTTCAGCCTTTGGAGTCAGGTGAGCAGGCAGAGAACTTTCTGGAAAAGTTTTTATGGTATATCTTAAAAACTCAAAATAATGTGGCGAACTTTATCAACATGCACCACTGAAATTCCCAGAAAAATACCTGGGTCAGAAAATTCCCAGATTTGCTTTATTCCCGCAGAAATGCACGTCGGTAAAGAAGAGCAGGAGAAAGGAGTGAAAAAGCAAGAAAATTAAGGGTAAAGTAAGAAAGACCAACTCAAAGTCACGGGTACTTCAAGATTTTTCTGCAAGTGTCTGAGGTTTAGGAACAGCCCTCCTGACATGCTGAAATACTGAATGGATGCTTTGGTAACATGACATGCAACAAAAATCATTTAATACCAAAAAACTTCACAAAAGCAGCAAGTAACAGCCGAGAAAAACTGCTCTTTATCAGCTTTTTAATGTCAAATAAAATGAGGTTATTCTGTCCACTACACACACATAAGGTTATTTAAACTAAAAAGAAATGTCAAATTTCCCAGATGACCCACTTTTACAAATTTTAGTAAAATATTAGTGCAGTTAGGAAGCTCAGACTTTGTCTTCATTAAAACTACGACTGAAGAATAGAGTTTGAAAAGTGTAAAAGTCCTTAAAATCATGAAAATCAAAGATGACACACCCCTAGACAGACTGGAAAAGAAGAATCAGAGGATGCCTGATAAGTTAGGAGGCATCAGAGAGCCAAAAAATTAAATAAAAAGAAATGAAAGGGGACAATAAGCTGCCCAAAGACGCAGATATTCGGTCATTTATGGTGCATCAGTGTAAAAATAATCAGAGAGCACGATGTCCATATTGTCCAAATAGGTTGTCAATATTTGGGAAAGTGGGCGGGGCCGGTGAGGATCGAAGGGTCCCCGTCGGTCCCGCCTCCTCTCCAGAGATTGCCCACTGTATCAGATGTAGCAGTGGCGCGCGCGGCGGCGTCCGTCACAGTGTGAGAGGGAGCGGAGACGATCGGAGGCCAATGAGCGCCTCTCTGGTCCTCAACCCTCGCTGGCCGGCGGACACGGTGATGTTTGTGTATGACAACAACCTGGACGACCTGAACAAGAACATGGAGGGGCTGGTGGGCGGCGGGAACTTCTCTGCCAGCCAGTGCCGCAACATCATGGCGCACTCCGTGGCCGGATACTCCACCGTGGACGTTTCCGCGTCGGGCTCCGCGGAGTCAGCGGCGTCCTCGGGGAAGCAGTGCGCGGCAGGTCCGTGTCCTGCGGCGGCCGTGCCGCACCAGAGCTCCTCCGCGGCCACCGCGCTGCCCTACGGCTACTTCGGAAACGGCTACTACCCGTGCAGGATGGGGCGGGGTTCCCTCAAGTCGTGCACGCAGGCAGCAGGAGCCGCGCTCAGCTCCCAGTACATGGACACCACCACGGTGAGCTCCGAGGAGTTCTCCAACCACCGAGCCAAAGAGTTCGCCTTCTATCACGGATACCCGAGCTCCTACCAGTCCATGGCCAGCTACCTGGACGTGTCGGTGGTCCAGACTCTGGGCACCGAGCCGCGCCATGACACGCTGCTGCCCATGGACAGCTACCAGCCCTGGGCTCTGACTAACGGTTGGGGGGGTCAGATGTACTGCTCCAAGGACCAGGGGCAGGCGGGGCACCTGTGGAAGTCCGCACTGGCAGGTAAGACCAGGAGGAAGTCCTCTTCAGCCTGCTTTCTTTGTCTCTAAAGGAATTTAGAACAAATTTACGCACGGGCCCTCGCGTGACACTGCTGATTAATGCTACAGAAAGACTGACAGATAGACAGACAGAAAGAAAGACTGACTGATTGATAGTTAAGACTCAAACAATAAACCAACTACACTCCAAACACAAAGTGCAGCTGTTAAAAATGGGCTGTTGATTCACGGTTTTATAAATTTATGATTGGTGGTGTTATGAATTCAGACATTTGCCTCAGATAAAACAAATCTAATATTTTAATCAAGATTCTGTATTTACTGAAATTGTCCTCATAAATATTGAATTAGCACATGATAATTTACTTTATTAAGCTGTTAATCAAAGCCCAAACACTCCTGTCATATCTGGTGGCTTCTGGTGCAACTGGTGCGTAAAAATGAAACGCGGTTTGGTTTGAAGGTTAAGTAATAATTCAAAGATTAAATTTGCATCACTAACAGTTCATTGTTGCCACTAAAAAGTAAAATATTAATATCTAGATATGTCTCTGCCTCGTTATGTTTACTAGGCCCGTTAATGAATCTAAAGGTCATGCTTTGCCTCAAGTGTTGGCACGATAATTATCTGGTCTCTGGAGAGATTTGTTGTAAGAAGAGCCATGAAGCGATCTTTAAGGTGATCAAGTATTATGACCATCAACTATGAATCCGTTTTTTGATTTAGGTTTTTACTGTTGGATCATGCAGGAAAGGCTGTGTGTTCTGTTTGGGTGTAAAAATCCTATTATGGTTGTAAATTGCGCGCGGAGCATGCGAAATTACGCATCGTTTCAAAGTGGATGAAAATGCATCTCAGAGATGATTTCTGAATCCATCTTTCACGTGCAGCGACTGAAATGCACGCACATTTGAGTACAGAGTGTGCAGCTGCAGTCTCGTGCAGAAAGCAGACATCCACCATGTTGTTTGTCTGTCGCAGCGTGGCTGACCAATCAGCTGCGAGCACACAGCCGCCGTCCTCTCCATCAGGAAACACGGAAGCCCTAAACTGCGCTGGGTGTGTGAGATTCTTTATTATAAATCCATCAGCGTGTCTCGGTGTGTGCAGCCCCCCTCAGCCCCTCTTCTCTCTCCCCCTCAGATGTCGTCGCTCACCAGCACGACGGCTCGCCTTTCCGCCGCGGCAGGAAGAAGCGGATCCCGTACACGAAAGTGCAGCTGAAGGAGCTGGAGAAGGAGTACGCCGCCAACAAATTCATCACCAAGGACAAGAGGAGGAAGATCTCCGCGGCCACCAACCTCTCCGAGCGGCAGATCACCATTTGGTTCCAGAACCGGAGGGTGAAGGAGAAAAAGTTCGTGGCCAAAGTGAAGAGCAGCGCGCCGTAGCATGCAGGCTCGTGCGCTCTGAACGGTTCAATGAAGGAACTGGAGTTTTTGTGTGCTGGAACATGAAGAATGAACTCAAACAAATCATACAAAGGAAAGTACAGGAACTCGGTGGTACTCCCGGTGGACTGGAGCTGTGCGTAAAGCGTGCGTGAAGAAAAAACGGACAAAAAAGGAGGAGAGACGAGAACCAAAGCCCTCTCCGTGTACATAGAGCACCTTCCTGCCTGCTTCGATGTAACTGTGTGTCTCCTGTCTGTGTTTTACTGTCTGTGTGTCCGTGTTGTCCGTGTAAACACCTTATATGCTGTTCATACTGTTTATAACGCCTGTAAGCCCGTAATTAAAGTATAGTGCATCACTTAATAAACACCTTTAATCCCACAGTAGTCTCCATTAGATCATATATCTTTAAATTTCATCATAAACTCCTGAGCCGTGCGCGTAAATGGCCCTCTGGTCTGGCCCGCTCCGCTAAAGTATTCCCGTAAATATGTGCAAACAAATCCGCAATCAAGGGCGGGAAGATGATACCCGCAGAGTGGACAAACAGCAGGAGGCCTGCGAGTGCACGTGCAGATAGAAACGTGTTTATGGCACTGTGAACATCAGCACAACAATGAGACCCGTCCCCAAAGAACCGTGAGAACAAAACCAACAAACCAAACACTGACGAACTGAGATGTGGAGAAAAGAAAGGAGGAAAAAGTTTTAAGATAAAATTTAATCTTAAATCCAGAGAGGTGCGGCGCGCGGCTGTTTCTGTTTCATGTCAGAGGAGGGTTAAAAATAAATAAAATACGCGCAAAAATTAATCAAAAATCCTAAATGCAGAGCAGCTTTAAACTTGATTTTTTTTCACTATTTTATTCACACATTTTACTATAAACTTAAATCTATAATAAAAAGTAAAAAAAAAAAAGCATTAAAAGACATTTAAACGTGAATATCAAGAAAAATACTTCTTCAGATTTTACGCATGAACTCGGCATTTTGTAGTTCGGATTATTTGATCTCTGTAGAGTAGACCATAGAGAAAGACAGCTGTTAAAAAATGCCAAATATAAACTATTATGGACTATTACTTAAAAACATAGCTACATTTAATTTCCTTTACAGGAAATGACGAAAACAAACTTCATGTTATGTTACCCACAGTTCTCTCAGATTCACTTATTGTTGTTTTCTTAAGGTTAAGATAAAAAAAAATAATTTCTGTTTTGTTCAATAAAAACTTCAGACCACGAAACCTTGAAATTAAGTTCAGAGGAACGATCAGTAAAATCAAACCTGGGGGCAGATAGAAGTTTATTTTTTTTCTTTTTCAACTTGCATCAACATTTTTAACTAAAACTCATAATCTGTAGGAGAAATTGATATTTTTCTGACATAATAAGTAAAAAGAAGTGGAGATGCTCCAGGAGCACAAACTTCCTCCAATGCTTTTCCAACACATAGTTATTGTAAAAAAAAATAATAAAATAATTCAGAATTGATGTAAAAATTCTTGGATCCAAACCTGTGTTCACATCACCCCCGAAATTAAAACAATTCTTGGTTGTGTCATGTCCAACAGTCACTGAGAATTTGATCAAAATAAATACAAAAAGCAGAACACAGTCTCACACTCGGAAATCCACATTTTATAATTGATAATTTGTACAAATATTGTAAGTATTTATTAAATATCTTTGTAAAGGAGACACATGTTGACTAAAATGAACCATTTTCCTTTTCCTTTTATTTCAGTAAAACATTTTGTTAAGTTCACACTTAAGGAAAAACGTGAGGGAAATAAACATAAAATTAATGAGATTTATAAAAAAGGAAAATGTCACTTAAAAGGAGTAGACATGATTATTTTTCTCCATAAATATAATCAAAGTTTGATTCAGTAGTTTAAACGAACAGTTACATAAATATTATGAGTCATTCATGTATTAAATTTATCCATCTCGTTTTGCACACAGGCTGTAAAGGACGGAAAATAATTATTTATGACAGAAGTTGCCCAAAAACTGTCCAAAATTAACCGAAAATATTAGAGTTAGGGTTAGAATGGAATAAATTAAATCTTTCTTTAACTTATGAGAGCAAGACGGACATTTCAATTAAATTTTTTTTTTGTTTCATGTCCTAACCTTCAAATAAATATTTTAGGTATCGAACATACATCAGGCAAACTTGTGGAAAATAATCTGTTTAAATGTCAGAAACTAAAATTCCATCTTTTTATGTTTAGTAAATGAAGCAAAATGCATCAGTGAATGAAACTAAACACCTGTATTTTATATGAAAAGTTTAAGGAATGTTTAAATCTCTGACTGCAGTTTTTTTTTTTTTTTTTCTCTAAACATATTTTATTCTTTTATTACTCACTGTGATATTTTTATTCACAAACTTCAAACAGAATAATAATTAAATTTTCTTCATATAAATGGAGTTACGTTCAAAACTGTGGCCTTAAAGCTGGCTCAGATACTTCCATAATAATTTATTTAAAGTAAAACTTTGTTGTGTCATCATCTCTGTCTGCTTTATCCTCTGACAGCCTGAAACAACATGACATCTTTAAAATATGTTACTTATATAGAGACGGGTTATCGCCTCAGCCTCAAAGACTAAATAAAGATTGAAAATGATTTCTAACTAAATAAATACAGAAGATTCTTGTATCACACAGACCAAGCCTCCACATTATCAACATCAGATTTAACTAAAGAGCAGAGCTGCTGCGTGTAAACAGATTTTTCAAAATGCTCCATATTTTATTTACTTTTATTTAAAAGAAAATACAAACAAAAATTAAAGACAAATCTAATAATAAATCAAAACATTTTGTAATGTCAACTGAACAAAACACTTTCCCAAATGTATTCAATAAAAAGAAAAGAAATGTGAATTTGGACACCTCCTCATGTTCTGGTGAAACTTTCATTAAACTATAATGTTCTACCACGGAGACCTAATGAAAACATTTCAATAAACACACAAATCTCCAACAAAATCACATTTTAGCAAAACAGTACAAAAGAAATCAAGATTATAGACTTCATAAAAGTCGCTGCTGCTTTAGGACAGTTTTGCTCTGAGGAAAGTAACCCTTTGTGGACTTCTTTCTTATTTTTTGATGTCGTGATCAGTTTTGGCATTTCTGTTTCTACATTCTTATTTTTCCGGTTGACTCTTGAGGCCTCCGTATCAAACTGAAATGTTAAT
Organism: Scarus forsteni; assembly: GCA_036419115.1. Classification (NCBI taxonomy): domain Eukaryota; kingdom Metazoa; phylum Chordata; class Actinopteri; order Labriformes; family Labridae; genus Scarus; species Scarus forsteni. The sequence goes on from JAZDUH010000342.1 coordinate 1,752,477, forward strand.
TTGGTTCTTGTTTGATCGACCCTGAATCTGCCTGTAGTCTGCTCTGTGTGCGTGCACGTGTGTGTGTGTGTGCGCGCTGTTGTCTGTTGGTCAGGAGAGGGAGAAGCCCTTGACCTTGAAAGTCACATGAGCAGCCAAAGCCTCGTTAACCACCACAGACACTCGCGCACACACACACACAGACACGCGCACACACACCGTAGCTGCACGCATTGAACAGCAGCGCGCTCTCGTAGGGCTCCTGCGCGCTCCCGTTGCCTGTTGGAGGTTTGTGGGTCAGCAGCAGCGGCAGCTTCAGAGTCAAAGTTTTAATCTGAACTTTTCTCCACAAAAACCTCCCGCGGTTCAATCTGCTCAGACGTCAGAGCAAACCGCGCATGCGTGCGATAACCTGCAGATTCTGTGGCTCAGCTTTGTTTGGAGGAGCCGATGATCTGTAATTAAAGCCGTTCAGTGTCAGGATGGAGCTCAGCTCAGATCAGATTCATCACGCAGAGATCTGGAGCTTCACGCACGACACTGCTGCTCCACAGAGTTTTACTGCGCGCGCAGGAAAACAAAGCGTGAGGGTTCAAACCAAACACACCAAACACACTAAACACACTAAACACACTAACACACCACTACGACACAGCAGCAGCAGTAAAGTGACCGCGCTGACAACAACTGCAGAGATTAGAGCAAAATATGGAGACGAACACCTCTGAGGACAGAAAGGCGCGAGACCGAGCAGGAAGTCAAGACATTAGAAATGTTTTTAACCAAATTATGTTCCTATGAGACAAAAAAAGATACATATGTTAAATTACGGGACTGATGTGGATTTGGTTTTGAGGCAAATAAACATCTAACTGTCTGTAATATAGCTCAGAATAAAATATAAGGATTAAAAATTCACTAGTAATTATATTATTTATAAAATAAACAGAATCTATACCAAAGTGAGCTTTAAAGGATAAAAAAATGGGGTTTTGCACGTGTCTCAAAAACTAAATAAAAAAAATGCACATGTAAGATTTTCTCATTCAGACTCTGTATCAGGCAGCAGAGCGTATCTGATTTCTCAAATAATATAAAATATAACTGCGGCACAGATATGCTCACCTTATTAACAGACAGAGTAAACATGTGCATGTCCCAGAGTCTGCAAAAATAAAAATATGAACAAAAGAAAAAGAAAGAATAACATGAAGACACGTAACGCAGGGATTTTTTTGGTTTTTAAGTCCAAACCACGCTGATCGAATCTGAACTCATTTTGGAGAATTAAATCGTGTTTGGTAAACAGAGGAGTCTTTCTTTGTTTTTGTTTTTTTAGTTTTTTTCTACATATAAACTTAGATAAAGAGCAGAAATCCTAAAAGCCTTTGGAAGTCTCCTCCTGGTTTGATGTTTTTTCTGATTTATCTAAACTCGGAGAATCGCTGTCGCATCTTTCCATCAAAGTTTTTAAATTATTCCACAGTTACTTAAGTCTTTTTCTTGGATACCACAGTGAGGTGGAAACGCAGATAAATTATTTAAACTTTTTTGTTGTTGTGGCTGCTAATGCACCTCCTCTTTGCTCTCCAGGCGTGAAGCTTTTCTCCAACACCGCTGCTCACGCCCGCTTTGTTTTCTGCTTTTTATTTTTTATTCAAACGTTTTAAATCAGAAAATTTAAGGCAATCACATTTCTTTTTCAAACGCGTCATCATAAGAACATTTAGATGCGTGAACTTGGAAAATGAAAATTCAATCTTATTTTTAAACTGAGGGAGAAACGTTTGGCATGAAGAGCGTGAATCACGCACAAGTGGAAACATCTACGCCGTGAAAAATCAAATAAAGAAACTCACTGGTCCTCTGATGGACTGAAAAAGTAAAAACGACCAATACAAGAACCAACGCGGACCTCGGATCATTTCTGTTTTCATAAAATGATAAGGAGGAAAAACTCACTGCCGTCTATTACGCATGCGTATAAACCCTAGAAAACTACAAATACCCTCTCAGTGTTGACCGCTGTTGAATGAGCACGTTACAGGTTTTTATTTTCTGCAGGATCTTTAAATTAACCGCAAAATGTCCTGAAGATACAGTAAAACAGGAGCAGTGCGCATGTGCGTAAACAGTGTGTGACGTGGTCGTCATTCACAAGGGAAAAAAAGAGAGGATATTTTTATGGTTTATTATCAGAAATGAGGTTGAAATGATCATTCTTTTTAGGGTTTCTATGTGTGTTTATTACATGCAGTGTTGGATGGACTGATTTAAACTCAGATGTCTGGAATCATGTTTGGTTTAAGAGCAAGAACCACAAACAGCTACATGATAATAATCCATCTGAACATGGAATGAGTATTCTTCTTCTTTATAGTAAAGAGCATTGACAGCATTATAATAATTATTTTGAAAATCAAATGAGCTTAATCCCATTAATGTCAAATTAAGAAGAACAGAAGCCCTAAAAAACTCTAAATCTTGGGGAATTCATTGTTTTTAATCCACAAAAATTACAGAAAAACTCCTGGGTCAAATCTCTGCTAAATCACAAAAGACAGTTTAAACAATAGAATTTATATTTTGGTTAGAATATGCCTTAAAATGTTTTCTGTACTTTTTGGTACCACTGGTCATTAAAATATGATTTTTTTCGTTTTTCTAAAGTCCTGCTTTTTCAGGTTTAGGACATTTAATGAGCATTAAAACATTTCTGGTGTTTTTTTGTAGACTGAAGCTGAAAAATAAATCACTTAAAAATTAAAGAATGCTTTATTTGGGTATTTAGGACTCTTCTTTGCTGCTTAAGTTTCAAAAGGTGTCAATAATATTACATCTTTGCAAGAATAGTCTGCTAAATAAACATCTGAACGTTTTGTCATATAAAATAAAACCTATTGTTTAAACAATCAGGAAGTTATTCTTGTCCCTTTCGCCCAGCTCTGTCCCGTCCTGATGTATTAAATGTGATAAAATAAAGTTTCAGCTCCTTTAACGGTGAAGTTATAGTTTAACGTTGACATTTAAGGAGGAAACAGAACAATGAAACCAAAGAGAAAACAGGAAACAAGAACAAACCTGCAGAGAAATAAACAAATCTGCTGTATGACATGTTTGGTTTATGGCTGATCAGCAAAAAGTGATCCTGATATAAAATCAGAAACAGAAGCTGGAATCTGGCCAATGAAACCGCCTTTTCACGTCCTTTCCCCCCTGAGTGTGTGTGTGTGTGTGTGTGAGCGTTAAACATTAACATTGAACTTGACAAACGGCGGCCTGTTGACTCTCTTTACGGCTCCGTCTCTGTCCTCCTTTAAAACCAACAAAACGGACGGAAGCCCTGAAGCTCATAAAGCTCTGTCTCCCCTTCAGTCCAAATACTTGTGTGTGTGTGTGTATGTGTGCGTGTGTGTGTGTGTGTTTGCATCATGCTAACACTCCTGTGGTCTCCTCGTCCTCACACAGCAGCCTTCACTCACACTCGTGCAGGAAAATCCGTCACACCTTCACTCCTCTGTTTTATTTTCTGAAGCTGAGAGCGGCTCACGATGCATCAGACGTGAAACAAACATCTGCTGTCATGTGACCAAGGGACCAACATAGACCTCCACAGTCACCCAGAGGTGTATGGGTGCTCCCAGACTCTTTCAGCAAACCAGTTTCCTGAAGACGCCGGTCGAGCAAAGAAGAAACTTCGTGTTTAATAAAATGTTTGAAACTCGACGAGCATAACAAATGCACTTAAAAACAGTTAAAGATAGAAATCAAGAACCACTTCCATGTTCCAACTAGTTTGAGGCATCAATTTACCACATATACCTGTTCAACTGCTCATCAAAGCAAATAGATAATCAGCCAATCACATTTCAGTAACTCAGTGCATCTAAACAAGTAGACATGGTCCTACATGTAGACCTGCTGGAGTTCGAGCTGAGCTTCAGAATCAAGAAGAAAAGGGATTAAAGAGACTTCATATCATCATCAATGCTGCGTTCCAGTAACCTCGGAACTCGGAGTGACATCATCTCCGACTTATCGGCATTCCAGTTGAAGTCAGAAAAAAACATGCCGATCTACCAGGCTATTGTTAGCTGTTGTTAGCACGCCCTGCGTTGTTGTATGAAGAATGTGATTATCACTATGGCAGCATTTTTGTAAATCTAAGTCTAACAATACTATGTATACAGCTGATCTAGAGTGACACACCCCAGTCAGAAGTGCAAATAAATGGATTATTACAGGAGCTAAATAACTGTTCACACTGGGGGCATCCATCTTCCATTGTCAACTCGGGGTTGGCGAGGTTTCACCGAGTTCCCAGTAGGAAATTCAGACCTCGGGGGGATGTTCCAGTTGTAGTTTCCATACTCGGAACTCGGAAATTCTGACTTCCAAGTACTGGAATGCACCACAAGACCATGTCTGAACCAGTGTTGTGTGTAACGTGTTACAGTAACGTAACTACTGTTTCAGGTAAAAAGTGAAGTAACGCGCTACTTCTGAAAATTTGGTAATGAAACGTAGTTCCTTTTTTAATGCGGTGCGACGTTACTTTTCCCACAGACAGATCTGACACTGAAGCTGCCTTCTCAGCTGCTCACACAGACACAAGCAGCGTTGCCAAGTCTGCCTGTTAAAAGCTTCTCGTGAGTCAAGGCCGCGGGTTGTGGCTTTTTGGGCTTGTTTCTAAACGTGAAGTTTCTTCTTGGGGCTCTTCTGTCTGTGTGAATCCCCCTGATTATCTTCCAGCTCCTAACAATATAACAAAGCACGACTGCAGTAGGCAGTTTGTCCACTTCCTCGTTTCCTGGTTATCAAACACACTCATGCACATGGAGCATGGGCCAGAGCCAAAGCTGCCAGGTCTGCTTATTATAAGCAATGTTCTTTTCTTGAATAGATGCTTGGCACTGTGATATTGAAATGTAATGTACGGGAAAATTGATACACTTTATGTAGATTTCTCTTTTTAAAAAGTAATATGTCACATTAGAAAAGGAAATAGCTTAGGTTGCTTATTTTGGGCTTGCTTTTATCGACCTGGTTGCTTTTTTCAGAAGCAAAATGTGGAAACTCTGGACAGGAGCTCTGATTCCACAGGGTATGTGACATGATTTTGTAAAATAAAGAGCACAAAAGAAATAACTGTTATGTTCTCCGGAGTAGAACTATTGTAGGCCTTCACATTCAGGAACAGATATGGGGTTCTGTCCAAAGTCAAGCAATGTAAAAGTAATGTGAAAGTAACGAGTAACATAAAAAGTTACTTTTCAAAGAGAGTTACTAAGTAATGAGTTACTTTTTTCAAAAGTAACAAGCAAACACTGTTCTGAACCCACAACATGTCCAATCTTTAGCAGACGGACTACAGCAGCAGGAGACCACATCAGGGTCCACTCCTGTCAGCTAAGAACAGAAACAGCAGACTGTAAAGTGTCTCCTGGTCTGATGAGTCTGGATCCATCATAAACATGGATCCATCCTGCCTTGGATCAGCGGTTCAGGCTGCTGCTGGTGGTTCATGGTTCAAACCCCACAGCCTACCTGAGGATTGTTGCTGACCATGTCCATCCCTTTATGACCACAGTGGACCAGACTTCAGCAGCTCCATGTCTCAGAGCTCAGATCAGCTCACACTGGTTTATTCACTCCAGTGGCTCCACTGTCATCAGATCACAGTCCAATAGAGCACTTCTGTGATGTGGTGGAGCAGGAGATTCTCATCATAAACATTCAGCAGCTGTGTGATGCTGTTGTGGAGACATGGATCAGCATCTCTGAGGTTTAACTCTAACCTTTACACCGACTTATTTCTCTTTAACTCCAGAAAAATAATCTGAAAAATTATTTCCCTGAAGGTCTGGGTTGTTTAAATATTAATCTGCATCTTCATTACATTTTGGTAAATTACAGTTTTAATTTGCAGAGTTTATTTTTTTCTAAGAAATATGAAATTGAACTCCAGAGAGGTTAAAGCAAATGAAAGGAAAAGGCAACAGTCAGGAGCGATGAACAGGCTGCAGAGGAACAAAACGCTGCTTCATCATTAAAGTTCATGTGAAGCTTCAATGTTTATTCTGTGCTGTCCTCAGTGTCCAGCTCTGTTGTGTCTTTGTTTGTCTCCAAGTGTTGCTGCTGTGTGATTGGACAACATTTGATACCATGAAACTAGGGGTGCAACGATACACATAATTCATGGCTCGGTTCGGTTCGATACATTTCTGTCACCACCAGGCACATTCTTCAGTGCATACTTGGAATCATAAAAAACAAAAACATCACCATGTAAAAATAAGAATAAGTATAAAAAATAAATTTATCTAATAGAGAACTCACCCATCTTCTGTGGTGCATTCTTAGCAGCAGAGTAAATATTACAAAGAACGAGCTATAAGTAAGTGTCCGTACCATGTCCTGAAACCCGGCATTATCCACAACAGAAAAGGGTCTCATGTCCACAGCAGTAAAAGTAGCTATGGCCCAGTCCATTTTCTTTGCCCTCTTTGAATCATGTGCTAATGGCTGTCTAAATGACCCAGGTAAAGTCTGTAGCATGTGTGCTGCTTGTTGTTTCTGTCTGGTTCCACTTGTTTTAACACCAGGATGATGTCAGCGTTTGTTGTATTTCCCCCGACGTAGTTTAGCATCGTGTTGCACTTCCGACATACTGTTGTGTTTTTGTCCACGACACGCTTACTAGGGATGGAACGAAATTTTGTGCCAAGAAATTTCACAAAATGAAAAATGACGAAATGAAATTCAAAGACACACAAAATAAAAAAAACGCGAAAGGGGCGCTGGTGATTTTTTTTACCCTCCTCGCCTATCGTAGCAAAAAACTTGCTTCAAAATGGAGGAAGACGAGGTCGAGGAATTAGCTGACGCTCCTTCATCAAATAAATCGGTTGTGTGGACCTATTTTGGCTTCCCATGTAAAAGAAAAGAGAACGGTGAGAAGATTGTGGACAAAACAACAACCGTGTGCAAAATATGCCGCTACAGTTCGCCGTATACTGCGGCGAGTACAACTACCAACTACTTTGAACTGGAGACAGGCAGCAACTGTATGTTTGTGTAAGTCTGCATAAAAAACAATATTTGATTTTTGCATCTGCTGTTGAGTTGACAGAATTTGATCATACTTGAAGATCAGAAGTATATGCACTGTTATAGTCTAAATATTATAGTTCACAGTTCAGACATTTATAGGTCTAAACTGCAGCTCTGAGGACTGCTGTTTGTTTTCCTTTTCATTCAAGAATGTACTTATCCTGATTGTTACAACAACAAAGCACTTTTTATTGAGATTTTATGTTTGTATTTGCACTGTAGTCTAAATAAGGGGGAAAAAACTACAATTTTGTTTTTTTTCAAAGAGCATTTATTTTGTAGCAATATTTTTGTGTGTCTGCATTAGGAAGAAAATAAAGAAAATGAGATTTCTGCACAACTTCCAACTGTTGGGGATTTTCTATAACCTTTATTTTGTGTCGTGAGTATTTCGTATTTCGTATCGTTTCATGAGTTGACCATTTCGTTACACCCCTAACGCTTACCACCAGGGTCATAGTAGTCCCAAACGGCAGATCTGAATGATAGTGGAGGGTCTTTAATATCAGCTGAAGGTAAAGCACTCGCCATGTTGCAGCGTCCTAGCATATGTAGCTTCTTCTGTCTCAGCAGCTTGGCCGAATGAAAGGGGAGGTGCTGCTCAGCGGATCTGTGCTCGACAAGGCAGCCCGGAGTAGTCGAACACAGATTGACTGAACTTTCAGCACATAGCACCTCGTCAGAAGTTGATCAAATAAATAAATACAAAACTGCGTGTTGTTCGGTTCATAGGGTGTACTGAACCAAGGCCACTGTATCCAACAATTCAATATAGATACATGTACTGTTGCAGCCCTACATGCAACAGAAAAGATGCTGCAGCTGCAGATGAAGGTGCTCCTGCTGTCCATAAATCCACTGTATGAATACATTTATGCAAACAACAAACATCCTAATAAAATGATTCCTGTGACTCCATCAGACGGCTGCAGCCTCCACAGATGCACCGACTACACTCCAAACACTCGGGAAAGTCGAAGGTCAGCATCTAAACAACCACAGTGAGCTGCATGTGAGGAAAGTGGAGGGCCAGGACAACAAAACAAACACATCAGTAAGATTTTGTGCCTGTTTTCACTCGTGTGTTCACAGATTTTTGTTGACAGCTCTGAGCGTAGATATTTGTAAGCGGTTTGACCCGCTGTGGCTGTAAAATCAGTGAATAGAGACAAAGAGGACTTTACATTCCTGCAGACAGCTGCACGCTCAGAGGAGAGACGGGGAGACGGAGGGAAATTTTAGTCTCAGAGATTACCGAGAACAAATCAAAAGTGGACTTAAAGAGAATAATTTCTAGGTTTTTAAAGCAGAGGGATGGAAAAGCAAAGAGAGCCATGTTTTTGAGATGATTAAATTAACCAAGAGTGAGAAAACTGCATTAAAACAAAGAGCTGTGGGTCTTCCAAACAAATGTCTGTTTAATATTTTAATGTTAGCAAATAAAAAAGCTCTTACGAGAAAACGGATGTCAGCACACCAACAGCTGATTTATGACATTTTCATAATGGAAAAATTACATTCAGACTTAAACTCCAACAAGAGAAGTTTGTAAGTTTTTGGACAACTTGGACAAAGTATATCTATGCATTCAATCCTACTTTAACTGATCAGAAAAATGGAATTTATGTCTCTATCCCCTCTAATTTATGTATTTATTGTTGTTGTTATGCTACTCAAGTGTTTATAGTTGTTGGAGGCCAAATCATTTCCTTAAGGAAAAAAAAGGACAATTTCACATGATCGAAGGGTGTTTTATTTTGTTTCTATCTTATTTTTTATTCTGTTCTTTGATATTAGTGCTAATTTTACTAATATGTTCTTTTAAATTTTTTTATATATACTATTTTAGATGAATATATGCAAATATGTATATCTATGGGTGCTTGCACGTCTGGATGGTGTGGATGTTCATGCATGTATGTGCATGGGTACATATGTATCTTCATTAGGTATGCATTTTGCATAATTGTCCTAAAGGCTGAGTTCTTACACTTGATTATTTGTTGCTATTATTGATTTTTCAGATCTCTATAGTTATTACTTTTATTGTTAATAATAGCAATATTGTGTGTTACACATCCTCTTCGGCTCAGCCTTTTTATATTTGTATATATATATATTTTTTTTGTTTTGTTTTGTTTGTTTTTTGTGTATGTGTGTATATCTATGTATATTTTTTTTCTTTCATTTTACTTTATTTACTTATTTATTATATTTTATTTTATTTTTTTATTTTAGTTTGGGGGAAAAAACAGGGAGTCTTTGTAAAGATGTCATGTGGAATGTACTGGTTCTGTTCTCAATAAAAAAAATCAAGAAATAAAAAAACACAATCTAACGCATGACAACAAACTGACAGAAACTCAAACTCTCTCATAACTCATCAAGTGAGGGTGTTTTTTTAATGTTAATTATGCAAATGATTTGATCAATGACATACAGAACACCCTGTTTTTATGAGCTGTTTTTACTTTATTTGTTTTTTTAAGAACGAGAAGTCAAACTCTGACCTCTGCAGCTGTTTTCACCGTTATCTGCAGGTTTGTGTCTCTAATCCATCTGAATTCAGGGCATCACCAACATCAACAGAATAACAGTGGAGGGCTGCAGCAGAGGTTATAAAACAGGGCTGTGATTGGCTGAAGTCAGCGTGTTCCAGAAACATCCATATGGATTAATTTCACTCTGGGAGGAGAGCCAGTCAGGATCCAGCTGAGGCAGCCTCTGGTGTGTAAACAGCTGGGAAAGAAAAGAATTCAAACCCAACTTAAATTCAGGTCTTGTTTTGGATGATGAAAATGTTATTTCTAAAGTTAAGAGAGGGCGTAAGAGTGTGCTGCAGTTTGTGATCAGCAAAGTCGTGCTCTTCACATTTGAAAGACAAACGGTTCAAGCATCACTGAGGAGACCCCTTCCCTAACTTTACTCCCACCTCATGGCCCTTTGCTGTCACATTGGACCGAGCTCCATACCTAACCTCTCTAACACTGGGCTCCTCTCCCACCTACAATACAACTATGATGACTGATAAGCTGCAAGAGCCAGAACATCCCTGGCTTCACCTGGGAGCTCCCATCTGTAAGACAAGCCCTTTTAACATTTAAGTATTAGCGGTAATAGCAGTTATAGATATCAGTAATTGTTATTTTCACATGTTCTGATTCAAAGCCGACATATCACAATGTAATTTTCACTTGTAAATATTCCAATTTAAGATATCTACTATTTATTTTTCACTAGTGGAAATGGTAATTGTGTATATCTGCAACTTAATTACAACTAGTGCCATTGACTTTCATTCAAATTGAATTACAGATATCTGTAATTCAAATTGTACATGTTGTAATTCAGAGTCCACATATCCATAAGGACATTTTGACATGTCACAATTCTAATTCATGATATCTACAACTCAATTCCTACTAGTAAAAATGTAAATTCTTGATAACAATTTTATTCTTACTAATGACAAAGTTCATCTATGATATCTATAATTGTACAAACATTACAGAGCTCATAAATTAATTCTAGATATCTAAAATGCAATTCTTACTAGCCGAAATTACACCATTGATATCTCGACCTGGTATTTTTACATGTAAGAATGTAGTTACAGATATCTGAAATTGTATTTAAACCTGTCAAAATTAAATTTTGACATGTTAAAATGTAATTTCCACTAGTGAAAACTAAATTACTAATGTCAGCCAGATGGTTTAAATGTTAAAAAGGCTTGCCATACATCTGAGCCGTCTCATCCAAGGAGCACTTTAAAAAAAAAGTGCATTTGCTTCTTTTCAGACACTAGTAAAATAATTTTCTCCCTTCATATCTGTACTTGCACGGAGCAGAGTAATAATTCATAATCCACAGGTTAAAGTCAATAATTCACATTCCCAAGGGTTTGACTTTTATAGGAACTTGTTTGAACTGAAGCTGCAGCTTCAAATGTAAAAACATGAAGTCAATGCCAAAGAGCTGCTGAAGCTCATTAATTTTTATTAAAAAAAAACATAACAATGCCAGTATGTTGAGTAAAAATATGGGGTATGTCTTCATCTAAGTCTTGCTATTTTTGATTTATGAAAAAATGTGAATGAACATGTGGACCTTTTGTTTGTTGGTTGGTTGTTTTTTATAATAAGAAATATTAAACTGTAAAGAGGCATGTTGGCCTGCAGTTTTTTTTAATTGTATTATGTGTTTAATCAATTAATATCATGTAATAAAGGGGCAGACTTTAAGATTTTTCTTCATTCTGCTCCTTTCCATTCACATGTTTGAGATTTTTCTGTTTTTGTTTTATATATTAACAGAATGAAATAAAGACCTGAACCAAACCACGAGCAGAAAGCTGCAGTTCCCTGAGTGACCACAGGAGGCAGTGTACAGAGGCAGTAGCTGCTCCATCCCCTCTCCATGTTCAGATGTCTGTTCATGGATTACTCTGCTTCTCTGCAGAATCATATGTCAGCGTCTCTGTGCATCCATTAAAGGATTATTTTCAACACCACAGCATGAATGGTTGTCTGTCTATAGCAGGTTTACATGCAGACTTTTATTAATTCTGATTGAAGATCTCAGGTGATCTGTTTACATGTGACCTGATCTATTCTAATCTGGTGTTTACATGTGCCACAACATTTAATCAGAACAGCTGTTTTACAGACACTTGATAGGCGCAGATCTATTTAAACATCACATAGTTGATCAAAGATGGCTGTAAGTAGGTGTTTTACTGAATTATTTGAGGGTTGTGCTGTTTAGCCTTATAGTAGCCTTCAGAGTTTTCCGGCGGTTCCTTATTTGTTTGATGTTTTGATCTATCTCGGCTTCACTGAGTTTTCGTGGACTTCTTTAATTCAATAGTTCAGTATATCTTGTTTTCCTACAGTCTAAACGTGCGATAATGTTTAGTTCTTTGAGAGTTTGTATTAAAAACAAACTCTCAGACCAGTGCTGTGTGCTCTGTTTGGAAGCCACCATGTTTCCAAGTGAGTAAACGTCACTGTTCGTTTACGTCCAGACTGAGCATGTGCAGACAGAACCCAGTCTGACAACTTTCAGATTCACCGTTTACATGACAGGATTTTACTTTTAATCAGTTTGGGAAAAGGAATATACTACCCCTGTGCAGCTGAATGAAATTCCATTCAGATTTGGCCTGTTTATTCCAATTGAGGAGCATTTTTATTTGATTTGGGCTTCTAACCCGATTCTAATCAGAATATTAGGCTCCATGTAAACCTGGCTTATGTCAGCCCTGAGATTGGCTGGGTGCTCCATAGATGATAGATGAGGTTGAAAGCTAACGGTGGATCTCTGTGTTTTTCAAAGACTTAATCATGAGATAAAGCAGCTTCCCTAACAGACAAATATCCTAACCAAGGCTGACTCTCCTTTCCCCAAACTAAAAGGTTTTCTCTTCCATCCCCTCCCGTTTATAGCCCACTAACAGGATCAAACTATTGATTATTTGGGCCAGAGGGTCCCAGAAGTCTTCATCACGTCCCAAACCTGTGACCTCCACATTAAACTTCACTTCCTTCCTTTGCAGCATCATCCAGCTTCAAACTGCATTCACCTCAGAAATGTCGTTTCCAAAAGGACCCAGTAGCGTCAGGGCGGATTTGTCCTCGTCTTTGACGGCAGTTTATGGGCCGCAGGAAAAGGAGGAGAAGACCCTCCTCCTGAGACACACACACACAAACACACACCAAAGTCCTGTGGGAATACTTTATACTTCAGACCAGGAATGCAGGACTGAGGCTCGTTTTCTGTCTCAAGTTCATGTCCAACAGACCCCCCTTCCTGCCACACAGGCTCTCTCCCTGCAGGTTTTACCACCGGCCCCCCGCCCCACCCCCCCACCCCGGTCTGTCTGCTTTGCGGAGCGTCTTTTTGTTTCTCCGCTCGGACTCTTTGCAGTTGAACTTGAGACAGACAGACAGCTCGTAAACAGTTAGTGGTCTGGCCTCTGTCTGGTCTGGAATGGCCTGGAATGGCCTGGGGGGGCCAAAGGGCGGAGAAACGGACACCAAGCTTTTAACACAAACACCTCTGAAAGAGTCCAGAGCTGCTCCTGCAAATGAAAAGATTCAAGGACATTTGTTTTCAGGGGCAGGAAAGACCAAAACAAGACTGACGCACGGGACGAGCGGGGCGAATGATCGACAAACAGTCAAAACTTCTGTGAGACCGTCTGCGTGGAGCAAACGCAGCATCTGAGCCGAGCTGACATAAGCCAGGTTTACATGGAGCCTAATATTCTGATTAGAATCGGGTTAGAAGCCCAAACTGAATAAAAATGCTCCATATAAACACCTCAATCTGAATAAACAGGCCAAATCTGAATGGAATTTCATTCAGTTGCACAGGGGTAGTATATTCCTTTTCCCAAACCGATTAAAAGTAAAATCCTGTCATGTAAACGATGAATCTGAAAGAAGTCAGGCTGGGTTCTGTCTGCACATGCTCAGTCTGGACGTAAACGAGCAGTGACGTTTACTCACTTGGAAACATGGCGGCTTCCAAACAGAGCACACAGCACTGGTCTGAGAGTTTGTTTTTAATACAAACTCTCCAAGAACTAAACATTATAGACGGTAGGAAAACAAGAAATACTGAACTATTAAAAAAAGTCCACAAAAAACTCAGCGAAGCCGGGATAGACCAAAACGTCCAACAAATAAGGAACCGCCGGAAAACTCTGAAGGCTAAACAGCACAACCCTCAAATAATTAAAACGCCTGCTTACCGCCATCTTTGATAAATCATGTGATGTTTAAATAGATCTATCACGTGTCTGTAAAACAGCTGTTCAGATTAAATGTTGTGGCTCATTTAAACACCAGATAGATCACCTAAGATCTTCAATCAGAATGATTTTAATCAGAATGAAAAAAAGTCTGCATGTAAACATGGCTAGTGAAACATGTGGGCTGCAGACTGAAGAACTGAAAATTCTGACATACTGCCATCTCATTACAGCAAATGTACATCCCCACAGACTTAAAGAGTCGACCTTCAAACTTTGGTTTGCAGATTTTGCTTCAGCAGAAGCTTTGGAGTTTGCAGCATCTTTCTTAAATGTATTTCTTGGGTATTTTATGCCTTTATTGATAGGAGAGAGACAGTGGATAGGCTTGTGAAAGGGGGTGAGAGAGTAGGGGAAGACACTCTGCAAACTGGTCACAGGCGGGATTTAAACCTGGACCGGCAGAAGCAAATACATGGGGTGCCTGGTTGCTAACCACTCCGCCAAACCAGCACCCCTGTTTGCAGCATCTTTCAATCAGTCTTTATCTGTACAGCAGCATAACAAGTGTTATTTCAAGACACTTTAGTGCAGGCTGAAGCCATACTCTTCATTTATAGATATACATACAGTACTATATTCATGCATACAAATACATGTAATAAATATGTTTGTACATACACATACATCCACCCCTCAGCTAACAGAGCAATCATCAACAGACGTGTTATCACATCATATATCCTAATAATCACTAAAACAATGATTTCCAGCCTTTTTTCCACTGCAAACCAAAAAGAAAAAGTCAAAAGGAGTTTCAAACTTCCAGCAAAACAAGCAAATAAATCTCAAAAGGTCAAATCTCATCTGGTTTTACTCCCAATAAGTGGAGAACATTAGCTTTTAGATTGATCATCTTTTCACCCTTCAGTAAATCTTCAGTTCAAGCCTCATTCAGAGTCTAAACTGTTGCTCACTTTAGATAAGATTTACCTTTGTTAATCCCACAGGGGGGAATTCTAGATTTACAGCAGCAGCAGGATACAAGAGAAATATCAGAAAGAGATTTACAAATTAGTAGTATTAACTAATAACAATATTTACACCGCAGTTTTGGGTATATCTATATGAAGGTGGAGGTATACACAGTATTAACAGTTAACAATATTTGCACTAAATGAGAGGACAAGCAGAGAATTTACACACTAGAACAAAAAAGGCTGAATTTGGGATATTTCAAGTAAAAAAATACAGATTATTGCAGGCTGGAGAGGTTTTTGTTATGGAGTGTAACAACTTTAAGATCACCTTTAATTTTCTTATACTTACACATTTGTCTCTGCTAGGGATGTAACGGTTACCGGTATAATGGTAAACCACGGTAAAATTTCCCACGGTCCTTTTAAAATTACCGTTATACTGTGTTTGATCACCACACTGTGTCAAAAACTCACGGTGATGTTGCTCTTTGCCTGAAAAAGGCGAAACTATGTGTGTCGCAAACAGAGGCGCGCACACGTAGCTTGTTGTACAAATGAAGTAAAAATTCATTTTTTTCTATTCTTGTAATTACACACAGTTTAAGCATTTATCACAACATAATGACAAATGCTTGCAAGAATTGTTTACTTTTATTTCTAATGAAAATTTTTTGAACAAATTTACTTATTGGACATTTCCTGACACAATTGTTGACAAAAGAAGACAGGACTGTTAAAATTATAATATTAAAAGGGTAAAATGATTTCAAGACTGTGTAAAAGTACTTTTTTCAACATTTTGAGCACACTGCAACAATACCCCGATAATAAGATAATCGTGATAATTTTGGTCACAATAACCGTGATATGAAATTTTCATACTGTTACATCCCTAGTCTCTGCAGACTTAAATCTAAAGCAGTTACGATAAGGCTTCATGTTTTCTGAGTCACAGCGTCAAAGTTTCTGCAGCACGTTTCACGTCCATGAAGGTGTTTTTTCTTTACATCACGTTCATTTGTCTTCTTGTAGTCACTGTATTAGTTTAAGATGTTTTCATGCTCTTTAAAAATGCAGCGTCTGAGTGAGCTGCTGGTTTGTCCTCTTTATAAGATGTTTTGGCTGTTTTTGACCATTTGCTCCTTCTTGGCTGCTGCAGGAGGAATTAACTGATGTTATAGTGTTTCTTAAAAACAAAGTTTCTTGGTTGCATTTTCCAACAGCTCCTCATGATGGCAAAGATCTGACAGCAGCTGCCGGGCACAAAAACAACCAGAACACCGTGGTATCCGTGCCAGGCTGGTTGGCAGCAACTTTGGAGCCAAACATCAGGCGGGCTCTCGTGGGCCAAGTCTGAGACGGCATGTTCACTTTTCAAAATAACGTCATGTCAAACTGTGAAGAACTTCTGAGTATGAATCAGGGTAATGACTGGTAATATCACCCCACAAATACATTTGAACAGATATTCTGATGAAGAGCCTGTGACACAACAAACAGTTGGGGTTAATTTAATCTAAGTGTGTTTATCATAATGTGAAAGTCTTTCCAAGAGTACGAATAGGGATATTTTTGTCATTGGAGACTTTGAAGTTATGTCACGCTGCTGGCTGCCATCAGTCTTTGGAGGATTTTGGGAATTTCTCTCTTTGTTGTTTGGCTGAAAACTGAAAAACTAGGCATAGCAGGGCATTAAGGCAGCTTTAAATAGCACTCCAGCAGCAGATCATGTTATAACAATGTGGGAAAACTGAAAGTAGAGTAATTTTTTCCCACGTGGTCAAAACAAAGAGGTGGAAATTCCCTTAAAGAGAAACAGCTTTGTGATGTTACATAAGAAGGTTATTCCTCAGAAATGAAGACATCATAGTAAAATGAGTTTTTATGGAGGTGTAGGCATCTTAATAACACTAACTCAAACACACTCGTCCAACCCAAGTGATTTCTCAAAGTTTTGCATCAGGCTGCTTTGAGCTGTGGTAGCTCTCTGCCTCATGAATCCTGCATCTCTGCACAGCAGGGGTGTCCAAATATGTTTAATCACAGGCCATGAACAGAGCAATACAAGGACAACTGGGCCACATCAAAACCTCAATGTAAGAGGATGAGAGTTTTTCAGGATTAGTAAGACACTCCAGGGAGCAGGAAACCCCGACAGCTCATCTTCACATCCAAACACACAAGAGGAAAGTGCACAGAGCTGCCAAACTTCATCATGTCTTCATGATCAAACATTATTTTCAGCACTTTGTGCCACGTAAAGCTTCACATGCTGCATACAGAGAAGACAAAAGTCTGATTTGTGAGTTCTGCTGCAGAGAATCCATTTGTATGATTCATAAAACAACCAAGAGCTTCATGCTGTACTGAGGACCAGATCTAACTTTAGGAGTTTGTCAAACAAAAGTGGTCCGAAGGCTGCAGTTGGCCCCTGGGTCCGACATGACGGCTCTTGTGCTCCCAAAGTTTTATCACATGTTAACACACCCAAAGTGTCCGAACAAAAGGTGAATTATGATGTCTATAAAAGGGCGTGGCTGAACCAGCCCTGTGCTGAGATGAGTCAGCATCTTAGTTTTGCCATGAAATTCAGTTTTATATATATTTTTTCCTCTTTAACAGTGCAGCTTTTGTTGCCTAAACAGCTGATGGAGCTCTTATTGGATATACTGTACATAGAGGACAGTCACACGAGGCAGAGAAGTCTTTCAGTAGAAAGAACAGCATCCAGTCCACACTGACAAAAACGATCTGTAAAGACGGCATTGTTTCAAGATCTATGCTCGTCCACATGAATACACTAAAAACACTACAGTACATACACCAGGCCTCTGCTATAGACCACGCTACAGACAAAACTAGAATAGACATGGAGCATGTCTAGTCTGTGTCTTATTGTGCTCCTGTTGATCAAAAATAGATCCAAATTTATTTTGTTCAACAAGCGATCAATTTTTAAATGAACACGTCACAGTTAAATTGGTCTGGACCCACCTGCCCGTCACTGCGAAGCTTCCTTTGCTTTTCTCATTGCATCGTTTGAGTTTCTACTGGTGTTGATGTGTTTTTATTTATTTACCTTAATCACTGTGTCAGGGCTGATTTTGTATTTTGCTCCTGCTGCAGCCCATCAGTGTGGGGAATTAATATTGTGTATAAAGTCGAGTGATGATGTGATTCTGCTGCAGCCATCTGAAAACCACACTTATCACGTTTACATGAGAACTTCAATTCCACTTTAAGTCCAAATAAAACTTAAATCCTCTTTAAAAAAATAAAAAATGACCACGTTAACACCTAATTCTGAAGAAAACCTAATTCCGAAGTAAGTGGCTTGTTTATTCTGATTTTAAATCCAAATTAAATAATTCCTCAATCATGTAAATGTTTATTCTGCTTTAAATTAATTCTGCTCGTTCTGCACATGCTCATTTCGCCTGTCGGGATGATGTGATGCTGATGGAAACAGGAAGGCCATTCGAAGCAAGCATGGGACTAATGAAAGTGTGGATGGATGTAAACATTAAATTGTGGACCTTTTTAAAGCTGTAGTGTCCATGTTGGACGAGGTTTCCCCCACAGAGACGCTGAACTGGAGCTTTTCTTCTGGTAGACGTAAATACGTCACAATGTCACGCCCACCTCTGTCCAATCAGAACCATTGCCAGCTCTCAGGCCTTGAATAAAGGCAGATAAACATGTTCTCTATGTGTAAACCTCTATTCAGAATAACTATTTCCATGTAAACATGAAGGAGAAAACTTTAATTCTGAATTATTTCATTCTGAATAATTAAATTACATCATGTAGCTTAGGCCACATAAACATCCACGGCACCTGAGAGTTTGTGTGGATGGGTGATGAGGTGAGGTAGTTACTCCAGGTAAGTCTGACCTATTAACGAAGTGAGGGGGGAGCGGCACAAACAGAGCTCAGGAGATCACCACCTACTCATCAGGTCTCCATTTAGGAAGGATATCCGTTTTTAAAAGTTTGAGTAAAAGCCTGTTTTCAGGCACCTTAAACGTTGTTATCTTGTTAATTACCACCAGAAATATAATGAAATGTTTCAGTTCACAGCTGCAGTGACCACAGAGACAGAATCAGAGGACTGTTAAGGGAAAAGGTGACGTGTCTTTGTGTCGTACAGATTTACAGATTTACTCTGAGCTTAAATCCAGTCTGTAAATGAAGGTTAGAAATGAAGGAACGTGGGATATTTTAGGCTCTGCTGTACAACGACTGCATTCAGACAGTTAGCAAAAATAAAATAAAGAGATGTGCATTGAAATTAAATCAAGCAGGAGCACAAGTGTGTGTGTGTGCGTGTGTGTGTGTGTGTGGCTTTAACAGCCCTGAAGAAAGGAAATAACTGTAAACACAGCTCACAGATGGACGAGCCTCCAACAAAGCCTGTGTGTGTGTGTTTGGTGTGTGTTTGGTGTGTGTGTGCTGTGTGTGATTGGCGGGTGGATATGACATCACACAGTGTAATAAACTGAGCGCTGGGCAGACTCTGAGTCCTGCGTCAAACAGTACGGGATCAAACATGGTCCATTTTTACCTCGAACGCCTCCTTAAAAGTGTTCCTGTCTTTAGATATCAGAACCCAAACGGGAGCCTTTTTGTCTCCGTAAACTTCAGATTCAGAGTTGATGTTTCACTAAAGAAGGCTCTGATGGTCAGGCTCTGAAATTTAACCCTGACTGAGTGATAAACGCCGTCGCTGACGGGGTGATAATCTGCAGGGCGAGCTGATCCAAGGAGCTCAACGACATTAAACAGTCCACTTATGTTTTAGTAGTATGTTAAAAATTTCAATAAAAAGTTCTGTTATGGAGTCGTTAACCTGATAAAAGTTAGAAAGAAATGTTCCACTTTCAGGAAGCTTTACTGTCTAAATCATTAGTGAGCAAAAGTGACGAAAACACATCAAACACATCATTATAAACTTAACCCTTTAAGGCCCAAGACCATAGATTATAGCCTGAAAATTCTATTTTTTTGGAGCTGAAATGTTTGTTTCACTTTCTGCTAAAAATGTCCATAAAATTCAACATATCGATTTTTCACATCTCATTTGATACATTAGGTGTTTTTGGCAACTGATAATCCATTTGAGGACATTTTGATCATTTATCTGATTGTGTTTAGATGTTTTTTTGTCATTTGTTTTTTTGTCATTTGTTGATCATATTGAGTAGATAGAGGTATTATAAAAGTATGTAACAAACATGATACAATTGGCTTTATAGGGTTAAAAATACACTTAAAATAATATGAAATTACATATTTTTTAAAATGAGAGAAAAAAAAATTGAACAGAAATAGGGGAGACTGGGAATGTTTGAAACA
This sequence comes from Scarus forsteni, assembly GCA_036419115.1. Classification (NCBI taxonomy): domain Eukaryota; kingdom Metazoa; phylum Chordata; class Actinopteri; order Labriformes; family Labridae; genus Scarus; species Scarus forsteni. The sequence goes on from JAZDUH010000342.1 coordinate 1,772,661, forward strand.
AGGGTCCAAATCAACAGTCCAATTGGCCAAAACATGACTGTATTTTTGTGTAAAATGCAACTGCTTCAGTGATTTTGATTCAGTTATTGTGATATATGTTCAGCAAATCTGTTTTTTAAATGCAAAGAAATATGTATTTACTTAATATCATTTACGATGCCAACAAAGGCTGACAAAGTTTAACAGCAATACAAATCATAGAATTAAATTCCACCTGTATATTCTAAAGGCTTTTATTTCATCACAGTCTGCTGCAGCTACACCTGCAGAGCTGAAACAGGTTTCATTGGGATGACTGCAGGACCAAACTTTAACCCTCAGAAAATCTGCAGACGCTGGAGTCTGCAGGCTTTTGGACCCTGTTTGTAACACCTTTAGATTTTCTCTCAGACACTTAAAAGATCTGTAAAATATAATTATATATGACACTAGTATAAACTTCATTAATGGAATATGACAAATATTGCAAACATATTAAAGAGTGTGCAGGTCAGACTGAAGGGAAGAGGGACACAATTAGACTGCATGTTTTACCTTCTGTGATTTATATTTAAATATTTTTGGGGAATTTTCATGAGAAAAACTGATGCAGAAACTTCATGGAACAATGAAGAAGTAGATAAAAAATGTCCTCCAATCTGTTCATATAAAGAAAATAAAAGACTGAATTTTATGCCACAGACATGTCCTGAAATTTCTGTATCATTTCAGCATTTGAATTCTAAATTACTTTGTTTTTATTCGCTTATTAACCTTAACCCTTAGACACCCCTACCTGCCAATCATCCTCGGTGATTAATACGATGACACAGATATTGATTACATGTTTGAGTTTGTGCATCAACAATAGAAACAGCTGAAAACATGTCATCCCTCGTTTGGACACTGCTCCCTGTTTTTTAATACAAATGCAAATTTGATCTGCGTCTGATCTTTTTGTTAATCCTCCGTCACACTGCAGCCTTCTGACACGACTGTGATGCACACTCACAACGAGAAGGGAGAACGCAGTCACGTTTCTTTTTAACACTTCCCAGGTAAATACTCGATTCTCAAAAAGGTTTACCCAGATTCAAAGTGATTTGGATCATCAGTATGCAAATGATCAATCTTTAGTTTAACTTGACGTGAATAAAATCAGAGGCAGAGTCTCTCCTTCAAATCGGAGCACTAAAGTCGGGTATAAGGAATAAAATGAGGGGAGTTTTTTTTATTCTCTAAAAGAAAAAAAAGTCCAAATGACCCTGAAACTCTTCTGCACGACTCTAAAGTCAGAGAGAAACAAAAAAACACTAACACCATCAAATGCTGACTAATATCTAAATAAATATTCACAGTTTTGATTATTAATTCATTAAAAAGCTGACATGGTGTGGAGGTATGTTAAACATGTAGGTTTTAATGACACATTTAAAAAACTTCTATTTCATCAGCATGAAGCAAAACTGGCTTCTCATTGTTCAGCTCAAGATCTAAAACAACATTATTAAATATTCTCCAAGCTTCTTTGATTAAGAACTGACTCAATTAAAACTAAACCAAATTAACTGTGAGGCAAGGTGTTCCCACTTTGGACATTAAATAAATCACAGAGGAAAAACTGAAGAGACTCAGATATTTATAACATTAATCTGTCCTGATGAGACTCGGCCGGAAGAGAAGAGACAAATTCAATAATGTCCTAAATTAAAGGTCTGCTGATGGAGCTGATTACAGCAGTAAACTTCACTTCAATGAGACTGAACTGCTTATTTTAAACAGCTTTAACCTGAAAAAACATGTTTTATTTTTCACATTTTATCTTTCTCATTAGGATATTAAATAATCTCTGTTACAGCAGGGTCTAAAAAGGCAGCAAAAAAAAGTTTTTAACACAAATACCAAAACAAACAAGACAAAAAATGAATTTATAATGAACCAGTAACAGCATTTAGCCGTTAAACATGTCCCACACTGGTCAAATGATCCTTAATGCTGGTTTTAAAACGTCCAGAACAAACTCACTCTGGAATAAGGAGACTCTGAAGCTCAGAAAAGACGATGGAGCAAAACAAACTTTTAACGAAGACACACCGAGTTTATTCAAGATGAATCCATGAGAGCCAAGGTTAAAGCTGCAGACAGGCTTTGGAGAGAGTAAAGAGCAGAAGAATGAAATAAACACAATAAATCCTCATTTAGAAAATCTAAATATACGAAAATAGAAGCGTGATGTAAATACAAACAGTCCAGTATTAACTGTAAGAACAAATAAGACTGAAGCAGTTTGAGATCTGAATGGATGAATGATGTATTTGATCCAAAAATATCAGGAGTAATATTAGAGAAAATATGCATTATAAGAGTAAACAAACAATAATTTATTGATGGAAAATTAATTTAATGAAAAAAATGAGGAAGCATACATTTTTTAAGACATTTTGAGGATGAGAAAAGACTAAATTGTCTTTTGACTTTCCTGTCATGCTACATAATTATCTCCAAAGTTTGAATATTTAAGACTAGACCCTTATGGATGTGCAGATTAATTCAGAATTTATTAAAATTTTAAATCTTCCTGTTTTGTCTGATCTAAAGAGAATTGCTTCTCAGTTCTCTGGATTTGAGTTTTAGATTTTTTGTGGTTGACAAAAATCATTTTTAGTTTCCTTTTACTGATGAAAATGTGAAAAGTAGATACTTGCCTTCAGCATTAAATCTCAGACACTGAAATGAACATTTCAAAATGACTAAATCTAAAAAGCAGCTAAATCTTGAGATGCCATGGAGTTCGCCTCGCAGAGCGAGCAGTATGTAAAGATTCCTCACTGCAGCGGCTCTCAGTCCGAACTCTCGACTCTTTGCTGCACATTACTAAAGTTTGAAAATATGCCACAAGATCTCAAACAGAGCCGACCTTAGATATAAATGAATATTATCTACTGATACGGCCTGAAGAAACTTGATTTAATTCTGTTTTTGTGGCATTTAAAAAGTGCTCACACATATTTTCTGTTCTTTCTTTTTTCTTTAAATGTATATTTTTGGGCGTTTTGTGCCTTTATTGATAGGAGAGAGACAGTGGATAGGCTTGTGAAAGGGGGAGAGACAGTAGGGGAAGACACTCTGCAAACTGGTCACAGGCGGGATTCGAACCTGGACCGGCAGAAGCAAGTACATTGGGTGCTAACCACTACGCCAAACCAGCACCCCGATTTTCTGTTCTTTCATGGGCAGAACTTACACCGATACAGCCAGAAGCAAAAAGACTGTTTTTTTTTGTTTGTTAAAAAAACTAAAACACCGATCAGGTTGTGCACAGACTGTAGAAATGTTATTCCATTTTGGAATAAAATGTGCATCACCTGAAAAAAAAACAAAAAAACATGATGCACATACAATGTTGATGTTGGAAGACTTTTCTCCCTTAAATGATGATTTTTGCAAGATAGCATAATGAAGAGAATTAAGTAGTCTGAAAATATTATATGGTTATTATTAAAAATAATGATGGTATGAGAATTCTGTACATCTGTGTGAAATTATAATAACAATTGTGGATGGAAGTTTTCTGTTGCAATGTCCAAGCCTGAAATAAGGGTGCATGGACATAGATGTCTATGAGTATATGTACAGTAAGAGCATCACATCTGCACTTGTTCATAAGTTTTTACTTCATCACACTCCTTTTCAAATATGTGATTAGATAATGTTTGTTATGTTTTGTTTTTTGTTCTGTCTTTGACAGTGATTTTACTTTAACCTCATGTTCAGAATAAATTTCAATCAATCAATCAATCAATGACAAAAAGACATGATAAGCAGCCAAAACATTTTTACAATAAGAACTCTAAAAATGCATGTTTTTTATAAAACAAAAGGAGTCTAAAATAATAAAGATGGGCAGTCTGACATTCACATCTCTTTTTTATTTTAATCACTCTGACCAAATTCTTGATCTTTAGAAGTAATCTAAATAAAACCTACAGGAAGAAAAGTCCTGCTTAAAGTGTGTCAGTATTTTTGGTTTATTTTAGGCAAAATACAGAATTACTGGGGGTAATGAAATAATTGTTTCAGCTCCACAGTTTGGTTGAATAATTGAATTAAAAAAGAAAACGCAAAAATTAAATAAGGACTTCTTATTGACTCAGACTGGGCTCAAATGTTCAAGGTTTTGAAGATGAAAATTAGACTTAACTTAGAACAATAATCCATAAATTAGTCTTTAATTGATGAAAATGTCATTCAGGCAGACTCAGATACATCGTGTAGCTGCCAAGATAAACGCTGAAGCTCCTCGTCTGTTCTAAACAAATCCATCGTCAGCCAGAGATCCTTCAGCTGCTAAATAACCGAACGCGGCACACAGCAGCGAACACTCATGTGTGTAATTTTACAGGCACAAACAGCAGCTTTAACCTTATAAAGCAGAGAGGAGCTCAGAGCAGTCGGTCCGATTTTCTCCTTCATTTACATCCGCTCATGTTGGACGTCGTTACAACAGCCGTGAAACAAGGCAGCCTCATTAGTAAACCTTAATTATTATGGTTTGATTTCAGAGCTCATTTACGCACATGGAAGCTAAAACCAAAACACAAGGAGAGACGGAGAACAGGTGTTTGCAGCTCTGAAATCAGCTGGAATAAAACTGCACAAATTTACAATAAAAAGAAGAAATAAATGAGGACATGAGTGAATAGTTTTAATTACAGAGGTGTGATTGAGAGGAGAACAGAATTAGAAAGACACTCCGGGAAGATCAGGCATTTTTGCAAGAGTTAAATACTGATGTTCTTGTTTTTTTCAACCTGTGACAGACTTAAAGCTCCCTGCTCATCCTTCCCTCCTGTCCACCGTC